>ML996108.1:248204-406884 GCA_010093805.1 Polyplosphaeria fusca | reverse complement strand
AGAGCTCTCTCTGGGATGCCGGTAGCCTCTTGTATCCCAGCCGCAAGCGACAGTTTGGTCCCAAGCCGCTGCCCCTCTACGCTGAAGAAGTCAATCAGCCTCGGTGCGATGAGCTCTTGAAGCGTCCAGCCTCGTGTAAACCATCGACTCGTCCTGAAGGCCTCCTCCCAAGCCCTTCCGCCACTCGCTCCCTCCGATTTCCATACATCTGAAAGATAGACGTAGCAGCGCGCGGCGTTCTGATACCACCGAAACATAGAGTTGATCGCTGCGCCGAGCTCGACCGCGTTCCTCTTGTCGATGCAGCAGGTGTCTACCCAGAAGTATTGCAGTCCATCAGCTGCGGCCTGGTCTGCGCAGAACTGTATCTTCGCCCACCCAGCCTTGTTGACAGGCTCGCATCTATCCCCGTTGGCTTCTATATCCTGGAAAGTGACCTCATCCTTTCCCCAAGTGTGAGAGAGTATCGCGTACGCAGGTGTACGGCCGCTCGTGGGTTCGCGAAAGACGATGGCGCCGTCTGGTTTGCGCTGCAAGAGGCGTATGACAGCCATGGCTGATGCGCGATCTCATGCCACGCGCGACTCGTGCGGCTCGTTCGGCATGTCGGCGCGAGATGTTGGAGGGCCGACAGTACGGAGGCAGATGTCGAAGGACCGATCGTGAGGTGGTGGTGCGGTGGTTGTCGAAGGCGCTGCCCGCAAGGCTGCATGGTGGCGCAGGTGGCCGGTGAAGGGACGCTCACGTCGCCTGGATGTTATTGGGAGCCTTGCGCTGCACATCGAAACCTGGCGAGGATCGATCGCTTTAACGTAAAATGAACCTTTAACTCCTACACAGCTGTCCTCAGGTGGTCGGAGAGCAATTCTGCTATAAGCGAAGCGGTTACGCTTATTGAATAAGGGAGACAGACAACGGAAGTGCGAGATCCTCCACCACTACTACACCATCGCTCTCGGGGCGGGGCACTGTGCCACAGACCTACTAGCCACAGTCTTGGCTTGTCCACCGCTGAGGCTTATGATATACTGTAATTATTATGTGAGCGTTCAGGTCGCGACTCAGGATGACCAGGGTCTGCTCGCTTAGGTAAGTGCAGAAGTACCGATCGTCGTGGCGACCCTGCATAAATCGTCCTCACATTGCCGCCACAGGGCTAGCGGTGACTAGATAGTATGATTGCAAGACTCTAAAGCTAGATTGCCATTGAATTGTGACCATTGAAAGCTCCCGACGCCTGGCGCTGAAGCTGTAGCGGGGGTGCTCTGGCATGTCGCGAAATCAGGCACCCTTGTTCTCGGCGCGACGTTGACGACGAGGCTGGTAATTTTCTTAGTAGCAGCAGCTAGGACGTAGAGGATGACCAACCGTATCTAGCGCACGCATTATCATGCAGAAAGCTCGATGTGTGATGATTTTATTCTGTTCTAAAGTCGAAGTACCTATGAAATTTCTCGCCACGGTGTGGTTCTCGCTACGCAGTGGGGGATGTTAGTATCTATATAGAACTTGTCACATCTCAACGACAGAAATGACCACATTGACCAATCACTGAAACGCATGGCAATCTTTTGGCTATTATGTACTAACAACTCTCAAATCAGACTCCACTAGCTCATCAATGCTCATGGCCCTCAGGTCCGCAATTCCATCCCCAAGCCCGTCGCACTCGCCTCGCAGCCTCAATCTTCTCAACATCCCAATCCGCCACCTTCACGCTGCGAACGTGCCGAACACCTCCATGTCTGTTCACATAGTGCACGCCATAACCGTAAGTTTCCTTCCCGACGCCAGCTTCCCCGGTGACAATGTAGTTCAACCAGGCCGCCAGCCGATATCCCGCTTTCGCAATCTGCATCTCGATGACGGGGATGGCGGTGTCATAGTAGGCGCCCTCGAGCTCCTTGCCTTCGACGCCATCCACGCCGTCGGGGACCACGGTGGAGCACACGAAAGCGTTGGAGTCGGTGGCCCACACCATGGCGCTGGATTGCGCGTCTTCGATATTCATGCCTTCGAGCCAACTGCTCGTCTCGTTGGCGTAGGTGCCGTTGGTGATGTCGGCGATGAGCGTCTTGGACCACTTCTCGGCATCTGAAATGGCGTACCCGCCGACGAGCTTTTCGGGCATATTGGAATCCCAAATGTGGTGGAGGTTGGTCTTGGTGTTGGAGAAGGTCACGTTGATGGTGTTGCCGCCGACTTCGAGGGCTTCATCGTGCAGAGGCTGGTGGATGTCGCCGAGGAAGTGGATGATCCATTTCAAGGCCTTTTGCTGCTCGACATTGCTCACTTTCGCATCCTTGACACGGGTCGTATAATTTGCAATAGCAGAGACGACACAACCTTCTTCAGGGCAGTCCCGATCAAAGTCGACATTGCAGATCTCGGGCGGAGAGTCATTTGCGTCGATGTAATGCAAAGGTGCCGAGAACTTGCCCTCTGCAGTAGAGCGATACGAATCAGCCCACGTTGCGACATTGGCCATATATGTTGCAGAGGAATCATTCAAAAGGTTCTGAACGAAGGTGATGGTATCTTTTGAGGCGAAATTTTGGGCGATTACTAGGAGCCGGTTAGCAGGTTACGGGGTGTCGGAGGCTAATGCAAGCATATGACGGTGGAACCAGTGGCCCTGTAGATCGCCAAAGGATACAATGTGCACTTACAGGCAACGGTGGTATGTCCAAGCGTGCCCCAGGCGCACGCCTGGGGTATCGCAGCCAGCAGACTGGTGGCGAAGATGGATTTGGGAGCCATGTTGTTCTTTGAGGGAGCAGAAAACGAAGACGACTCGACGCGCGAAGAGAACGACGTGAAAACAAGAAGCAGGCCAAGCACCCATCTATATAGCCACACTCGGACATGTCCGTACCTGATCGCCACTGCTTGATCCCAGAGGCTCAGATGGTCGTCGGGCAGTCTAACCGTAATAGGAAGGCGCTTGTCCGGATTGCGGGAGAACGCCTAGATGAATTGCTACACACGACGGCTGATTGGGTGCTCGTTTCGCATGGTGATGCAACGGCGGAAATGGATGTCATCAAGGAAGTGCACCAATTACTACGCAGTGCACGACACGTATGCTCCTGCTGTATATGTACATTGGTTGACGCCCTGTTCCAATGCGACTGTTGCTCTGTCGACGGAACCAGCAGTTGACCTACGTGGATGAGGCGCGATCAGCCAGAGTCTGCAGCCCTGGCTAGGCCTCGTGCTGCGTGATGACGCTGTCACCAAACGAGCTGTACAAGTTTTTGTTTTTCATGTATGCAAAGTATCCAGTATCCAAGGGGTATCTCATGCTCTTAACGCCGTATATGCCATGACTCATTGTGCTGCAACTACCTCAGCAGCTTCGCCTTCGGGAACTGGATCAGTCGCGCCGTCTTCGTCCAGCGGCTCTTCGGCGGGCGGTGGGGGCCCATCAAAGAGGCGGAGCCACCAGGCTGGAGGGTCGAGCGGGCTGTGGCCGTTATGCAGGGGCGGGTACACGTCGTTGAAGAAATACCAGACTGTCTGTCATCAGCACGGCTCCAAGTTATGAAACAAGAACACTGAGGCAACTTACTGTGGCCCACGACAATACCGCACATCTCATCCTTTGGCACAGTGCCGTGCATAATCAACGAGAAGGCGAGGAGCACCCATGGCAGGTATGGTGCTTTGAAGACAACCAATCCCAAGAAGCTGAGCAAGGTATCGGGGTTCTTCCTGCTCCAGATGTAGATGAGGGTGCTAGAGAGAGCGGTGCCGAGGAAGGCCATGGAGAACATGGGAGCGATGCAAAGGAGGAGGGATGAAGCGAAGGTCAGAAGCCATGAGAAATGAGCCGGCGAGCGTCCGGACGACTCCTCGAGAAGGCGCGAGTATCGCTGGAGGAAGAAGATGTGGTAAAGAAGGTCGAGACTGAGCGGACCAAAGTAGAAGAATGTGGTGATGAGGCGCCAGTACTGTCCATGCTCAGCGAGTGGCAGCACGCAGAGAGTGAGTATAATTACCTGGCTTCGGTAGAAGACGGTCCGGAAGCTATAGAAGAGCTGAAAGGGACTGAGGATGTGGCACTGGACCAGGACGCTCGCACTAAGGGCGGCCGTCATCCACCAGCGAGTGCACACAGGCATCTCGTAGAACCATTGTTCGAGCGGAAACTGGCCCATCATGCCGTCGCCGCCACCCAGGACGTTGGCCATGGCGAAGAGCACTGGAAGGATTGGGGGCGAGGGCAATGTCGGGAGCGATGGCGTGGGATGGAAATAAGCAGTGGACCGGTGAAGGTATTCTGTAGACGGGAGCGTCACGGGGCGTGACTTCCCTTCTGGCTTCTGGCGACGTAACAAACAACTGTCCGGTTGCGCTTGCCCAGTCAGCGGAGTCCAGGTCCACCGCGGCGGTCGGTTATCTAATCAGTCCGACCGTTCTCTTGGCGGCCGCCCGCCCGTGGCGTGGCATCCACCAGCCACCCCGACAGCATCCCCCAGCCTCCCAATTAGATCGAGTAGCAACGTCAGACATGCGCCTCGTTCGAACTCACCTCTACGACAGGCATTGTCATTCTCTTCCCCCCATTATCACAGCTCCCGGCATCTAGTCGTCTTCAGCCGGCAATACCTAGCCCTCCCGCTACGCGAACAACTGCAGCCACGCGTGCTTTCATGCCACCGACGCGCTTGCGGAAAGAGCTCCCAGCCCCCTCCGAGACGTCGACATCCCACATCGACGCCGACCCGACTGCGCTGCTTCGTACCTGTTAGTCCAAAATGCCACCAAAGAAAGGAATGGTCAGAAAAAACACAGCTCGTCCGACGCGCGGGGGCCATACTGGGCGAGGAGGGGGTCGCGCAAGCACTGGGGGTCGCGCAAGCACTGGGGATCGCGCAAGCACTGGGGATCGCGTAAGCACTGGTGGGCGAACAAGCACAAGAGGAGCTAGCAGCGGCAGAGGGGGAAGGAAGTCTGGTATGTCGGACTCGGGTGCGCGTCCATTGTAAAGGACGACTGCTGATCATTGTCTTGCGAACAGCAGAAGGAGGTAAACCACACAGGTATAAGCCAGGCACGGTTGCGCTGCGCGAGATTCGCAAGTACCAGAAGGGCACAGAGCTTCTATTGCTCAAGCTGCCCTTCCAACGCGTCGTATGGATCCCATTTGTCCATTGGCAACCGAAACAAGACAACTAACCCGTCTTCTTCTGTAGGTCAGAGAGATCGCCATGCAGTACTCCCCGGACTCGGCCACTGCTTTGCGCTGGCAAAGTCAAGCCATTGTTGCCCTTCAAGAAGCCACCGAGGCCTTTCTTGTCAACCTCTTCCACGATGCGAACCTGTGCGCAATTCACGCCAAGCGCGTCACGATTCAGCAAAAGGATATCCAGTTAGCAAGGCGCCTACGCGCCGCCTGGGGTGCCCCAGTGTGATGGGCCGCGGAAGGATGAATAATTCAAAGCTCTATTCTTTTCCGAAGCTGCTGCTTTCTTAATATATGCTGATTCTGGCATACATCGTAGGGTGAATACCAGGTTACTTCGGCGAAAGGGTCGTCCTTGCAAGGTCCATGGACAGAAGGTTGGAATTTGAGCACAGGCGTTCATGGGCGACCAGGCGCAGAGTTGTCGGTCGCGCATTCTGGTCTTTGTACCAATTGCCATGGAGCACATCATGTCGAGTGCAGATTCTTTTGCTACCATCATTCAATGCATAATTGATCAACCCAACCACAATTTCATCGCTGGTTTTGCAGTACACGTAGATAAGAGCTTGGCAAGGCAGGAGCCGGACGCTCGACGCACATTCCAGTTCGCATAACTGCCCCGCCATGTCTTTTTGAGCCGCCGCTCCGTCACTTTCCCTCAATCATCTCGAACGGGGCGAATCTCATCCGCGTTATTTGGATCAGATTGGCTTATAATTCAAATTGGCCCTAGAGACATCCATCATCCGCACATGTTCGCCCCGTCTACGCCGGTCCGTCTGCAGGATCTGTGTATTATATTGCCATTCGTCCCCACATGCAGAAGATATAGCCCTGGAGGGAGAGAGGCCGTTTTGATTCGTGCGAAACAACATGCGCGAAAAAACCTCAACCTCGCTAGTATCGAAGAGCCTGGAACCATGAGCAGTAAAACTGGCGACTCCGGAAATCCGAGAAACCCGGTCTCGGTCTCGTACCGCTAAAACCTCCCGTGGCGACGGAATTGGGAAGTCGGATACGACAACCATCGGAAACAGCTGGCATCTCTAATTCGCCAATGAAGCCATTCAAATGCTGGGCCCTGCCGCTTACCTACCTTGCCCTTGCATCGGCCTGGAAGTGCCCATGGTTCTGTTCTGTCCGTTATTGTACCCCTCACCAATCAAGCACCACCACCACGCACAGTGCACAGCAGCTCTGAAACTCAGAGTCGAGTACAGTAAATTTGGAGCCATACCTAGAACAAGTACCTGAAAACGTGCCGTGCAAATTACCCAATCAGCCGACGTGGCGGGGCGTATGATCCATGACGCCCGGCCGTATTCAACATGGATGCAGAACACCGTTCGATGCAGTGAGCAGGGTTCCAAGGTTGATACAAGGGATATTTGGCTTCCAAATTGATCATCATCTTCCAGTCGAGGGGTTCTATATTGAACTGCCGAGCCCTCAACCTTGACCCTAGTCTAGAGTTGACGCAGCCCTAGAACAAGGGCAGGGAGCAAAGTGCATATGCGACAATCTGGATATTACACACTTCACAGCTCATTCTTTTCGTAGTCTTTAAAAGCTGGTGGTCGCGCATAATCTGATTTTGCGCACCACCGACTAATCTTCAGCATCATTTTGGATACAATGATTCCGATAATTGCCCTGGCAGGCGGCCTTCTTTCGCTGGCCTTGTCGACTGCGGCAGCATCTATCAACAACAAAACCTACGAGTATATCGTCGTCGGCAGTGGGCCTGGTGGTGGCCCACTTGCAGCTAATCTCGCGAGAGCCGGACACTCCGTGCTCCTTATCGAGGCAGGAGATGATCAAACAGAAAATGTGAATGTGTCACAATGGATCAACTTCAATTCGGCTGGCAACGACCCTGCGACCAGATGGGACTTCTTCGTCAAACACTCCAGTGATGAAGCCCGCGAGGCGAGATACAAAAAGAGAACGTGGAGAAAGACTGATGGCAACTTCTACGTTGGCCTGGAACCACCAGCGGGGGCCAAACCTTTGGGTATCGTAAGAGCATCGTCCAAAACCTGGGCTAGTCACTGACGAGTCTAGTACTATCCACGTGCTGGAACTCTTGGCGGATGTGCAATGCATAACGGCTGCCTCACAATGAACCCAAATGACTATGACTGGGACAGCATTGCCGAGACAACAGAAGACGATACATGGTCAGCCGAGAATATGCGCAAGTACCTCATCAAAATGGAGAAGGTAAAGAGCCCGGGAATGATTGAAAACAAAATTCCAGATCCATCGAGAGCATGCGCTAACACGCCCAGGTCCACTACAATAGCACGTATACACATGGCCACCAAGGATGGCTCGACATGACGATGCTTGATCCTGGCTTTACCACGAGTGCAGATTCCAAACAGCTCGCGCAACTTGCTGCCGAGGCAGCAGGATATAAGACAGCCGATACCTCCAGTCTCTTGAGCAGAGACATGAACGGGAATCAGGCCGATCGCGATGAGCTGGTTGGGCCTTTTGGTGGTGTGAGCCACATTAACCCCAACGGTCGTCGATCCTCGCCAGGATACTATGTCAGGGACACGGTCGCCGAAGGAAAATACCCACTCACTCTTTCTTTGGATACTCTCGCCACCAAAGTTGTCTTTGATAAGAAAGGTAAAACGCCAAAGGCTATTGGCGTGGAGTTCCTTCAAGGAAAGTCTCTATACAGCGCCGATCCACGGCACAACGCAAAAGTCTCTGGTGTGGCCGGTACAGCTTTTGCGTCCAGAGAAGTTATTGTGTCAGGTGGTGCTTTCAACTCGCCACAGCTTCTCATGCTCTCAGGTATTGGTCCCAAGAAGCACCTCCAGAAGTTCAACATCTCGGTGGTTGTGGACTCACCCGGCGTAGGGCAACAGGTGGCAGACAACTACGAAGCTGGCATCCTTTCGCTAGGAAAGAGAGCTGTCACTGGTAACTCCGAGATATTTCCCGCCTTCTGGAAGACTACAGTGGGCACCATCCGAGATATCTACATGTGGTGTGGATCATTTTCATTCGAAGGATTTTGGCCTGGGTAAGTCGCTTCACTTTGCACCGTTTCTAGCAGACGAGATAACATTACAAGCTTTCCACACTCCTACGGTCCGTCACAGTACGAATGTGCCTTGGTGCATATGAACCCTCGCTCGCAAGCCGGCGCCATCGAGCTCAACTCAGCTGACCCTCAAGACACGCCCAATATCAACCTCAACTTCTTCAAAGATGGATCTGATAAAGATCTTCAATCAATATACGAGGGCATCAACTGGGTTCGCTCATGGTTGTCCAAGGTTCCTGCCTCCAACACTTCTTTGGCACCCTTTCAGGAACTGCATCCCTGTGAGGGCGAGATTGGCAAGCAGAACTGCACGGTTAATGCACAGAAAACGTACGTCAAGGAACAGGCATACAGTCACCACGTTACTAGCAGCGCAAGAATTGGCGCGGATGGTGATAGGATGGCAGTGCTGGACAGTAAGTTTAGGGTTCGGGGCGTGACTGGTTTGAGAGTGGTTGATGCATCGAGTTTTCCCAAAGTACCGGGAGCGTTCCCAGTCCTACCGACGATGATGATCAGTGAAAAGGCGACCGAGACGCTACTCGAGGAGCTAGGGGCAACGTCTTGAAAATTCAAGGAGCGATCTCGGACGAACTCGATAGAACGTCACTGAGCAACGTAGCGGGTAGACAGATGATCGATGCAATGGACACTTAAACCTGCCCATCCACAGTAGTCTTGAGCGAAGGTCGAATTTGAAGCACCCTGGAACCCACATGGTAGCCTAAGAGCGCTACATGCAAGCCAATCAACCCTGGCGATGACAGCTCCTCTCGCAGAACGCGACAGACACGAAAACGTGAAGTCAGGTGATGGCGCCACGATGAGAATTGTGCTGTTGCTGCTGGCAATCACCGACCCCTCTCTTACCTCGACTCTTTCAAAAAGCACGCTGCACACACAGCCCCTCTCACTCTCTCCACCTCTTCGCCCACAGCTCCACACAACAACCCACATTCAAGCACAGCTTCTCACACACACAAGTATCCTATTCATCATCTACCGACTTGACCGTCAAGATGCCCGTCAACTGGCAAGACGCCGACACCAAGGACCGCCTCCTCGCGTCCATCATCGGGTCCTTCGATAGTAATGTATGCTCCCTCTCATTCAATCTTACATTCCGAGTGCTAACAGGTATTGCTAGGTCAATTGCAAGGAGGTAGCTCGCCTCTTCGGGAGCGACACGACCTACAACGCAATCGAAAACTTCCTCCGCAAGCCCAAGAAGCTCGCCGTGAAGCTCAAGGAAGAAGCTAAAGACCGTGCTGGCCCCGCCGCTAGCCCGTTCAAGCCAAAGGGCAAGAAGGCTGCTGCTCTCCTCGAAGGTAAGCACTGAGTGTATGATTCATTTTTGCATGTGCGGATGCTGACGGCAGGGTAGGTGTCAAGACGGGCCGCGTCACCAAGAAGAAGGCAACTGTCAATGGGTCTCCGGGCAAGAAGGTTGCTGCAGTCAAGAAGGAGGACTCGGACGAGGGGTTCGCCAGCATTGATCAGTCGGGTGGCGAGGGCAATGAGGAAGAGGACTCTGCCTGGATGTGATTTGTGTGGTGTTCCAGGCTGCCTGCCTTTGCGGCGCCCCAGCACTCAATTGTGGGAATATCAATGATGGGAACGTCCCCCGGGTTTACTCTTGGGGGTATGGCTATGGAGTTCTGTACTGTAATGGATGCATTGCTACGGCAATGGTTCAGATCCTCAGTTCTAGGGATGGCATGATAATCTTCGGCACTGGTGTTTATTGCGCGGTAAAGACGGAACGGAAAAGGGTGTAGAATGTGAGATGTCGAGGTCGGGTGCGGTGGCAGCAGAGTTAAGGGTGCATGATTGGTGCGACGCTAGGATGCGGGGCGAGCCGTGCCATGAATTAACGTTAATGTGAGCTAGCAACGTTGAACCCTCCACGTCTTCAACGACAGAGCCCCAAAGTCGACGCCCGCATCAAAGCATGAGCTGCGACGTTTGGTGAAAATGACCACGAGGAGGACGGTGGTCAAGGCCGACGTGGGTGCGCAGAGACGCGAGGGGGTGGCAGCCGTAAGCTCCAGTATGCCCCAATCCCCAATGCCATTCGAATGCAGTATTGATACATAGCCAGACTGTCCCTGTCCGCGAAGCCCAGCGTCCATTAACACATTCTTCCTCGACTTTAAGAGACGAATCCATCCGATTATCTGCTTCGGTGGGGCAGGTTGCCTCATAAAGACCCTGCCTGCACTCGCTGCAGACTGTATGCCTCCCTTCACAGAACGGGGCTGTCTTCACTTTTCACCTTTGTGCGCTCGTAACTCTCCTACGCGTGCCTAACGCGTGGCTGCGCGTTCTCACCGGCGGCCGTTCTGCCGCCAAGCCCAAGCAGCTTAACGCCCCCTCCCTCTCGTTGCCTCCCCAACTCCAGCTCTCCCTCTTTCTGCCTCACCCACTCCAGCTCTCTTTTTCTTTCTGCCCCACCGACTCCAGCTTCCTCTCTTAGTTCTGTCCCATCCCCAGCTCTTCTCATTCCATTTTCAATTGCACAGAGACTCTGGGCTCCTCTTCGGCCACAGTAGCTGCTCGCCTCCTGTGCAATCCTTTGCTCTCACACGCGCCCGTATTGTGCACTCGGCATATCGCGCCTCTTGCAGCTACTTCATTCAACGACACGACACGACACGAACACAATCAGCTGTTCAAGATGCGTTAGTAACCCCCCCAAGACCACCACAATTCCACATGTACTGACAACGCAGCGATGAATTGGACTGCCGAGAACGACCGCATTCTGCTCATGAAGCTCATAGAGACACATGGCATCGCCGTCAATGCAGAAATGATCGCAAAGGCCTGGCGTATGTTGAGCTCTCTCAAATTCTCCCCATATGCTCTACTGACGTGTGCATAGCCGACAACGAAGTCGTGAAGCCGACAGCTCGTGCAATCAAGGAGCGATTCGTCAAGATTAGGGCCCTAGTCGCTGATGACAATCCGAATACACCAAAAGCCAAAATGACCAAGGCCGCGCCTACTTCCGGTCGTATGAGCCTCAGTAATAAGAAGAAGGTTCCGTCTACATCGACTAAGAAACGCAAAGTCGAGACGCAAGTCTTCGACTCCGATTCCGACGCCGAAGGTCACGTCACGCCGCCTGAGCAAGAGACTCCGTCTCGCCCTCGGCCTATCGCCAACGGAAAACCTCGTCAGGCTAAACCGCATGGTCGTGTCGCGGTTGAAAATGGTACATCACCCTCCACTAATTCCTTCATCCACTTCGACCCTACACCCCTTTCCAAATCTCCTGCACAAGTCTATCCCGCACCCCCCTCCAACTCTTTCGAATCACTCTTTCCCCCCCTTGATTCGTCGCCCATCACACCATATTCCCCCTCGGCAAGTTTTCCAAATGTTGTACAAGAGTTTCCCCAGCCAGTCGATCAGTTTCCTGAGTCTGAGCTGAGTTGGGTGGAGCATGTCGCACCCCAAGGTGTGGGGGATACTCTTCCCACCCCTGCAACCGCGACATTCTCCACTTTTGATGAGTCTGATTCTTTTGGCTTCGATCCTGCTCTTCTCTCTCCCGATAGGAGCTTTCTGTCTCATCTCGATACCATGCCCGCCCCCGATCAAACTGTTGTTGATTCCTATGATCTTGACGCGCACTTGGCTTTTCTCGAGCCAATCCGTCTGTTCAATCAAAATCAGCTCCAGGATGCATCCCAAAACAATGTATTCTCTCAAGTTGAGCCTGTTGATCCGATGCTAACCAACCTTTACTATCCAGAGCCGAGCGACGATTTGTTCCCTGGACTGGCCCAACAGGCATCCGAGGCCCAGGACAACTTCATTCAGGACTACATCCTCTCAAGCCCGAGCTACGCTGGAGGACTCAACAACGGCGATATCAACTACGGCAACGGCAACGGCGTCAACGGCAACAGCATGAGCGTGGGCGTGGGACAGAACATGAACATGAACGGCATGAACGGACAAGACATGACCAACATGAACGGACAAACCACGTACTCAGGCTACGCAATGTCCCCCACGACCCAAACCCCCCACAGTAATCCCCCCCTCCATCCCCACCCTTTCTACCGCGCTAACACACCACACCCAGGCCTCTCGCTCAGCGATCCCCCATGTGCCCCTGACTTCAACGCTATGGCTACCGACACCACGCCTCGCGCCCGTTCGACTCGCAACGCCAGCCAAGCCGCAAACCAGAACATGGCTGCCTGGCGCCAGAACCAGATGGACATGGATCGCGAGAACGGCGACAAGACTTCTGAGGGAGATGATAGCGAGGATAGTCAGTTCGATGGTAGCGAGGTTGAAGAGATCTGAGATGGGCGATATGGGGAGAAGTCCCAAGGAGAGATCGGTGTGAAGTCGTTTGCGAACGTGGAAAAGAAGTGTCTATGGGCGAATTATACGCCCGGCAGGCATCTGGCGTTTGAGGGAGGTCATCTTAGCTGACTGACTGGTGGTGGCGTGTCTGGAGATTTCTTTCCAATCATACTGACACACTGGGTTTCTCTTGCGAACTTTCGCAGGCTTGAGCGTGGTTGTCTTTGCCACGCCGAGATAATATGCCCGCGCCCTAATTACACCAGTCAGATGCCTCGGCATGCTTGATGTGGATAGAGAAAATTCCATAACTTGCTTATATGATGGTTTTATGTGGTGTGTGGAGTTTGAGGGTGCTGGTGCTGGGGTAAGTGTTGGGAAGGAAGGGAACTGGGTGGGAGGGGAGGGGCAGTTTAAGGCGAACTTGTGATGGAATTGGTGTAAGGGCCGATTCCCATGTAGCCTTCTCAGGTATTATGAGTGACTAGAGCAAGACGGATCACGCCGTCGGCTCGTCTCATCAAAGCCTGCAGTCCGACCGATCGGGAGACACTCGTACTCAGAGCTCAGCATATTTACACACCTAACGTGCCGTGTTGCCTCGCCGTGGATATGAACGAACATGCTTGAAAGAAGGTGAGGTGTGAAATGGACTATTCAACACTGGGGAGTCGACTTAAAATATGTCGACTAGGACTCATTTGACTCGTTTAACTATAGTCAGGGGTGTGCAAAGACGGATACCCATGACTTGTTTATATAACGTGCAGACCCAAGATCATGTACTATTATTGCAGCAAGATGCAGAATCCTGAGCTGCAGACCTGCGGTGGAATAACTAGATGTCGCAGCGAGTCACTGCAGCTGAAGCTAGGTACAGTGCTGGTAAGAGGCCTGATGGAGAAGTATAGCCTATGGAGGGGGTTGATGGAAATCTTTTTTACTAGTTGGATAAGGTGGGCGTCATGAACAATACGAGTGTAGTCCTTCGAAGTAGCAGCTCGTGAGACTGCAACATGTACCTCTTGCACAAATACATCACTTAGTTCTGCTTGCGAAGAGTTGAGCGAATTCTCTCATTCCTTGCTTTTGTCTATCTGAAGGTTCCGATCGAGGCCTCCTTTTGCTCCGTCTGCTTTGCCGACGTGACTCCAGCCCTCTTAAACGCCATGAAAACTCCACCGGGTATCGTAAAAGAAATTCGTCTGCTTTGCCGACGTGACTCCAGCCCTCCAATACCTCCATGAAAACTCCCCCGGGTATCGTAAAAGAAATTCGTATGCTTTGCCGACGTGACTCCAGCCCTCTAAAACGCCATGAAAACTCCACCGGGTATCGTAAAAGAAATTCGTCTGCTTTGCCGACGTGACTCCAGCCCACCAATACCTCCATGTAAACCCCACCAAGGACTTTTACATGACTTCGTCTGCTGCGCTGACGCAACTCCAGCTCTCCAAACCCCACTCAACCTCAATCTCAATCTCTACCTCCATGCCCATGCTCTTAGATTTCCTCTTCCTCTTCGACCTGCTGCTCGAGATAGACACCCAGAAGCTTCTGCAGATCAGCAGCTGTATTCTCCTTGATGGAAATCCTATCATAGTTCAAGCCCGTGAGAAACTTAGTGCAGGAGCGAAACGGATCCATGGAACCGTAGGGCATTCCGGGAGGACCCCCGTGGTATCCGTACGTCAATGCGTGGTCATTTGTTCCATAGAGCAGAATCTCTCGAATGCATGGGGCCGCTTGGATTACTTCGAGGATGCGTCCATAAGTGCCGCTTCCGTAGATCGGGTACGAGTCTCGCATCTTCAGGGCCTCGAGCGAAGGGTGGGTGTCGAGGAAGTTGATGAGATCCTTGGTGTTGAATGGGAGCTCCTGGAGGCTGAGGGATTTGAGGGTTGGGAAGCCAGACTCGGCGGATGCGGCAAGAAACTTGACTATGCTGGCTTCGCTGGAGTGACTGAAGCCAGATAGCGTCAGAGACTTTACAGCGGAGAATGCTGTGAAGTAATCGACTAGCCATGATAGATTGTCGTTACGACGAGAAAGCATCATGATAGAAGGAGCTTTGTATTCGAAGGAGCTGAGTGAGAGCTCCTCGAGGCCGGCGAATGGTGCTGCTAGGTTATTAATATCCTCGGCAGCGAAAGTCGAACCAGGAGTCAAAATCTCCCTGGTGATGTCATCGTCCTTGGTCTTCAGGAACTCCATTACGGCTGGGGCGCCGACGATGCTAAGGCTCTTCTTCAGCGTCTTTCCGCTGCGCAGGAGTGCTCCGAAGACAAGTGCGATGACGTGCTTGTTGAAGTGTTGGAAGCGATCGCGAGCACGAGCATAGTGCGGAGACAGGTGCTCGGCCCAATCTCGAAGGAGTCCATGCGACGGTATTAGTTGCGTATCCGATGTTGGCGGCCGCATTCCGATCTCCGCTTGCAAGGCTTCCCAGCCCAATGCTCGGTCATCCAGGTTGAAGTGCTGGAGTAGGGTGATGCTCTCTAGTGCTGGCAAGTTCTTCATGATGCAAGACAGGAGCTCGACATCTACAGATTGCTTGCGAAGCGTATTCTGGTCCATCATGTTGCGATGGAATCCCCGGTAGTGTTTGTGTCCGTTGACCCGGACGACGCTGATCGGGTTGTTAATTTACGCATAGGTTGGATTATATCCAGCAGACCATACTTCATCTCGGGGATAAAGGTGACGAGGCAGATCTTGAGTTCCTTGACCGCCGAGCTGAGTACCGGATCTGGCAAGCGAATCAGATTTTGTTAAGCGCATGCCGCAGAGAAACTATCCCCCTAGGGGACCAAAGCCCTCCAAGAAGTTGGGGGCTAATTTTTCTAGCTTCATTCGTGCCGCCATACCTCGAGAAATTTCGAGCATCTTGCTCAGGCTCGGGCCCGTGATCATGATCGAAACCTTTCGGAAGAATTTGACGGCGAAGCCACGGTCTGACTTCGTCTTGAGCTCTCGGGACGTCAAGCGCAGCTAGAAAAACATGGTCAGCTTCTCATACTCGACACCCGTGTGTGTTGTGCCACATACCTGCTTGATGTCGTCCTTGGACAGGTACGCGCAGATGTTGTCGATCAACTCGCCGACAAGTCCTTGCAGGCCCTTGGAGGCCATTGTCGTCTGATTCGCTGGGGCGGCGCGACCGAGCTAAAACTGGTTAGCGCCCCCAGTATTGACCATGTAAGGTGCACCAAAACACAGTGTTTTCAGGCGCCTTTCAAGCAAATAGGGTGGCGTGTGGTAACGGACCAATTTAGTCACCTCGAAGAGCCGAAGAGGATTTGAAATTGAGCTGATGGGTGCGATCGCGACTGTGTTGGCAACTTGGAGTTCGAGTTTTGGGTGGGCAAAAGCTGTTGCCATGGCGCTAGTGATCTCGCTTAAGCGAGTGATCTGACGCGCCATCACGTGGGCTACCTTCACTTGGACTCCTGAGGCAGGGAGCCGAGTGAAGGTAAAAGTCAAACCTTCACAACTATTAGTGTGAAACTTAAAGTGCGATCTTTTATAGGGATATGACTGTACCGTACTTACTCCGTAAATCGGACACCATTGCTACGGGTCGATTATGCTATAAGTTACCCGTGGGCATAGTTTATGCGCGTGATAGCCATCCTGTAAACCTAATGGCGATAGACAACGCAAGCGGCGCAGGATGATATTTTTGAGTGATTTCATCTCATTCAATTGCTCAAATTCAAGAATACGCTACGAATCACAGAGCGAGCGAAGATGCCCAAAAGGCCCATCACCAACACTCTCCCTTTTTCTCCACGTCTTCCTTATAACCCCTTCCACCCATTAATACATATGCATGAGACGTTGTTTAAACCTTCTCGGTGGTGACACCCTCGGGCATATCGTCGTGCACAACGCTCCTCTTCCTCTCCTGATTTGCCGCAACCTCGGCCAGCGACATAGAGCGCTGGTGCTCGTTATCCATATCCGCAAAGTGCAGAGCAGGGCGGAAGTCCTTGCTCTTCCAAGCCTTTCCGACGATGCCGTAGAGTTCGTCGACTTGCTCGAGCGAGAGTCCTTTGGTCTCGTAAATCATGAACCAGCTGGGTTGTGTTAGTGACACTGAACCGAGTCAATGGGATTGTACGACTTACACAAAGGCGATGCAAACGAAGCAGAAGGAGCCCCAGACGAAGAAGACCTTGGACTGGAGGTTCCCCTCGTCCTCATCGACCATGTATGGTGTGCTGTACGCAATTGCCCAGTTAAGCAACCAATTGCTAGCAGTCGTCATGGACAGGCACTTGGCACGAGCCTTCAACGGGAATAGTTCTCCAGTAACCACCCAGGCAACAGGTCCCCACGATGATGCGAAGAAGAAGATATAGATGCAGACGAAGGCGATGGCGGCACGCTGGGAGGGAAGATCCGACGTTCCGGATGCTGTTCCTGTTGCACCAACGATGAACTGACACACACACATGCCAATGGCTCCCATCAGGAGGAGATTGCGACGGCCCATCTTTTCAACCAAGTACAAACCAGGGAATGTGGAAGCGACATTGACAGCGTTGGTAATGCACTGGATGATGAAGGGGTTCTGGAAGCCAGCGTTGGTGAAGTACGAAGTACCGTAATAGACTAAACCATGGTGTTAGTGTAATCCCCCCAGCGTATACACAAGCTGGACATACAGATAAAGTTGACACCAGTGAGCTGCTGGAGAGCTTGCAGGAAGCAGCCAGTCATGAGACGCTTGCCCAAAGTTCCCTTGAAGCAATCGGCGTACGTGGATTTACCGATGCTCATCTCGTAGAGATGATTTGCCTGCACTTCATTCAATTCTTCGAGGACAGCTGGGTGGTCCACGGGGAGGCGCCGAAGCTTGCCAAGAGATTTAGCGGCTTCATCGTACCTGTCCATCTTGATGAGATAACGAGGTGTCTCGGGGAGGAAGATGAGACTGCGCTTGGTTAGCTTCATCGACAGGTGGAGCTGCTATGCTTACCCAATCACGAGGATCAAGGACCACAAGAATTGCACAGCAACTGGAATACGGTAAGATCCCGAGTCATTGCGATCTTTGGTCGCATTGTCAACAATGGCTGCCAAGAAGAGACCGATTGTGATGGCAAGCTGGTACGCCCCGACAATTGTGCCGCGGATCCACTTTGGGGAAGTCTCTGACTGATACATGGGGACTGGGGTATGTTAGTATGTCGTCCATGCCGTTCGCCAGGGTGAACTTCGGCGCTTCAATCCGGTCGGACATGAAACGCGGGGACTATTACTTACTGAGTGCTGAAACCAGACCGACTCCGAGACCTGCGAAGAATCGGCCCGCGACGAACAAGGACTGCTCGGTCGCTGCAGTCTGCATGATTACACCGAGGTTGAAGACCACGCCAGCAGCAGCAATCAGGCCCCAGCGACGACCCAGCAAGTCTCCAAAGGGAGCGGCGAAAAGCGCGCCAAAGAAGGTTCCAGCCGAGAGGATAGAGACGATGAGGGACTTGTCGTTGCCAGGGAGCTCTCCAGTTGATGTGAACTCTTTCAGCCAATAGGGCATGGCCAAGATGCCAGAAATGGTTCCCGTGTCATATCTGAGGCTTGGTTAGCTTCGCGCAACCAACACCAAAGCTTGAAGAAACGTACCCGAAGAGAACACCTCCAAAGGCCACAAAAAGACCAATGACAATAGCTGGCCTGCAACCTGTGAGCTTGACACGCGCAGAGGCGAGGTCGCAACATACCATGACGCGCCCGCGACGTCGTCCGGCTTCTTGAGCATAAATTTTCCAGGCATTGTGGGAGAGGCGTTTGCAGAATTCGCTGGGGAGGGAGCTTCGAATTCAAGTCGCGCAGCAACTTTGCAAGAGGCGCGTCCATCAGCTCTTTATCTGGAGACCCCGAGGCGGCCCCGCAACTGCCAACCCCTGCTAATAGCTATCCTTGTACCGCGTTTACTCCATCCGAGCGCGTGCCCAACACGTCCAATACCAGGGCGCCGGCAGCGCCTAGTGACGCAGCACTCGGGATGGCACTCACGAATGGCACGGTCGCAGCGGGTGGTGCGAGGCGGCGACCCAAGCAGCGCCGTTCCCCCAGATCCAAGAGTCTTGTCAACGGGTGACCACCTACGTGAGCGGCGATGGAGCGTGGCCGCAACGCGGGAATCAGCACCAGGCATGGCAGCCCGTGACCAATAGGAGCTATGGCAGGCAAGTCGGCACGAGCGGTACAAAGCATGCTTCGCAGACAATGGTTGGAGGTTGATTCAGCCAAGCGAGCTTGAAAGCCGCTTGGGGCAATGAGCGGCAGCGGACATGTCGACGTCAGCCAAGCACATGCGCGACGGCCATGGGCGACGGCGATTTACAGGAAAATTTTGCGCATCGTCGGGGCACGGCTCGACACAAACGGCAGGAGGTAGATGAGAACTGGGGCGGCTGAAACGAATCCATGACCGAGGCAGGCTCCTGGAGTTGACAAGAAGATGAGAAATGGAAATGACAGCGCGAGTAATGCGCAATAACCGCAATACCGGACGAGGTACCCCGTAACGGCAGCAAGACTGCCTTGTTCATTGTCTGCTCCAGGATGCCCCTCTTCCTCCTTCCCCGACCATGTTCCCATGACTCTGGATCGATTCGCTGGCAGGAGTAAGCCGATGCAAGACGCGGCCAATCCTGACTCGGCATGCTTGTTGTCTCCGCCGAGGTGGAGGTGGAGGTGGTGTGGCCAAGGATATGGTTGCTGATGCACCAAGTTCAAAGTGTTAGTGGAGAGATGCTGGGCCCCAGCTGGGGGTGGCGGACAATCCCTACTCGTCACATGTCGCAGCCCAAACTTTCTTGGCCCACCTGACGCCCTGATCATCGGCGCCGCTACCCGTTGGCTCTAGCCGCATCCGCCTAGCGCTCACGGCTCTTCGCACCTCAACCATGTCCGGCAGCTCCACCGCCCTTCCTGCAATCAGGCAAGACCTTCGCAAGATCACCGCCGGGGTCGTCGCTCTCACTATACAGCACATAAATCGCGCCCCAACAACATCACGACAACCTCACCACAGCCACTTTCACATGAAAATGAGCCCATCTGCATGTATACAATACAATATACATCTGCATCTACGTTGCGTACTCTTCTCCGTACGTACTCGGGGCACATATATTGGACCCACTTGACATGGCACGCCCATCCGACTTCGCCTTGATATGTGGATACCGTGAGAAAGCGGCTGGGATGAGGCTGTTGCATCACGACTATCGTGAGACCTGTGCACTCCAATTGAGACCTTCTAGAATGCTCGCCCGGCGCAAACACCACCGGTCTGGAATTCCAGCTACCAGTTCACGAGACCAGGCAATCCGCAATGACACATCATCGTACCGTGGCTCTGCCAACTTGAACGCCCTCCGGCACCGAGTCTCTCCACCGCGAGCTTAGTCAGGATGCCGAGTACGTCGGACCTGTAGAATCTAGTGTTGCGAGTGGAATTTGATAATGAGCCTCGACTCTGGACCACAAGCCTCGAGACTGACTCGCCAACGCAGCCCACGCGCTATTTTTTACTCTTGCCCTTCCGTCCCCCATTCCTCGTCGCCGGTTTGACGTCCGCCGCGCCAACCTTTCCGTTCAGACTATTGCTCTTAGCACTCCGATCCGCCTTCTTGGACGATTCACCATCGACGCTTCTTGTCTTCGTCTCCACATCCTTATCCACCCCGTTCTGGCCTTGCTTGTCCTTCCTTGGCTCAGCCTTGGGATTCTTGCCCTTCCTTCGTAGTTGATTTCTCTCGGCACGCTCCATGTATTTGGCGTCCTCTTCGTCGTCCCAGTCACCGAAATCCGAGTCCGACTTGTCCCCATCCTCCACGATTGGAGTCCTGTCTATTATCTCCTCTTGGGCTTGTTGATCGGAATGGGAAATGCCATTCTGATTGGAAGTTCCGTTCGCGCCGACTGCATTGGGCGGAGTTGGGCCAATCTTCTTGAATTTGGCAACAAAGAAGCCTGCGTTCTGTCAGGACCCGGTTGTTTAATATTTGGAAACTCCTTACCATCGACATTGAACGCATGAGGATAGTATCTACGCGTCAACTTCATATGAGGCGTGAACTTCTTGCCCATGTAATTAACGAAGCCTTCTTTTCCAAAGGTGAGGCCCGTTTCCACTAGTCGGACATTCGGTCGCTTGTTCAGCGCATACTGCACGACCTGCTCGTTCTCTTCAACAGTGACGGAACATGTCGAGTACACAATGTACCCGCCTGTTTTGCTTTTGGAATCGACCGAATCAATTGCAGCCAAGATCAGCTGCTTCTGAAGATGCGGTAATTTGATAAAGTCAGCCTCCGTCTTGTTCGTCTTCACGCTTGCATCCTTAGCGATTACTCCAGTACCAGAACATGGCGCATCCAGCAGTACTCTGTCGAAGCCCCCAAGGACCTTGGGAAACTCAAGCGCGGAGTAGTTGCACACGATGACGTTCTTCACGCCCAGACGATGCACGTTTCCGATCAAACCCTTTGCACGCTGCTTGTTGCTATCGTTTGCAAATATGCAGCCCGTGTTCTTCATAAGAGCGGCAATATGCGTTGTTTTACCGCCTGGAGCTGCGGCCATATCAAGAACACGCTCATTTTCTTGGGGCGCGAGAGCCATTACGGGTAGAAAGGAGGAAGCAGCTTGCAGAATGTAGTTTCCAGCGAGGCTACAACAAATTAGCACCTTATTCCGAGTCGCAGAAGAAGACTTACTATTCTGGAGTTGCACCCAGTGGCACTGAACTCTCGAAGATCTGAAGACCAACCTTGGACCATTTTCTATCACAATTAGCACATGAGAATATGACTGGTTCGGGATGACAAACCCGATGGGCTCCAGCTGCACTCCACGCTGTATCAGCGCCTGAGCCAGCTCTCGCCTGTGCGTCCGTAAAGTGTTTGTGCGAATGACGACGGGACGGGGTGTCTCGTTGGCCTCGAAGAAGGCAAAAGCTTCCCTGGGTGAGAACAAGGAGAGCAGCTTGTCTCCGAGGTATTCGCTGTAGCCATAGTATGCACATATGTCTTTCAACATTTGCGCTCGGTATTCAGACCTCGATCTTCCCTCTTCGGCAAGGCTCATGTCGTCAAGGACTCGTATTGTGTCCGACAGTCGCGTCCGTAGCAGCTGCAAATCTTGGGCAGCGAGGGTCGTTATCGGCGCATCTTCCTCTTCATCGCCTTCTAGAATCTTAGGCTTATCTCCTGCAATGTTTGTTTGCATGGCAGCTTCTTCGAGCTCTGCTTGCGCTTGCGCGTCTTCTATCGCCTGCTGCATGTCCAGCTTGCGACTCAGACCCTCGATGTTCGCGGCCGTGAGCTTCTCCTCAACATCGTCCTCATCCTCGTCCTCAGACCACATGCCTGCTTTCCTGACCTCGGTATCCGAGTCTACGACATCTGATCCAGAGTCTGGGAATTCGTCGTCATCGAGTTCGTCCGAATCGCTCGCGCTTCCCAATGCATCCAGGCTTGTAACATTAACTCCACCTAGTCCATCTTCCATGACATCAGGGTCGTCAATGCCATCTGAATCTGCGTCTGAGAATGCACCGTTTGCGAGGTCCAAATCTTCATCGCTCGAATCGTCATCCGACGGAGGCGGCGGTGGTTTTACTTTCCGTGCTTTTGGTAGAGGAGCTTTCCTGGGAGCTTTGCTGGTATCCTTTCCTACAACCTTTCTCTTCTTTCCCCGCTCTTCGACTTGCGCAGCAGGCGCGTCTTTGCGTTTCCTCGTGACCAAAGATTCGTCCAGGGGCGGTGGAACACCCTGTTTCTTCATACGGCGTCCTTGACCCATTTTCAATGCTTGTAGTCAAAGGAATGTAAGAAAAAGGTGTGGATGCTCTCGTGGGATTATCGCAGACCTAAATTTTGGCATGGAAATTTTCGGCAGTTTGGTGACCGCCTTCGGGAGTCGGCGCTAGGTTTATCCGCGGCGAGCTCCCGCTCCGCAACACCACAGCGTCATCGTCACTTTCAATGTCCATGAGAAGCATAAACGGGCAAAGCACAGGAGCAGGCATTGGCTTTCAAACTTCCCGTACGCTTGAGTGTGTCCCACACTAAAACCTCAATCGCCAAAACCAGGCCTTAATTTCCTATCAAGCCCTCCCCACGTACCCCTCCAACAACGACCTCCTCCGCCCGATATCGCGACTACCAGCACACCCAACTCTCACCCACCACAATGTCCGAACTAACCTTCGCCCGCACCTTCCTCACCGCCCTCGACGCGCGCCCCCAAAAGCTCTCCTCTGACCACATCGCGGACCCGCGCTCCTACCCCCCCCAACCCGCCTTCGTGCTCCCCAAGCTCTCCACGCCCCCCCACCCCGCGCGCCCCAATGCCGCTCCTCCAACCTCAACCCCAGCATCTTCCTCCTCTCTCACCATCACCCTCAAACCAATGAAGCCCTCAAGCCCCACGCTCCCCCTCAACGACATCAACGCAGCAACAACCAGCATCTTCGACCTAAAAGAGCGCTACAGCGCCGCGAGCAGCGTACCAACCGGCAGGATAAAGATCCTGTACAAGAAGAAGCCGGCTGTGGACTCGAAGACGGTGGCGGAGGTGATTGGGTCCGAGGCCGGGGCCAGTGTGGAGTTTAGCGTCATGTTGATGGGGGGCGCTGTGTTTGGGGGCAGTGCGGCGGTGCCGAGTCCGCCTGCGGCGGCGCCGAGTGAGGCTGAGAAGGGGTTGGGGGCGGGTGGGGAGGAGATGGAGGGCGTGGTGCAGGGGGGGCCGGCGGCGCAGGGGGTGAGTGGGAAGGAGGTGGTTGAGAGTGAGGCGTTTTGGGAGGATTTGAAGGGGTTTGTGTTGCAGAGGATACGGGATGAAAAAGAGGGGGAGAGGTTGGTGGAGTTGTTCAAGGGGGCGTGGGAGAAGGACAAGTGAAGGCTAGCCGCAGGGTCGAATAGTTTGCGGCAGAGGTTCCGTATTGCATAAGATGGTATCAAGGCCATCGGGGCAGGTTCAGGGTCTCACGTCCATGTATAAGATACCACATGTCATCACAGTACTGACGAATTTTACCCATTCTCTATCGCTCATCAAGAACGTACACATCCTGACGTTGCAATAAGAACACAGCCATGGGCATCCTCAATTCTAGAGATACCCTTGGGTTCCGCTCGCCCGCCTCATCCCCAGTTAAAACTAAGAAAGGCCCGAGCCACCCCGGGTCATGTCGTGATATTCATGGTCCCAATTGTCATGCCGGGTCGTGGAATCCGCACGCGAATCAGCAATCAGGAGTGGGCACGTTTAGCGTCCCTTGGAAACACGCGAGATGATATTATCGAACTCAATGTCGTCCTGGTCATTGGCCTGAATATCAGCCGCGAGGCCGTTGAGGGCGCGCTTGAGGGCATCCTTGGACGAGCTGTACATCATGCGGGGCTGTCAAAACATCAGTACCCTGCAGGTGCCTCTTTCCACAGCCCGAGCACTTACGTATTGCGGCGAGTCATCAGGGATCCAGCTGATGAAGGTGATCTTGTTGCGTTTGCCGCCCTCCTCGAGGTCGTACTCAACGTCAAAGACGGCGTAGCGCCCGCCAATGCCTTCCTTGCCTTTGCGGTCCTTGGACTTGGCGTTGATCAGCTTCTCGCGGAAGGCCGAGAAGTCGCCATCAGTGGATGTCTCCTCGACGACAATCTCTTTCCAGTCGTCGCTGATCTTGTAGATTATCCATTTGATGTCTTTGCCGAGCTTGAGCTCGTTGAATGCGCTGATGCATTCGGGGGCGACGGAAACACTGCGAAAATGTCAGTAAGAAGAGGATTTGTGGGGGTCGCAATCGAAGACGGCGAATGTTGGACGTGGCGGCGAGGTCCGATTAGGTCGTGCGTCGTGCTTCGTGCTTCACGTACCCGGATGCAGCCTGGAAAGGTCACTGTCAGCGTTCGTAGGCATTGCGCTTCCTGTCACTGCACTCACCATATTGACTCGTGTGTGGAGGAGGGGTTGTCAGGGACGGGGCGCTGCAGGCAGCCTTTATCAGTTCTCTGGGGACTGTCAGCGTCGTCAGCGCCGCGGCTGGAGCGCAGAAGGCGCGGTCGAGAAACTGCTGCCTGTCTCGAGGCGGTGTCACTAACAGGAATACTAGGACTCGGCTTGTTCACTCGGGTGAGGATCGGGGTGGAATTGGCGGGGAGCGGAGGAGGTGTTGTGTTGATGAGGCTGATGGAAGCAGTCGCGGGGCTCAGATTTTGAATGGTGGGGTTGGCCCTGCCTGTCCTGCCTGCCCTGCTGTAGCAACGCTGCGCCGCCAAGAACATCCCGCCTATCACATCACCAACAACACTGGTCCGGATGCGGATGCTTGCTGTACATGGCGTGACTGTATACATTATCCATTGCTTTTCTCGCGTCCTTCTCAGCCGTCTATTTACACATGATATGGTACAAACCCAAGGTGGCCAAGACAAATGCTGCGCTGTTCAAACAAGGGTACCAAGACAGGAGGAAAACAGAGTGGAGTGCCAGAGAGCCAACACCGTGTACACACCGCGCCGAGAAAGACTCGAATACTAGAAGAGGGTATAGTCCAAGGGGGCATCAGAAGGTTAGTTGCGAGCCGTTCGCCTTGCCTCTTAGAAGCCCATACCTCCCATTCCACCCATGCCGCCCATACCGCCCATGCCACCCATGCCTGGTGGTGGGCCGGCGGCCTTGTCTTCTGGTGCCTCTACTATCGCAACCTCAGTCGTGCCGAGCAGGGATGCGACGCCGCTGGCATCGACGAGGGCAGTGCGGACGACCTTGAAGGGATCGAGGATACCGGCCGAGATCATGTCGACATACTCGCCCTTGGCGCTGTCAAAGCCCTTGTTAAAGTCTTTGGCGTACTCGTCGGTGAGCTTGCCCACAATGACCGAGCCCTCCGCGCCGGCATTCTCAACAATGGTTCGGGCAGGGCGGGTGATGGCGTTCTTGATGATGGCGACACCGAGCTGCTGGTCAAAGTTGGCGGGCTTGAGGCCGCTCAGGGCGTTGGCAGATGCCTTGAGGAGGCCAGTGCCACCGCCAGGCAGGATGCCCTCCTCAACGGCAGCGCGCGTGGCATTCAGGGCATCGACGATCCTATCCTTCTTCTCGCCGACCTCAACCTCCGAGGCACCACCGACCTTGATGACGGCAACGCCGCCAGAGAGCTTGGCGAGACGCTCCTGGAGCTTCTCCTTCTCGTACTCGGACGTGGTTGGGTCGGCCATGACGCCGCGGATCTGTTCGCACCGCTGAGCAACGGCATCTTTGCTGCCCTCGCCATTTAGGACGACAGTGTCCTCCTTGGTGATGGTGATGGATCCAGTCGACCCGAGCATGTCTGCAGTAGCCTTCTCCAGCTTAATGTCCAGCTCGTCGGAGAAGACGGTACCATTGGTGAGAACACCAAGGTCGCCGAGGATCGACTTCCTGTTGTCGCCAAAGCCGGGCGCCTTGACGGCAGCGACCTGGAGCTGACCGCGGAGCTTGTTGAGAATGCAGACGGCAAGAGCCTCTCCGTCAATGTCCTCAGCGATGATGACGAGGGGTCGACGGAGCTGCTGCGAGGCCTCGAGGGCGGGGATGATATCCTGGACGGCAGAGATCTTCCTCTCAGAGAGCAGGATCAGAGGCTTCTCGAATTCAACCTTGGCAGACTTTGTGTCGGTGATGAAGTAGGGCGAAATGTAGCCACGGTCAAACTTCATGCCCTCGGTGATCTCCAGCTCGTCTTCGATGGTCTTGCCCTCCTTGACCGTGATGACGCCCTCCTTGCCGACCTTCTCCATGGCGTTGGACAGGAGCTTTCCAATGTGCAAGTCTCCGTTGGCCGAGATGGTGGCGACCTGGGAAATCTCCTCGCTCGTCGTGATTTCCCTCTTGTTCGCCTTGAGATATTCAACAACGGCCTCGACGGCGGCCTGGGTTCCTCGCCTCAGGTCCATGGGGTTGCAGCCGGCGGCGACGTTCTTGACCGTCTCGGAGAAGATGGCGCGGGCGAGAACAGTGGCGGTAGTGGTTCCATCACCAGCGACCTCGTTTGTCTTGGAGGCGACGTCCTGGAGCAGACGGGCTCCGAGGTTCTCGAACTTGTCCTTGAGGGTGATGGCTTTTGCGACGGTGACACCATCTGTACCTTGGTCAGCAGACATGCGCAGTCAAGCGTCAGCCATCATCTTACCCTTTGTGATCTTGGGCGAGCCGTAGCTGGACTCGATCAAGACATTGCGGCCCTTGGGGCCCAGTGTTGTTGATACCGCCTTTGCGAGTGTGTCGACGCCGTTGAGGAGCGATGCGCGTGCCTCGACACCGAACTTAAGGTCCTGTAGGGGCTGTCAGGTCTTGTCGTGACATGATGTTTGGGCAACTCACCTTGTGGGCAAAGCGCTGCTGCTGCAGGTTGAAGCTGGGCGTCGTCCTGAGCTTGGAGCTCGCAGAGAGCAGCGACGATCGCGTCCGTGATGAGAGAGCTCGCTGCATTGTGGGTGTGTGGGCGAATGTGAGAAGCTCAAGCCGTGTTCCGGGACTCCAGCTCAATGCAAGACGAATGAGAGAGAGATGAAGAGTGGGAGACGAGTGGATTCAAGATTGAATGCGCGGTGAAGAAATTTGTCGTCGGGTGTTGCTGCTCCTAACTAAAACTTCGCTCTTGGCGCCACCCCTGCCACATCCTCGGCTGCTCCTCCGCGACCTCCGACGCCTCCGACGCTCAAGCCAAGCTCCCTCTCCTTTTCGCGATGCATTTGAATGTTTGTCATTCACACCAGGATCCTCCTAGCAACAACCTGGCAACAAGAATCTCGAGCAACGGTTCGACCAGCTTTGCTCGCCTCCTCGCCCCTGAACACTAGACCAGACCACAACCACAACCATCTCGAAGCTTCTGTGGGACCCAGTTGCCTCTGAAGTCTCTAATGATATATTCATTTCATTCTTGAACAACCTCATCCGTGTCCAACATGACCAATTCACATGCCTAAACCTCAGAACCCCCTTCCGCGACCAAATCCACTCCCTCCACTCCCCCCAAACCCACCAGTCCCCCCAAAACTCCCATAATCCGTTGGCTCCGGCATCCCCCGCCCGCTCCCTCGCCCAAACCCGTGCGGCGCCTGCCCTGGATGCTGCGGGCCCATGACATTCTGCTGTCCCCATCCCGCCAACGGGTTCCCTCGCCCACCACCACGAGACAACGGTGAAGCCGCCTGCCCGGCCTCAAACCATTTCAAGGGGTCATCTTCGTCGATTTGTTGCGGGTCTACGGGAGGAGCTTGATTTGCTCCCGACGGCCCAAAGCCACCGTGACCGTGGCCGTGACCGTGACCGTGGCCGTGACCGTGACCGTGGCCGTGTCCATGGCCGTGTCCCCTACCCATTCCACCTCCTCTCCCCATAGGGCCCAATTCCCATCCTCTTCCAATCCACGCTTCTGGTGGAGCGTAGTCTATTCCTGGAGCTGGTCTACGCCCATTCCCCTTATGGGGCTTTGGCATTTTCCCCTTATAAAATCCATTATTGACTCGTTTTTGTGCCAGAAATTGTGCCACGTCCTCCTTGTACTTCACATATTCGGGCGGCGGGTCGTGCTTTTCGACGTACTGTTCGAGCTCCTCAAGGCTCACGCCGCCGGGTTGACCGGGTAAGCCCGAGTGTCCAGTTTTGGCCATCCATTCTTCGGCCATGGCCTTTCGATTCTGAGGAAATTCGTGGAGTGGATTGCCGAGTCCCCTCCCTACGGGTAGGTACATCATTGGCGGGGGCGGCTTGTTCTTCTTTTTCTTACCGAAGATACCCATTCTTGTATGTGATGCTTACGTTTAGTGGTAAATGTGGCAGTTCAGAAGACGTTAAAGAAAGGACAGAGAAAGGTTTCTGATATTTGAACCCGTAGTGCTACTTCTAAAATGTAAGAGGTGCTGCTACTTTTGAGACTTTATCAGTGAATCGTGCTAATTCAAATTTTGGGGTGTCCCTTCCATGTTAGTATAAATATTCACCAGAAAGATGTCAATACTACCCTAATCAATATCATTCGGCTGCCACTCCATCTCGTTGACCCCCTCTTATCCTTCAACAATGTGAATACTCGTCCAACAGTGCGGTCACCACCTCAGCCCGCGAATCCTCCACCTTCAGCCCACAAACGACATTTCTACGGAGCTTCTTGCACCAACCCCGATACAGGAACGAGATTTTGGAGTATGCGCTATCTAAAAATCTGGGCAATTGAAGAACGTCGGAATTTGGCCATATCTTTTGTTGATGGCAACTTCCAATTCAGGATCGACTCTACGCCGTACGGTCGATTATCAGGCACCCATGGATTATTAATGTACTGATCCAGTCAGGCAATCACCCTTTACTTATAGCCTTTCCCTACCGCAGATCAATCCACCAGCTCTTACACCAACATCCATCAATTGATTCTGTTTTATCTTCAACACTTCACTTCCAGCTCCCATCATCACGCAAGAGACAACGTCACACAACATCACAGCCAAGCAAGAGAGAACTCCAGATTGAGGTTATGGTGATTGATCCTATCTCCGTTGCGAGTGCATCCCTATCCATAGTCCTATTGCTGATCACACTCAGACTGCGCAGATGCGATTACCCTCCAGTCCAGCTCTCAAAGCCATGCTTAGCCTCTCAAACCGTCCCGAGAAGATGTTCCATCCCGCCTGGTCCTCCGCCAATAGCCTCCAATGGAATAGGATCCGCCTCGCAACCGATCCACCATGTTCAGATAAGAGAAGGAAATGTATCAAAAGTAATGGCACAAGCTCCACCAATGCAGAGATGAATGGTGTCCAGGAGAAAGATGATATGATAAGACATGCTGCCGAGCAATGTATGGGATATCTGTCGTAAGGATGTGCTCGTAAGTCGTAATGCTCGTAACTCGTTATGGAGAAAGTCGACTCTCGTACCCTTTATGCATGCTGCACGCGCCCTTCTTTCCGCAAGCGAAAAAATGGTCTTTGTCGGTTCACGCGCATACAAGGCACTGGAGACGACACGAGAGAGCCTTCGACACCAAAATCATAGGGAAATGAAGGTGTGGTCTCCAGCAATTGCTTCTGGCGTTCACTTTAATTGTCGTCGGAGACGGAGCGGCTGCCGTTCTCGCCGTCATCGTCATCGCCTTCGCCGTCAGCGTCGTCGCCTTCGCCGTCAGGCTCGGTCTCCCAAGCAGAAGACGAAGATGAGGCGTTGTTGCCGTCGAAGTTCTCATCGTCAGCTGCGGTCCGATCCTCATCCTCATATTCGTTATTGGCATTAGCGCTATCACCTTGCTGGCTCGAGTTGGTAGGCTCACCAGAGAAGACACGCTCCGCGGCAAGCAAAATCTCCTCCCAGAGAACGGCACGCTCGCGTTCAACGCCGGCGGCCATGTTGGTAACGATCTGCTCAATGATCCCAATAGCGCGGGGCTGATCGGTCTGGAGAAGACGACCAAGCATGAGGACGTAAGGTTGCATGCTGGCCTCACGCAAGCGGTGATTCCAGCCTTCACGTGGTTCAGACCAGGTGACGTTGTAGAAGGAGGAATCTAGAGGTTGGTTCTCGGCGTTGTCCCAGATGGAGGGGTGAGGAGCAACTAGCGGGAACTGCCTCCACTGCTCGACATGAGAATTGTCGGGATCTTCGAATATCTCGAAACCTACCGGGCGCTCGTCGCGAGGAACGATGCCAACCATGTCCAGGTCCAGGCTGCCATCGTACTGCGGAATATCGGACGCACCATCGGTTTGAGACCATGTAGCACGCAGCTCCGCACTCAAGCCAGTCATGTCGTTGAAGGAGTTCTGGCCCATCTGCTGGCCCACATTGTAACCATTGCTCGACGTGGCAGAATTGGTGCGACGGATGCTCGTGGCGCCATTGGTCATGTTGTTACCGTTCATGTGATAGACATTGCTAGTCTGAGGCATACCATGCCAGCCATTGCCATACCCATTTACGCTGCTGATGTAGTTGGGAGATAGAGGAAGGACACCGTTGGAGTTTCCGCTATTGTCCATATTGGAGTATCCGTTTCCAGTTACGCCAGAGTTTCCATAAGCACGAGCAAGGAACTCTTGGGGATTCATAATGCCGAACGACTGGGGAGTCAATCCAATGGCGAAGTCGTTGTCAATCTGGCCGCCATCCCCGAAGGCATTGAAGGCGCATTCCTGCGTGTCTTGTACGTTATTGCTCACACCAGCGTCGTCGTACGTAGTGTTATCGTACTCTTGACTCATGTGGCCGTCATACGAGGCGTTGAGGGCGTTGAAGTCCGAGGACCCAAAACCGGCTGGTTGAGACGAAGGACCGTTGTACACGTTGGGCGCGCGATGAGGCTGCTGACAACCATCCACACCCGCTTCAGCAACATTGATAGTGGACTTATTCCGCGTCTGGACTGGCGTCAGATGATCCATGCCCTCATCGACATCCTCCCTCTTAAGTTTCGGCTCCTCTTTCTCTTTTGGGAAGAAGCGTACCGGGCGCAGCTTGACGATCAAAGACCCGCTCTTTTGCTCGACCATCTTTACCTTCTTCTGCTTGACAGACGCGGCCCCCGAACTAGGAGTTCGAGCATTAGGAGTTCGAGCATTGGGAGTTCGAGCAGAGCCAAAACCCCGCGACCAGTTCATCGATACTTTCGGACACTCTCGACCCTCGTCCACCATCCGCTGTCGTAGCTTCAAGATGGCTTGCTGTATGGCGCTCGAGGTACAGTACGGAGACACGATCTTGGCAGCCTTGTCGAACGGGATCACCACTCCATCCTGGCCACATGCGTAGACGATACCAATTACAGCCATCTTCCAATCAGCATCAGTCCACTTGCAGAGCTTCGCGCGAGCGCTTCGCTTCTTGCGCGGTGTGCCGTCCTTGTTGTTGGCAGGAGCCTTGGGAGCTTTGGGACCCTTGGGCTCGATTCCGTTGTATCCCAGGTAGTCGTCATTCTCATCAGATTCTTCCGCATTGTATTGGTCCTCCTCCAACTCATCGTCATCATCATCATCGGCCTCATCTGAGTCCTCGGCAAGGTTCTGGCCCGACAAAGAGAAGCGGACACCATAGTTGTCATTGTTACCATTGAATTGGCCATCGCCATCGCCGTTCTGGAAAACATCGTAGTAGGAGGCTCCATTGTTGATACCGGATGGTGGATTGAAACCACCGTTGTAGCCCAGCTGCTGATCATAGCCGAGGCCAAGTTGCTGAAAGTAGCCGTCCTGGTTCATAGGCGGTGGGGCGAATTGGTTCTGGTTTTGCATGGGCCATTGCACCAAGGCAGGCTCTTGCTGACCGAAAGCGTACGCATAGGCATTGTCGGGACCAACAGGAGCTGCTGGTGCGAAGCCGCGCGGTGGGATGTTGTTGGGAGCCGGTTGAATGTTGGCAGCCTTTTGCTCTTGCTTCTTCTTGCTCGATGCGGGGGTGCGAGCTTTCTTGGTCGTGGGGGTAGCAGTCGTGTTGCGCTTGCGCTTTGGAGTTGCTTTTGTCTTTGAAGACTTGGGGGTATTGCTCTTCACAGGTGCTTTGCGAGACTTGGCATTGTAAGGAGTCTTGACGACGGGGATGTAATCGCTGTCCGAGGCATTGCCAGCATCGTCACCCATGATTGCGACGAATGCTGAGGTTGTTGGTGGTGAGAAATAGAAGAGGAGGACGTTACAAGTAGCGCGACCTCCAGTAGTGATATCCACTATTTTTCGCTCGGGCATTCAAGTTGTCAAGTGATGGCGGCTTATCTTAGGGGAGTTGCCCAGCAACTGCAGCCTGAGAGCGCCTGACCTGCGGCGGAGCGGAGGCGGCGGAAATCTGAGCAGGTTGCTCTCACACGTGCTCTCACTTAAATCGTTATCAGGAGTGATAAAGCAGTGGATTGGTTACCAGGGAAGGTAAGAGGCCAAATCATGAGGGCGGGGGGGGGGGCGCGACAAAACGGCGAGGCAACCCAAGTGAAGGCGAAGTGATTGGAGCTGCTGTGTCAGCGGGCCCCAGGGAGAAATTGACTCTTTCAATTTGGCGCACAGCGATAAGAGGCAATAGGCATGATGGAGGCAGCCATGAGTGGAGACGTTGCTGCAGCTACAAAGGAGATGCGATATGGTGCGGCGTGTGGATCAAAGTTGGCGTGGACGAAGGGGCGGGGGAGGAGAAGTAGAGGCGCGGTGCACACAACCTAGACAGAAGCTCATCTAGAGTGGTCCATGCGGAGATATCCCTATGCGACAGCACTACCTCTGCATTGGGAAGTTTGCTGGGGTAAAAAGCTTATAGTGATTGTCTTGACGAGGTTGCTCAAGGTTGCATGCGTCCCATAGAGGATTGGACAAAGCGTTTCGACCGACTTGGGATTCTTCCACGTATGCTTTCGCACAGGGAGATGATTTATGCTGCAGACCTGACAAGAAGTAAGCGATCGCGGATTCGGCTATCTTTGATCCAACTAAATACGGAGTTTCTGCAAATCTTAGGGAAAGAAGCAGGGAATGGCCAGTGACGAAATGCAACGGAAAATGTAAAAGAGTCTTATAGACACTTATCGAGAGGATGAATGAAACAGACAAGTCTAACGACTAATGGGCGTAGGGAATACACTGACCTCTGCTCGCGCCTCATTTTACACCACGAGTAATACCAGTATAATATCTGGTTTAGAAAAGAGCCCTAATTTCGCATGCTCCTTGCAGAATAAACCGACTAAGAGGTTATCGAAGGGACCAGGAGGAGTGCATCAGGGAAGCTCATCAGCCCTTCTGGTACCATTAGGGGTACATCGTCATCTAGATCCTGACCTAAAAACCTGGCGACCTTCTTCAGTTAACATATGCGCTCCAGGCTCGACGAATGATGCATTTCTAGGAAGTCTTCAACCCATTTTTCGCGCGTAGAAAGTTGGCGCCGCTATATATGCATGACTGCTATGCTTTAGCCCATTATTACCGAGCTCTGACAACTGTGCTGCCTCTTTACTTATCGTCACCTTATTGCTTTCTCTGGAACTCCTTCAGCTTTTGATCGACCGCCTTCTTGATATCGAATCCCTGTACCAGGCTACCCCTACGCCTCCTATCGTCAATTTCCCTCTTCACTTCGGCAACAATCTCATCAATCTCGGCCTCGGGGTCATCCGGAAGTCCCAGTGTCGGAGCTCTCCTTGCACCGCCTACCGTGTCTGTACTCTCCATCCTGACCAGCTTCTCTCTCTTGGCTTCCTCACGAGCAACCTTCTCCACTTCGCTGCCCACGTCGACCGGTGGTTGGCGATCAGATTGCTTCTTGATGAGCATCTTTCGGAATGGCAGGGATCTAGAGAAGAATGCAAACGAGAATGCGACACCAATGAGGGTGTAAAAGTAGACGCGAGCCCAGACTTTGAGCGACGCGGAAAGAGTGAGGAAGATGAACGGAGATACTGTGAATGCAAAGGCGACCTGGGTTATAACGCGTGTAAATATATCATAGTACTTCTTGGTTGCGAGTGGTGTCTTCCCGTCTGGTGACATGAAGAGAGGTCGAACTAGTCTTCGGCCATCTGCTTGTGGTTAGCTTACTTCTTGATTTGATCGAAATACAAGTTGCAAAACGTACTCTTTGCAATAGTTTGAAGAAGTGCGGCCAAGACGAATGAGAGATAGTAACCGGGGTAGAATCCATGCCAGAAGGCGCTGGTAACAAAGGTGGCCAGCGTTGCGCGGAAGCCCGGTTTCTTCCCCTTGGGCGTGACACGAAGGTACATGTAATTACGTAGCCAATGGTTCGTGTTGATGTTCCAATAGCCCAAGAATCCGCGCGAATTCTCGGCCATCTCGATTTCAAGAGGCTTAATGTTGGTGAGTCGGTCCCATTTCGCTCCTCCAGTCGCGGGGTCTATACCGTTGTAACCAATACCGGAGAGAATACATGCTCCTTCGGAAAGGCTCCAAACGCCGTAGTATTTCATCCTCGTGGTAAGTCCCAACATGTACAGAATCCAGACTCGACGAGGCCACCAGTATTTCATGTACTCGTCGCCTAAGAGGAATGGGATATTGTACCAGGCAGAGAATTTGAGAAAGGCAAAGACCCAAAAGGTCCCAACAAGGCCTTTGATGGCTGCTGGAGTACCACTCCGGGGAATTTTGCGCTTCTTCCGGGTCGGCGGTGCTTTTGACGGGTCAGTTCCTGGAGGTAGAGCGAACATGGTTGTCGAAATATAGCGGGTATAATCGCAGTAGTCGAAAGCGGGGCCGGCCATGACCGAGGGGAAGAACAAGACATAGCCGGCATAGTCAAGAAGACTAGGAAGCTCCCGGACGGCGTGTTCTTTCTGAAATTCAGAGAGCTCAGAATCGGGAAGCCGACCATCAGCAACGTTCCAACAGAAGGCGGTGAGTTTCATGACCATGACCATTTGGAGACCTGTAATGTCAATCACGGAAGGATCATCAAGCATTTGTCGGTAAATGTGATTGACCGACATGTGCCCCATTAGGAAGACGAAACCAACCCAGGGCATGTATGGCGAGTTCATCTTGGCAGCGAGGGCGTATGCGCTGCCAGCACTGATGAGAATGGTTACGAGGCCGCTCCAGAGATCGAACAGGCCGATCATGTAGAACAAGGAAACGCTGGACGAGTGAGCTGAGTGGTGGACAGGCTAAAGGATATTCACACACGCTATTATGAATGCATTCTTCTTCCATGGCTCTCTATCCGGAATGCGCTTGAGTACAGCGGCAAGAGGATAGGAGAGGTAGAAGGTGAAGACAAGCTTTACTAGATGAATATTAGACTGAGGGCCTTGTAACTGGCTCGAAGCACCCACATTCGTCTGCAGATGTGCCGAGGGCACTGCCTACGTAGGCAAACGCTATATTCGTTAGTAATATTCAGGGTTCGTTCACTACAAATACCTACGGGCGTTGATGTAAGGCAGCATATTCAAGGACGCAACGCTGATGCGGGACCACGGCGGTGGGAGTGGGGACTAGGAGGACTGTGAGGGAGAAGCAAGACGTTTTTATACGAGCGATTCTATCACGGGACCATCCATGGTTCAGTGAGCAGTGTTGAATGAGTGTTCTGGTCAGGGTGCAGGTTCCGAGGTTGACGACTGTGACGTCGTCGCGTGGCCCATTTTCGACTGCGCAGCCTAGGCTCAAGGGGGGCTAGTGCGGCGCGTGGGCGGTAAGTGCATCTTCACTGGCAGAATTTCTGAACACTCTCCGTCCTCACCATCTCGCCTCATCCCACGGCGCCCGTCGCGTGCCGAGGCACATGTCCTCAGCATGAGCAACACGTACAACGTCGAGCCGAACCCCACGGCCAAGGTCATCCTGCAGACGTCGTCCGGCGACATCGAACTCGAGCTCTTCGCGAAACAGACACCCAAGACATCGCGCAACTTCCTGCAGCTATGTCTCGATGGCTACTACGACAACACGATATTTCACCGCCTGGTGAAGGGCTTTATTGTACAAGGAGGCGACCCGAGCGGCACCGGGCAGGGCGGGGAGAGCAGCTACGATGGGGAACCCTTTACAGACGAGTTCAACCCGCGACTGCGCTTCAATCGTAGAGGCCTGTTGGGCATGGCGAACACGGGGGTGAAGGACGACAATGGCAGCCAGTTCTTCATGACACTAGGCAACACGCCCGAGCTGACGGGCAAGAACACCATGTTTGGGAGGGTCGTTGGCGACACCATCTACAACTTGATGAAAATGGGTGACGCCGAGACAGCAGAGGATGACGAAGAGAGGCCGCTCTATCCAACCCGGGTTACGGGCGTTGATATCATCATAAACCCATTCGATGACATGGTCAAGCGGGTCAAAGTGGCCGACCACGCAGAGGCAGGAGACAGGAAGACGAAGAGACCAAAGAGAAAGGCAGGAAAAGCGTTGCTCAGCTTTGGCGGAGACGAGGGCGATGACGCGGCATCGGCGCCTCTACCCAAGAAGGCAAAGTTCAATACAAAGCTCGTCAGCGCAGAGACAAAGGCACCGCCGGCAATCGACAGTGCTCGGATAGCAGAGACTGGATCAGCAGAGAGGTCAATACCCATTCGCAAGCCGTCCCGGAAATCTCCCCCACGGTCACCTCCTCCTGACATCGTGCCCAAAGCCAGACGTGAGACTCCTCCCAGGAAGAAATCGCCAGTTCGAGAAGCGTCGCCCAAAGTACCCGAGCAAAGCAGACTCGAGCGAGTGAATGCGCAAATAGAGGAAGTCATGGCCTCGATGAAGAGGGGTGCCGCGACTCAAAGCACAGCGCCCACCAAGAAGAAGTCGATGCTGGAAGACATGATACCCTCCACGTCGATGCGCGGAAGGAAGCGCGGGGCTGGCGCGACAAACGCAGCCTCGGAGAAGGCTGCACTAGACTTGTTGGCCAAGTTCAAATCGAAGCTAGAAGCTGCACCTGCACCAGAGGCTGCAAAGATCAGGTCTCCTGAGCGCCCAGAGGGCATTGACGGCCAGAACGGCGGAGATGATGCCACAAGGCCTTCGCACGCAGAAGGAGATGGCGAACCCTGCGACTTGCACTTCATAATAGGCTGCCAATCATGCACAGCATGGGACAAGCAGGAGGAAGAAGACTCGGACGACGACACAGGGTGGATGTCACATGCATTGAGCTTTGCCAAAGACCGGCTGGGTAAAGATCTGGAGTGGAAGCGGAAGAACGAAGAGGAACTTGTGGTGATCGACCCGTTGGCGAAAGCCAAGGACTTGAAAGAAGAGCGGCGGGCGAAGAAGGACAGATGGTAAGGGACGATTGGACAAGGTATGAGGTCTGAACAGTGTCAGCTTCTAGACCAGTTGCAGATGACCAGAGCTGCAGCATCCGGCTGTAGACAGACAGAGTGGAAGCCTGGGACGGCGATATCAGGTGGCTGCTTTTGGCGATGGCGCAGGCGGTGGCGGTGCTCCATAGCGGGGTGCGCGTCTGCGCCATCCACGGGACAGCCAGCGAGACGCGCATGCGCTGTCGCCGGGGCCGATAGCAATCCAGGTGTTATGCGCCCGACGCCGCTCTCTCTCTTAAAGATTCCGTGGTACAATGACCAGCTCACTCCCCCTCCGTTTGCGCCGTCCGTCGAGTTGAGCATGCTGCCTCGCTACACCAGCGAGGCGTTGCTTCAGCCTAGTCACCACCGCCGGTGGCCAGCCTCGCTCACCTCAACAATTACTTGCACCCTTTTGATCAAGAAATAAGCCCTCAACATCACCCCTCCACACTCGAGGTTGACAGGCCGGGGCGCGCTGGAGCCTCGTGGCGGCCTCCTGGCCCTGAACGCCACACGGTCACGGCGCTCTCATGCACTGCCTTGCCGCCTCTCCCCAATTCAGCTCTGCCTAAACACCTTCCTCCATTCTCCGACCCTTTTCTTTCTTTACCTATTTTCTGTCGACCTTAATTTGCAGAGTCTCGGGCGAATCGACCTGCCATGAGTTTCCTGCTAGGGTGCTTCGGGTGGCGCCCGAGTCGAATGCCCCGAGCTGAAGAGAAGACGACGCTGGTTTGGCTGTTGACGCTCAAGATCCTCATGATCATCCCCGTTGCAATTGCGGCCTTTAGCGCGAAGAACACGTACACTTCGATCAGGAAACATGAGGAGCTGCAACAGAGTCCGCCATATGACAAGCACGTGCTCCTGTCACAGCTGCTCGTCTATATTGGGGTAAGTCTGTGCTGTACTGTTCCTGCCCGGACTCACTTGCGTGGTGATTGGATGCTGTTGCATCAGGATGGAAGATACCCTTACCCTACCATGGGTGCAACCTCCAACTCTACCATGACTTGCTTGGCATACCTTTTCTCAGCCTGATGCTAACAAACATCAGACAATGTCTCTCTTCCCCTGGCTGTTCATTAGTTGTGCACTCGTACTCGTATGGAAAGGCCCCTGGCTCTTCCTATACGGTGTCGTCGACCTAGGACTACTCGTCACCATTTGCATTGGCCTCAGCATGGAAGGAAACTACCTCCCATCCAGCGTCAAAAGCTGTTCCACCTCCAAAGTCACGACCTGGCAAGTCGTCGACAACCACCCCAGTTTCTTCGTCCAAGCCGCCTCCTACGACCCAAACCCAAATCCCCAACAAAAATGCAAAACCTTCGTCACAACCTGGAGCCTCGGCGTCGTCGTTGCGTACGTCCCCCCTCCCCTCCCCCACAACCCCTCCCTAACCACCCCCCAGTTTCTTCCAAGCCGTCCTTGCCTACATCGGCATCTTCTTCGACGAGCGCGAACACAGCCTCCTCAACCCCTTCCGCCCCCTCTTCTACTTCGTCCTCGCCCTCATCGGCGGCCCCTTCCTCTTCCACGCACACATCACCCCGCGCCTACGCTTCTCCATCTCCTACGCCCTAAAATCCCTCCGCCACCTCTTCGGCCAACACCCCCTCATCTTCCCCCGCCCCGCACCCTACACCCCCAACCACGACAAGCCCATCCACACGCAGAACCCGCGCCTCCACGCCATCCTCACCATCGAGCACGTCGCGCTCAACGTTGTCTCCCACATGCACTACGAAGACGTCATCGCGCTGTCCCTAGCCTGCAGAAGCGTCCGCGAAGCTGTGTTCCCGTCCCGAGACCTCGCGTTCCGCGTCCCGAAGCTGAGGGCGAGGTGCTGTGTGCCCGTCACCAAGGCGCCGTGCGCGTACTGCAAGAAGGAGATTTGCAGCGAGTGCCACGTGCTCGTGAGTGCGAAGGGGGTGCCTGGGGCGCGGCATGTCGAGAAGTGCTTGCCGTACTGCCGCACGTGTTATTTTCGAGATTTTAGTAAGCGGGGAAGGAGGGGGGCGGGGGCGGCGAGGGCGTGTCGGTGTGCGAGGGATGAGGGAGGCGTGCAGGAGGAGCGGGTTTGTCGGACGTGTTGTGGGCAGAGCGAGAGGGGCGAGGGAGAGGAGATGAGGAGGAAGAGGCAGAAGAGGTATGTGCAGGAGGTGCGGGAGAGGGTGTTGGGGGAGGGGGTGGTGTGTGCGTCTTGTAAAGGGGAGTTGAAGGAGGGGGTGAGGTGGTGGATTTGTGGGAAGTGTCAGGGGGAGTGTAGGGCTACGATTCATCCGCCGTATGTGGGGAGGAGGAGGGAGGTTGATGTTGAGAAGGGGGAGAAGGGGGTGGATGAGTTGAGGGAGAAGGAGGGGACGAGGTCGAAGTGGTTAGCCATGTGAGTGTGCATTCTCGCCCTTGGATGATACTTTCTGACACGGATTCCAGGTTCAGCATCAGATGAAGTGTACAAATAGGCGTTTTTACGGTGATTGACGACTATGTTTCGGTCATGCACGTTAGATTTCTTCACCAATCTATATCTGCGCTAGGCGCAAGCAGATACCTAGGATAGGAATTGTCCTACTCATGATCTAAAATTCAAGGCACAACATGCACCTCCCACTCGGCGCCAAACCTCCCTTCAACCTTCCCCCTCTCCTCCTTATCCCCCAACGGGCCCTTCTCACTCGTCACTCCGCCCCCCAAAACCCCAGCCTTCTCCCCCTCCCTCAAATACTCTAAAAACGCAACCGAGACATCAATATACTCCTTAAGCGCCACCTTCGCATCCAGCGTCGTCCCCGTCGCCAACCTCATAATCCACGGCACAATCAACGGCGCATCCGTACACGAAGGATGCGCGGATCCCGCCAACGTCATAAACCACCCTTCCTTCACACCCCCGACAATCCTCCTCACGACATCAAAGTGCCAGCCCTGGTCGTAAAACTGCGTCTGCTTTTCCGTCCACTGCCCCGACTGCATGACGAGTAACGGGATATCGATGTCTGCATTCAGTGGCCCGCTCTCTTTTCCGGGATCGAGCGCGATGCCGCCGTTGATGGGCATGGTGTCGCGAGGGGCGTTTTTGAGCGCTTGCATGGCGCCTGTGGCGCCGTATGAGTGGCCTGCGACGGTCACGGCGGACATGTTGAGGCGGTTTTTGAAGCTGGGGAGGGCGGTGCGGGGGGAGTCTGGTTTGAGATTTCGCATTAGGTCACCGTGGCCTGCGTTTAAGAGTTTGAAGAGGCGGATTGTTTCTTGGATCTCGGCTTCGCGGAAGGCGAGTTGGATTGCTTTGAGGTCGAGTTCGTTCAGCGGTGGCGAGGAACTATATGGGTTAGCTTGGTGCTCAGGTTTGTTCTCGAATGCTTCGAGCTGGCTTACTCAAGGTCTCCGAGTTCCATGTGCCAGACTTTCTTCTCTCCCCCTTCTGGATAGTGAACAATCGTTCCAGGCCCACTACCATCCCTATGCTCAACCGCCGCAACCACATAACCATGACTCGCAATACTGCCTAGGTAGTGGCTATAACTTTGACTCATGCCCGCCATTCCATGCGTGAAAACTACGAAGGGGAATAATCCGACTTCGTCTGCGTCTTCCTCTCCTCTCAACTCCATCTGCTGCACGTCCCCAAGGCTCTCCTTCTCCGCATACTTTAGAATTTTCTCGAGTCCATCGACATCTCCGCTTTCATCAATGAGCAACTTCGCGGCTCCAGAGAGAATGGGAGCATCCACTTGGCCGGGAATCGTCGTTTTGCTTCCTAGTAACCATAGGGCGAATGTAAAAACTTTCTGGAATGGGGGAAAGTACACATGGACCAAGCGTGCATAACCAGTACCGATCAATGAGAGTGGCTGAGGAAGCCATGGACGGGCTTCAGGCTGTCGCCGCGAAGAAGATGGCGGAGGGAGGGCTGCCGGGTAGTAAAGCGTGACTGCTAGCGTGGAGAGCTGCTATCTGTCAATTGATGAACGTGATGTAAATCGAAAGCAAGAGTTGGATAGAATTCGTCAACTTGAATCAAGTCCGCAAACACAAAAAGACCCTCCATGCTCAATATGCAAAAGAGTTTGCACTCCAGATATTCCGACGCACGTGCTCTGATCAACAAAAGACGAATGAACCAGAAAATCCTCACCTCAAAAGCCTTATCCCCCGTCTCCTTCAGCACCGCATCATGAATCAACCTCTTCTGCCCCTCGACCTCAACATCCAAAACCCCAACTTGGTGCGGACCGGTATATGCCGGCAGTGGCGAAGTAATCGGAGTTAAGCTGAAGACAAAGATCCAAAACAGGACGAATGCGGAACCAAACAGAAAGATGCGCTTCCAGGAGAGCCTGGAGAAGCGGCGGACACGGAACATCATTTGAAGGGAGGAAAGAATACAGTAGTTTACATTGGGCAGAGGGTCGAGGGAAAAGTGGTGAGACGCGTGGTGCAAGGGTGTCGAGGTGGTGATGACAAAGGTGGCTGATGACGCACGCCGATGCTTGGTAGCGCGCGATGGAGCGAGATGCGATCGGAGCGCTGATTGGTTGGTGGCCACTACATCAACCATTTTCATTCCCTCAAGTTGTAATGATAGAGTATATGTCCATGTAAAGTAGGGATTAATCGTGTAGGCTCAGATATCATGACAGATCAATAAGAGGAGACATTCTTCACGATTTGGTTGGTCCACATGCGAACACCTTTGTTCTTCACGTCCAAAAGGCTCTGGTGGTGATACAATGCAATTGATTAGATCGCCCAACGGTCGAAAGAATCTGATCCCCTGTCGCTGGACGGAGGCTTTTCAGCCCTGGTAGTACACAAGCCCGCCGCAAACGCCAGAGCGCTAATGCATAAAACCAAACCCAAGTGTCTTTGAAAGTCCGCACCATACGCCAATTGCGCTCGTGCATCCATGTTGAGCTCTTGGATGGTATATCCCTGCCTTCACTCGTCCTCGTCCTCATCGACTGTGACCTGCATGCGATCTGCACCACCTTCCTCATCGTCCTCATCCTCGTCCACTATGCGGGCGGGTTTGCGAGACCGAGGAGCAGCGGCAGCATCACCATCGCTCTCCCCACCGCTTCCAGGCGTGGCCGCTGCTTCTTCTTCGTCAGGTAAGCCGTCTCCATTCACGTCTGCCTCCTCGTCGCTGTCTACAATCACCTCCTCTGATTTGTACTTGCCAAGATTCTTGCCCTTTCGCTCCAGCTTCCTCTTCTTTTGACGGGGCCGATCTTCATCTGTTAAAGCATCAGTACCCGAAGCACTTGTTGTTGCACGCTTGCCGCGTCTACGCCGGGCACCGCCATCGGAGCTGGCACCGCCTTCAGTCTCAGAGTCGTCGGTCTCACCCTTCTTCTTGCGCTTGCCGCCCTTCTTCCGGCCTGCGCTTCGTTCGGCCTTGCGTATCTCCATCTCGTCGAGCTCTTCACGCCTACGACGCTCATCCTCAACGCGGCGTTCCATAAGCTCTCTATCGTGTGCTTCGATCCTCTCGCGCTCTTCTTGGATCTTGCGCCTCCTCTCTGCTGCAGCTTCTTCTGCCTTGCGTTTCTCCTCCTCACGCTTCTTCATCTCGCTCTCGCGCTTGCTCCGGGCTTGCTGGAGTTTGGCCGCGTTCTCATCCTCGTACTTGCGCTGGCTTTGAAGAGCACGCTCCAGCTGCCTCTTCATTGTGTTTCGGGCCATGTTAGCGCGCTGCTCAATCTCGTGTTGTGGGTACGGTGGGTTCGGCAGCTTGGCGATCGCCGTCAACGATTCAATGGCCTCGTCCAGTCCTGATGCCGCTGCTTCAACCTCGGAGAGGGTTCGCTGCTGATCCACCAGACCGTACACATGCTGTGCGATCTGGACTTGCACAAACGCGACGTTGAATTTAAAATGAGACTGCTCCGGCGCTACCGCGAGAGCCTGTTGCGAATATTCAAGCGCTTGTTTCATGGCGTGCAAGCTCGACTCAGCCTTGCCCCTTAGAAGCCACACGCGACCTAGGCATGCTAGGATTGTAGCATCATGGGCCCGGTCTTTTGCCAATGCAGCCTCATACTGCGACTTGTTAGCCGAATGTTACTGCGCCGTCTGTCAACTACTTACACTTTCGATTGCGCGGGAGTACTGCTTGACCTCGCAATAAGTATGGCCTAGATTCACAAAGACGTTGTAGTCCTTGACCGTCTCCTTGACCTTTGTAAAGATCTGCAGAGCAGTCGCGTAGTCTTTCTTGTCCTCCACCAGCGCAATGGCAATGCCCTGGGCTGCGTATGCATTCTTGGAGTCAAGCGTCAAGACTTTGTCAAAAAACTCAACCGCCTTCTCATAGGTCTTGCGGCGCTTCTCTTTGTCTTGCTCGGTGCTACGCGGCATTTCCCGTGCCACGGTCAAATGTATGTTGCCCATTGCCGTGAGAGCATAACGATCATGCTTGTCGTACTTTTGTAGTGTCTCTTTCAATTTCAATTGCTCTGAATCGGCGGCAATGTTGAGAGTCCGCTTCTTGGACTTTCCAGTATACCACGAATACAGTGACTGGACCTCGAGATTGTCTTTGCTTGAAGCGTAAAGCTCAGAAACTGCTTTCGGGCCAGCATCCGTGGGATGTTGGCGCAAAGAAATGTATGCCAGGCGAATCTTGGCATCGATATATTCAGCATGTCGTTTAAGCAGTCCTTCATAAACATCCTTGGCCTGGTCTAGCATGCCCTCGGCTTCGTAGGTTCGGGCGAGATTGTAGCTGATGCTAGTAACAATGGCGTCTGTGTCGATTGATTCGTCTCGATTCTCCGCCTTGACACAGGCGTTCAGTGCCGTTTGAAATAGATCCCGCGCCTGAGAATAGCGTTCACTCTGGTAATGGAAGCAGCCCATGTTGTTGAGAAGTTGAGGCGGGAGCAGTTCGCGCAAGGCCGCCTCGGCTGCCGCTGGGTCTTCGGCATCTTCCTCTGGACGGTCCTCATCGGGAATGGCCTTTAGTTCAATCTGTTCGACTTGTTCCAAGCACTTCAGACTCTTTTCAGGCTGCTCCGACTCGTATAATCGGGCAAGATTCAGCAAAACCGTCTGGTCTTCAGGGACGTGTTTCTTGCTTGTCCAACTCTTCATGACGTCTTCCAAGTACTTTAGGGCCTTTTTCAATTCGGTCGATTTATCCTCTTTGGATTTGGCGGCCTGAGCGGCAAAGATATCTTCGGCGTAGAGAGTCCCAAGCAAAACCTGAGCTTCGACGGCAGGTTGCTGTTGGAGAATCTTCTCGAGGCGGAATTTGGCTCCGTCGTAGTCTTGCATCAAGACCCTCATCTGTGCCGAGCCGAACTTGGCGGGAATGTAGCCACGGTCGTCACCGCCACGAGCCTGGTCTGCTCGGGTGTAGTAGTCCATGGCTTTGGAAATGTTGTCATCCTGGTGCTCTTTTCGGGCAAGTTGGTACCATCCGTCGCTTGCAATTGCGTTGACGTCTGTTAAATCGATAGCTCGCCTCGACAAGATTTCCACCTTGTCCAATGCCTTCCTCACCACGTACCAGCTGCCGAGAGTCGCGCAAGTCAGGGGATATTTGTTGTCCAGTTGAAATGACGGCGCCGTGTACGACGACATGGCTTTCTTGCTAAGGGTGAGGAAATCTGGATGAGATGGGGGGAGCTGGGCCGTTAGATGGAAGTTGTAGATGCCTAGGAGGATCAAAGCAATCTTCGACTTGGGATTCAGGCTCAGCGACCTCTCCCAAGCTTGCGCAGCATCATCCTTGTGTCCCAACTGCCAGAAGCAGCAACCAATGCCGATGCGCGGATCGGGATCAATGAGGCCAGGCGAGCTCGTCATGACGTCTTGGTAGCCCTTGAGGGCGTCTGCGAATTTACCAAGCGAGTAGTTTACACGGGCTTTGCCCATCTTCGCCATGAGGTTCTTGCCACTGGATGCGCGCAGGGCATCCTCGAAGCTCTTCGCGGCCTGCTTCAACATTTCCATTCGCTCCGCATTTATCTGGCCAGGACCCGCCGCGGTCGAAGGCGGCTGTAAGGATGATCTCAGGAGCTGAAGGACGCCACGGGCCAGAAACAGCGGGGCAAAGGTAGGACTGATACGAGAGGCATCGTTGAGAACCTGGGTTGCAGCTTGAATGTAAAAATCTTTTGTTCGGACCTCGTGGTCATCTATGTCCAGATTAGCATACCGCGAGCGCAAGGCACGGCGATGCACGTACCAGACCGTCGTGGCGCCTCGCGACACTTGAGAAGATACAACCAGCACAACGCGTGGAAGATGCTGAGCTTGTCGTTGCCCGAGCCTCGAGCGAATACGACATTCGCTTTGCCCAAGACCTCTATCGCGACGTCGAGATTGTGGTGTTTGGCATAGGCCATGGCGACGGTGATCCATTCTGATTTGGCACTGTTTTCCGACTCCAGGAGCGTGCAGAGTTCGGTTGGGTCATCTTGAATCTCCTCGTCCAAAGAAATTTCAACATCGATGGGGCCATCAGCTTCGGCGACTGCAACTGAAATAGTCGACGGGACTTTGGAAAAGCGAGCTGGAGGAAAGTTTTCGCCGTGGCCGTTCACGCCATTCGCGCCGTTGGCGTAGTCGAACGTCGCCGTGGCCATGGTGGAGGTTGGGTCGCGCGGCGCGAGGATATCAAGGATACCGAGGAGCAGTGGGTGTTATATGACCATAACCAGGCGGGCGGTGATGGATGATAGCCTGGGCAGTTTTGGCTGCCGGGCGCGTGCGACTTCACGACAAAGGGCTGGAGTCGCGAAGCTTTCGGGCGCGGGCCGGAAAAACGTTGCGGCGGACGGAGGTGCTCAAAGGTGAGGGCGCAGCCAGTGGTAATTGGCTTCACTAGCAGTAAGACAGTGAGTGGTGCGGGTTCACATCGAGCCCACCTTGTTCTTGCTGGACGCGCTTCTCATCTGTCGCGTCCGCTTGGCACTGGCTTTATCGATACCGGTACGCCCTCGACCGTGGTCCGTGAAGGCCAAACGTAACCGGGACCTTGGACAGGCTCTCCGCGACGAAATCAGCCATAGCCACATTAGACAGACTGAGAACATGATCTCGAGCACTGTCGCAACCTCTGCATCATCCTTTGTCGACACATAGCACCAACATGTCGCGTAACCCGGGCTACATGCGATCTGGCGCCAATGGCGCGGGGGGGTATGCGAATGGGAATGGTTACAACAATGACGGAGGCTACGACCAGCAGGGAGACAACGGGTACGGCTCGCAGGAACGCGTGAGCTCGGAGCGTCGCCGCGACCGCCGCCCTGGAGGGTACGGAGGCTTCAATCAGGACGAGGAAGCACCGCATGTGACACGACCCACGAGCATCGAGCGACGCCCGGCCACAAACAGAAGGAGCGGGGAGAGGGGCAGTCGAAGTAGGAGCCGCGCAGGGACCGGTGCCGGAACTCAGCAGATAGACGGTCAGTCACTCGATCCGTGCTTTCCTGCGTAGAACAAACTCCTAGAGCTTTGCTCATCGAACTGCCGAGTCACTGCCCGTGCAGTCATGGCTGACCTTGAGACAGATGTCTTAAAGTACATTGAACAGAACTGGAATTTCATGACCAAAGACAACTGCATCCCCATTCAAACAGCTCTCAAGCTGCTCGACTCGAGCTCTCTCGGACTCGCGAATCAATACGACGACTTTCAAGACACCAACAAGGAGCTTCAGCGAGCCCTCAAGGCCATCGTCAATGGTGAATACCATGCCCGTTCTTAGCAATGTCAACGGCTAACCCAAAGTACAGAACATCACCAAGGATTTAATAGCTCGATAGGCACATTTCATATGATTCAGAACAGCATTCAGAGCTCGCAGGCCCGTGTAAGGGAGCTCAAGAACTCCTTGACCGAGGCGAAATCCCATCTGTCTACAACAAAACCAGAGTTGAAAGAGTTTGCGACCGCATCGCAAAACTACGACGAGATGATTCAAGTGCTCAATCATATCGAACAGTTGCAGCTTGTCCCAGACAAATTGGAGGCTCGAATATCAGAGAAACATTTCTTGACCGCAGTCGAAATCCTCCAGGACGCTCTCAAGATGATACGGAAATCGGAAATGGAAAACATTGGGGCTCTCAGCGACCTGCGTGTCTACCTCAGCAACCAGGAGCATTCTCTGACCGACATCTTAATCGAGGAACTGCATAACCATCTATATCTCAAGTCGCCGTATTGCGAGGAACGATGGAAGGGCTATGCGCAAAACCAGTCAAAAGGCGATATATCCGAACGAGCGCAGACGGACGTTAGAGGCCGCCAGTTGTATCACTTCTTGGACAAATTGGACACCTCGGAACCAGTAAGCAACGACTCACATTCTCCGTGATTACACTGACAGAAACAGATGACCGATGACACGCCACGCAATCCCGAAGCGGATACCTTCCAGTACATTCAGCTAGTTGTTGAATCGCTCAACAAAATGGGTCGCTTGGATATCGCTGTCGACAACATCGAACAGCGTTTGCCAGTCGAACTTTTCAAGGTTGTTGAAAAGTCAAATAATGAAGTCGCGCAAAGGCACCCAAGCGTACTAAGGGCGTACGCAACGAAGAAAAAGGGCCAGGCCGATGGCGCTGAAAACGAGGAACTCCGCAATGGACTTTTGAACGATCTCCTGTGGACTCTTTATGCCCGCTTCGAGGCAATCGCGGAGAGCCATCGCGTAGTCCACGAAGTTGTTGCCGGGATAGTGCGACGCGAAGGCCATCGAGATTCGACAAGCTCCCAGCTAACCCGAGGTTTCAAGGAACTGTGGAAGTTGTATCAGAGCGAAGTAAGTTGAAAACGCTAGACAAGGCGTAGATCTAACAAGTAGATAGATGCGTTCATTGCTTCACGACTACCTAGCAACTGACGGCGACCTGACTTACCGGGGCGGCTCTGGTCAGTCTGCAGGTGGTAGCGTCTTTTCTCGTGTTCCCCGAGACAAGAACAAGCGCATGTTCAAACTATCAGACATGGACACTAAATCGACAGAGATTGCGTCGGAGCGGGAAGATTTGGAATTTATATTAAAGTCATCGGTTCCAGGACTCGTCTCGGACTCCAAACGGCCAGACGATCTGTCCGAGCAACAGAATACTAATCTCGATGGCAGTGCAACGGGTCATAAACTGCTCGTTGAGCCAAGCGTATTCAACATGGGCACCCTTCTGCCGCCCTCGTTGGATTTTCTTAACAGATTAAAGGAAGTCGTGCCGCCAAATTCGGACATCGTGATGAGCACATTGACATCTTTCCTGGATGACTTTTTAGTGAATGTTTTCCTGCCTCAGTTGGATGAAACACTCATCGAAATGTCTGCGCAGACAATCATCGAGATTGATGCGTTCCATCAGGAGCCGGAATGGGCGCAGCATTCCAAAAAACCAATCTTCAAAGTATGTTATGGGAGAGACTCTCTTGACGCAGCTGCTCACCAGAATAGGGAACCGCCAAGTTTTTTGCACTTATTACTGCCTTTTGCAAGATGCTCGACAATCTACCACACGACCAAGCCTTCAGTCAGCTCATCATCTCCCAGATGATCACCTATTCCGAGAAGTGCAGAGGCTTCTACAAACAGCTTGTCAGCCGCAGCCAGGCAAAAGCCAGTGGCCGACGAACAAAAGCATCCGCTGCCTTTTCGGACTCGGGGGAGATTGCAGAGACCATCTCATCCCTGTTCCAAAGCGATGCCGCCAGTGCTCCTGAGCTCGTCGAAAAGGAGATATCCCTCCTGATTGCCGAAGTCGAGAACGACCCCCTCGACGAAGCAGACCTCATCCAAGACAAGAAAACCATCACCAATCTCTGCCTCCTCTACACCAGCATGAAATGGCTCGCCACCAAAGTCGCCCAACTCCGCTACATCAGCGACCGCGCCACCGACTCCAACTCGCGCGAACCCGGCAACCGCCACAACCGCCGCTGGACCGCCCTCACCTCCTCCGACTCGCGCACCCAAGGCCTCCAAGTCTACCTTCCCCTCAATGCCACCACGGCCACCACCTTCGACTCCGTCGTAACCTCCTACCAGTCCCTCTCCACCCTCATCCTCCGCACCCTCCACCTCGAACTCCGCACCCTCATCCTCGGCTCCCTCTCCACCTCCCTCAAGTCCACCTACACCCTCGACATCCTGCTCAACGAACCCGACCCCTCCATCCTAACCCTCAACGCCGCCCTCGTATCCTTCGACACAACCGTCTCAACATACATCCCCGCGCCGCAGTACGCGCTGCTCACCGCCTCCCTCAGCACCCTCATGGACGCATACCTCCTCCACCACTCCGCGACGAAAATCACATCCCTCGACGCAAACGGCGCCGCGCTTATGCAGCTCAATATCCTCGTGCTCCAACAGAACCTCAAGAACATCGACGCGGGCGCGAGTCTGGAGCACGCGGCGTTGTATTTTGACTTGTTCAATGCGGGGCCTGAGGCGATTGTCGCGAGGGCGAAGGAGAGGGGCAGGAAGTTTGCTGGAGAGGGGAAAGGGTGGGATTATGAGATTGTGAGGGGGTTGTTGGAGGTTTGTTTTAGGGAGAGGCTGGGGGATGCGAGGAGGGAGGTTGGGGTGCAGGCGCGGAGGCAGTTGGATGCGGCGGTGTTGGAGGTTAGTGAGTATATGTACTGAGGGAGGGGGGATTGGTGCGGAGAGAGGGTTTTGGGTGGGTATAGCTGGCGTTTCGAGTCTTGGGGCATCTGATATATATATGTACGTTCAGACGAGCTGTCTGTGATCTGCATGCTCGCGAGAAAGGTTTGGGTTTGCTATGGCGACGATCATATGGGCGTATTCTCGAACTTCAATGCCCATGTAGGATTCCTATTCTTTTCCCCATACCAAATCACAAATGGCTTCTGGCCAAAACTCATCGGGAATATGTGACGACACATCTTAGACGTTGACGCAAAACACGAGGCGAAATGGACATGTTCATTTTATCTATCAATCCCTCCTTCATGATGCACAACCCCCCCCTCCCCTACTTATCCCATTACAACCGACTCTTCTCACCATTAACCCTATCCAACGCCAACACATCCTTGACCTCAATCCCATACTTCCTACACAACTCCTCGCCCTTCTTGGTCTGCGCCTCGATCCTCGTCTTATGCGCCGCCCCCCTCTTATTCTCATTCTTCCCCAGCTGCAGCAAATGCACCTCATCGGGCCCATCCACGATGCGCATGGTCCGCCCATGGGCATACATATTCGCCAGCGGCGTATCCTGGCTCACGCCGCCGCCGCCATAGGCCTGGATGGCGCGATCAATGACCTCGAGGTGGATCTCCGGCACGAGCACCTTGACTTCGGCAATCTCCTTCAGCGCGCCCTTTGCGTCGGATTCGTCAATCTTGACGGCCGCGTTGAGCACCGCGAGGCGAGCGGCGTCGATGTCGATGCGCGAGCGGGCTACTCGCTCCAGCATGATGCCGTGCTTGTGCAGCATTTCACCAAACGGCTTCTTGCGCGGGTCGTTGAGGCGTGCGAGGAACCATTCGAGCGCCTTCTCGGCCGCGCCGATGCTGCGCATCGCGTGGTGGATGCGGCCGGGGCCGAGGCGTCCCTGGATGATTTCGAAGCCCCGGCCCTCGCCGAGAACCATGTTAGAGGCCGGGACGCGAACGTTTGTAAAGGTTACGTGGCCGTGGCCGTGGGGCGCGTCGTCGTAGCCGAAGACGGAGAGCATGCGCTGGATGGCGATGCCGGGCGCATCCTTGGGCACAAGAATGACAGACTGCTGCTTGTATTTGTCGGCGTTTTTGGGATCAGTCTTGCCGAGCACAATGTAGATTTCGCAGCGAGGGTCACCGATTCCGGAGGACCACCATTTCTGCGTTGTGTTAGGGGATGGGAGAAAGGGGGTGGGGATTGGAGAGACTGACCTGGCCGTTTAGGACGTATGAGTCTCCGTCTCGTGTGATGGTCATCTCGATGTTGGTGGCATCCGAAGAGGCCACTTGGGGCTCGGTCATCAAGAAAGCAGATCGAATCTTTCCTTGGAGCAGCGGGTCCAGCCATCGCCGCTTCTGTGCCTCGTTGCCGTACTTTGCGAGGACCTCCATGTTGCCCGTGTCGGGAGCAGCGCAATTGACAGCCTACATGTCCATCAGTATCTGTGAGAATGCCTGTCGTGTGCTGCAGAAGACGTATGCCATACCTCGGAAGCAACCCTGCTCTTTCCCAGGTACTCAGCCATGAGGCCATACTCCAAGTTGCTGAAACCAGCGCCCTCCTTGAAGTGGTTTTTGGGCAAGAACATATTCCATAGCCCCAGCTCCTGTGCTCTCTTCTTGAGGTCCTCGATGACGGCCGGATGTGCGTTGAATCGTTCCTCGGTCGTCTGGCCGATCTGGCGCAGGTACACGGCGTCGGCGGGGATGCATTCTTCTTCGACGAATCTCTCGACCTGCAAGGCAATCAGTCTAGCTCCACATGACGATGAGCAAGATAAGGTCAAGCATACGATATCCAGCGTCTTTGCCGCCCTCTCGCTGACAAAGGGCCGCGCGATGGCCGGGATCCTCTGGCTGGCAGAGATGTGGCCGTTCTGGCTGTTGACGAGTAGGTTCGACATGGTGGCTCTGTTTGCTTCTCGCAAGGACGAAACAGTGGAAGAGGTCAAGGGGGCAGCCTGGGGTGATCAAGGGATTGAGAGAGCGACTCGGTCATGGCGATGGTGGGATGGGGTAGCTTTCGGCCTTCGTCTCCCCGCAGAAATGCGCGGGAAGGTTGCCTCGGCTGTCGGATTTGCCTTTACGGTTAGCTTCCAATTCATCACCCCATCTTCGTGGGCAGGACGAGTCGACGTCGTGTGAGTGCCTAGGTAAATTGCATGCCAACCCAGGTCGAGTCGATTCGTGGCTAACGGACGAATTCATCGCTTGGCCAATCATGCAGCTCGTCTTCTCACCACTCTCCATGTACCAGTCTACACGGCTTGCAGCAAACTTCTCTCCATCTCAAGCAGGTAGTCGATACATCTCGTTCAGTAGAATTCATTGGTGATTGGTCATTTTCATACATCATACCCCATAGACAAGTGACTAGAAAGGTCGATCTAGGTAGATATTGCACAAGTGTTTACAGCGCTTTTCCTCCACAGCCTTCTCAGCATCACGCCATCTTCGCTCCGGTCTCGCTGACCGTTGGCGACGACCCTGCGAGCCTCTTTTTGCTTACGAGCCGAAGTCCACTCAAAAAAATGGCCGCGAGAACGATCAAGGCCACACCAAGCGTCACGAAAGCGCCAATGACACCTCCAATTGCTGCCGACATATGGCTGTCGCCATTGTTGCTGTTCTCAGCCCCGCCATTGTTGCTAGCAGAAGCAAATTCGGCGCACGATCCCGTCGTGTTGCCGCACTTGGTACACCAATCCTTGGTCGTGCTGACGGCAAACTTGCTCAATCCATTCTCGAAATCGTTCCAGGACATCTCGTTCTCGGAACCTCCAAATAGCGGGTACACGGTGGGCTCGCTGGTGTTGGAGGCCGTACCATTATGGAACAAAAAGCGCATCTGGAGATCATTGGTTGAGGGGAAGCCACCGCTCACGTCGGCGTTCGTGAAGAGCTCAAAGACCATGGAGCTCGCATAGTCCACCACTCCCATGAAGTCGGGGTTTGCCTTGGGGAGGTCCAGCAAGCCAAAGAGGCTCATAAAAGTGGCATATGCACCGAATTGAATGCCGAATTTGTTCGCCGATGAACCGGCTTGGCCCGAGGTGATGGTGCTGTTCATGTACTTGAGTATCTCACCAGCAAGCTGCATGCCCGAAATGGCGCGCATATTGTCAGAGGCATTGTAAGCAAGTCCCCACTCGTGGGCATCAGCCAGAGTTCGCAGCTGGAACAAGGTCTCATTCGTCAAGACCTCGGAGCCTGGAATGCTGGAATTGTGAATCTCCGCGACGTTGACGAGATCGTAGACTGCACCATGTCAGAACAAGATGGTCAGGTGAAGCCTGCGATACTAACCGATATAAGCATTCTTGTAGGTCACGTCCTTGGGATCGAGAGTGCCATTGACAACGGGATCCAGAGACGTGAAAAAGTCCTTTGTCGAGTCGAGGAGCCGGAGGTATTCGGCGCTAGTGAAGTAGCTGTTGGAGCTCAATTTTGCGTTGTAACAGCCGGTGGCGTCCTGCAACCAGCCATTGTCCTCGCTGCCGCTACCAACCGACACGGTGTTGACTGGAATGAGCTGGTACCCATCCATCGGAGCGCGCACATCATCTCCGTCGGCCAGCTCCTGGGTGGAGAGAGTCTCGCCAACTGGTGGGTACAAGCTCTGCAAAAAGCCCACGGCGGAGACCTGTAGGACATTATCGACAGGGGCAGTCACGGAGAGCTGGCTAAGCTTGACCACGTCGGTATTGATGCCGCGGATTTTCGAGGCCGATGCGCGGTCGAGGTAGCGTGAGCGATAGTAGTCGCCAGATGTATATACTTGCTCTGAATGTGACGATTAGTACAATGCATGGAGTAACGCAAAGTAGTGAGGCGAACCATAGCCCAGGGTAGTCAGGTTGGTAGGGGCCAGTGACTTGGGCGTGCGGTCTCCATGGCGATGGAAGATGTAAGCACCAAGCACCGTCTCAGCAGCATCAGCCGAAAACAGGTGCAACAGGAGTGCAAGTGCAAGTGAGGTCTGCATGTTTACTGCTCGCAGAACGAATCAAACAAATGGCAGACGACGGTGCTCAGTCGAGCTCGAGCCAGCAATAGACGCAAAGCAAGGGGAGCAAGAACAGTCTTATACAGGGCGGAGGTATGGTCTGTATCGGCAAAGATAACCAGCGGCGTGCATCTCCGGGACCATGGCATGAGTGGGCGTGGCGGCGAGCTTCCCAGCTCTGTCTAGCTCCTGCCGAAGCTCGGGCTGAAGGTGGAGGGCGGCCATGGGTCCATACAAAACCCCGAGCTTTGCCCTCTGCAGGCATTCGCGGGAGACGTGCCATGTGTGGCCGAATCAGAGAAATGTTTTCGAGTCCCTAGTTGTAGCGCGCCCGAATGCCCGTATTCAAGAGGTGAGTAAACATGACGGCGCATGTCGCCCCTCACGCCGTCCGGCCCTGTCCGTAGAGAATCTCACAAACCCCTCCGATCGGCACATCCATGACCGCGTCCGTGCCAACGCTCCACAGCTTCTTCCAATCAACTTCGTCGGACGCGCTGAACTGGCTGTCCGCAAGCACATTTCTTCTGGGCGTGCTCTTTCCGCCGTGGTCCTTTTCGCGAGCCTTGCGGGGCTGCTCGCGTGCGAGCTTCCGTGTCCGCTTATCGACGATTGCAACCTGGCCGCACTCGTCCACCAGGTTCTCGCAGCTGCTCAGCGGTAGCGTGAGATATCGCGTGTTGTAGCTAGCCAGGGCCACGTAGATGTAAAGGACCGTCACCACCATCCACGCCGGTACTGCAATGGCCCACCATCGATTGGGGTAGTAATGGATCCCCATTTGATGTAGCAGCGGCGATGGAACGTATGCCCAGATGATGTACATGAGAAATGCCGCAGAGCTCGTCAGGTACAGCGCGAAGCCGTAGTACTCGTACGTGGGCACCTTTGGCGAAGCCCGCGGCACCGTCGGCGCGTGCCGTGCAGATTTGGTGATGCTTGCCAGGTTTGTCGTTGTCGATGTCGGCGTGCTCGCGCCATTGACGCCACTGGGAACCTCTACGTCCGAGGAATCGGGTGTGGTTGGGCGCGACGTTTGCGTGCTGAACGACGGCCGGAGGAGGGATGTCAACGAAGGCGAGGGCGGCAGAGGCGTCGGTGGCCTGTTGTAGAATGGAGGGAAGAGGGCACTCGTATGAGGCGGCAAGTGGCTTTGTGATCTGGAAGTGTAGAGCGGCCGTGCTGCGGGCGGCTTCTCATCAATGCCATCCTCAGACTCGGAGCCCGACGACGCGTCCGCACCGAATCGACCAGAGTCTCCAGCGTCATCCTGTAAGTTGTCTTCCACAGATGCCGGTTCCGAAGGCGAAGTGCTCGATTCGCGCGGGCTCGTGGGGCGTGTATACTCGGGGAGGGGGGCACTGGGTTGACCAGGCGCAGGCTGGTTGTTGAAGGCGCGAAGAGTAGGAAGATTGGGTGTAGATTTGGACAGGAAGCCGGGGGGAACCCCACCTCGACCCTGGGGCGGCATGTCGTGGGGAACGAGGCTTGTGTGAAGTTGAGCTGCATGCGCAATGTCGTGCTTTCTCGGATTCTGAGGTGACGCATACGCTTGGACCACTAGTTCGCCCACCTGGCACCAAAGGAATGGAGCTTGTTCGGGAGGAACATCGTTCATAGAGATACTGGGCTAGAAGCGAGCTGGACAGCTCCAGCAGGCCATTGTCCTACCATTACAGGTTTCAGTCCATAAAATAACATAACATAACCTCACAGTACTGTGCAATGCCTGTCCGCCCCATTGCACCCAACGCCTCGTTAATGCAACAACAATACGCCTATGCAATGCCCGTCAGAAAATAAGTGACCAAAGTCATCCAACCACAAATAGACCCTCAGCTCCCTCATCTTCCGGGCTGTCATCTCCAACGTCGTTGTAGCTTGTTGCGCGGCGCAGTGGAGATCGCACATTTCTCTGCTGTTGCTCCAGCTGCATTTGCACTTCTCCCCCTTGGCCTCGCTCTTCTGCCTCGGCCTTGAGAAGATCAACAGCCCGATCCACTTCTTCCCACGACGGTCGGCTGTCCCTAGATCCGCGCGGTGTCGCAGGGCCGGATTGGGTGGCGAGTGCCTCGATCCTCCTCGCAGCATCCCCATTGAGTTCTTTTTCCACCTCATCTGAAGGCGTGAGAAGCCCAGGGTCTGTGCTTTCTGTCCTCACCTGGTGAAGCTGAGCTGGGGACGAGCCGGTCTCGTGACCAATGTCCGAGACCCCACTCGGCGTGTAGGGTGTGGAAGGGCTGCGTTGGATTTGAACCGGGCTGAGGTGGCCATCCGTATCCACATCAGAGGCGACCTGGGCTCCATCGCTCAGATGTCCACTGCGTTCGCTGAGAGCCGACGTGTCGCTTCGCCACATGTTTCTAAAAGTTCTCTTCCTTCGCAAGCGTCCGGAATTTTCAGGACTGCCGGGAGGCGTATCGAAGAAGCGAGAAGCTTTATGACCAAGTTGTTGTACAATCGGTACGTCCATTGGTCCTCCAAGCGTGCCTGACCTTACAAAAAGGACCAGGCCAAGACAAAGGAGGAGAAGGGTAGACTGGACCACAGCCATTCGCTTTTGCCACACCAGCTCATCAGCCACGAGAGTCAGCCTTGCCCCTATCTCGCCGACTTCTGCTTTTTGCCTTTCCTTCATGCCTTCGAGCTCCAAAATGGTACTCTGCCATAGTTGCTCATACATGCCTCGATAGCTTTTGAGCTCTTGCATGACGGTGGCATTGAGATGGTCCAAGAACTTCTCAGTCTTGGAGAGTTGGCGCTTCTCAACTTTCATAAAGGCGTCACGAAGAATTCGGGACTGCTCCTCAATGTATTGGAGCGAGAGCGTGCTGTTGGCCTCTAAGTGCTGGAGACGTTTGGATATCGATTTGAAGAAGGACTCTTGGGTCGTTGGGGTGGCTGCGCTGGGTTGGGTCGGAGTCCCTCGAGGTTGACCTTGACTCTGTGTCCCGTTGGCGGAAGTACCAGGTGGTGCTTTCATAGTCGTGTTGCCAGATGCGGTGGCTGTCTCATTTGTGGGAGGCTGGGAAGATGCTTTGCCATTTTGAGCGGATGGTACAATGGCATAGCTTGAATTAATCCCAGGTGGAGCTTCTTGGCTGAGAGAACTGTTTGCGGAAGGATCCGCTGATGGCGAGTGGTCAGAGGTGGCAGCACCGTCGCTACCTTTGTGATCGGCGCTCGTCGTGTTGCTCGCAGCTGAAGAAGCCACCGACGAAGGAGCTGTAGTAGAGCCGCTTTCTACAGGTGCAGAGACGGAGTCGACTACACCTGTGGATTCCGAGGCCGTGGGGGAGCTCTTTACCGGCGTGGAGGCAGTGTCTATGCCGCCGTGCTCATCGGGCGTATTGCTGCCATCTGAATCTTTCACTGATACACTAGATTCCGCCTGTTTCTCTGAGTTGAGATCTACTTTCTTTTCCTGCTCGACAGGAATATCAGCTGTAACTATGGGTGCCACATTTTCAGGAATCTCGGCAGTTGTTCCCACAGGCTCCCCTTCGCCTTCTTGGATGGGCTCAGAGTAATCATCGTCACCCCGCGCCTCCTCCTCTTCACGCCGAAACTGTTCCATCATAGTCGTGCCGTGAACTCGGAACAAGCTGACTGGACAGTAAAATTCATTGCCATAATGCGTCAGGAACTCGATTCGTAGATAACGTGCCCAGATCTGGGGTTCGGAAACAAGGAAAGGTTGAATGTCACGCGAATTGCGGGCCTCAAAAGTGCCAATCGTGCGCCAGCGCTCCATCTTGACCGGGTATCTGTCAGAAACACTAACACGGAAATGTCGGAACATGGAAGAGAAGAATTCGTAGTTGGCAAGGACAACGGTGTCGACAAGAATGTCGTCACAAAGCTCAACGATGACAAACTTGTTCTGGGCGGAGCACTCGTTTAGCATGTAGCTGTCCTTGTTCTCCACTAGGATCGCGGATGAGCTTTTGGCTTGGGAGTTGGTCTTGAGAACGGTAGCAGCGCAGTCGAAGGAGGCATAGTTGAAGCGTTCCTTGCAAGTCTTGCCGGCATCTTGGCTCAACGCCCACGAGCTCGGTGTGGCAGGGTCCTCCGCATCAGCAGCTTTTGTACTTTCTCCAGCCCCTTGCGCAGACGAGGGCTGGCGTGAGGAGCTGTCTTCCCCACCGGGGCCATCACCAAAGCCACCGAAACTGAGCTCGATCTCCGACTCGTCGCCTAACGAATCCAATGCGTTGATATTGAGCGGGCGCCGTCTGGCCTTTGGGTCTTGAGGCTCAGCTCGCCCTTTCCCCACATTGTCGGGTGACTGGCCTACTTTGGCAAGATTTTGCTTCTTCCACTCTTCAAACGACAGGAAGTTGGCATTGTCAAGAGGGGAGTCGGTTTCGGCCTCGACGTCCGGCTCGGTCGATGTGGCATCGGTTGCTACTGCCGCATGCGCAGAGCTTGAACCCTCAAGAACAGCTTGAGTTGCCCTGTCTCCCTGCTCATGAAGCGTCGAGTCGTCCCCGGCCCTGTCCACCGCCCACGGTATCACAATGGATGGGATGGCTGAGCCCTGGGTAGCCGTCTCTGCATTCTCCACTGTGGCACTCTGTGCAGGAGCCGACCAGCCCGTCCGCAGACATTGCTGCGGCAGAGTGTGTGTGATGTAGTTGATGGTGCGAAAAGGGCAGGCGGTATCGTGGTAGGAGGCGATCGAGGATTTCAGCGACGTGGAATAAGACGACGCTTTCGCCGTGCTAGTGGTCGTGCTCGAAGGCTCGGGAGACGATACGTGGGTAGTGGACTCGGGCGTCGCCGTCTCATTCGCGGAGAGGGCGAGAACCGGGTTGCTGCAGAAGAACAGCAGCAACGCAACGGTGCATTTGCGGTTGCGGAGTCGTGCGCCAATCGTGGGCATTGCTTGGTTGCATTGCTCAGTCAAGACGCATACGTTGCAGAAGAATAAAACAGCATGGACGAAGTGAAACTTTAATGTCCGTGGGCCTTGCCAGTCCTTTTTCGGCGATCGCGGTCGTGACAGCGTGGTGTGATTCACCGCCAGGTCTTTGTTCCCCGTTGAAGCTCGGGCGGTGCCAAGCCCAATTCACCACCTGGACCTTATCACGGCTGACTAACGTCGGCGGTTTAGTTACACACGGAAGGTAGGCTCGAATACTAGACAAGGTCTGCCGAGGACTGCATTGGTTCAAGACAAGATGCTCGCTCGGGTCATGAGATCGACGAGTGGCGCAGCCATCCGATGCTATCCACGCGCCTGGTTCAGTGCCGCTTCTGAAGACGTCACCGGGCTCGCGGTTGCTGACCATGCGAAACCGAGTCGCTTCGTTTCGTTTCCTGCTCCAACTAATGTTACACTAACAGTATGCTACAAGGCTGCGGAGCATCTACCCCACAGCATGCTAAAACGATGCGCTATGCAACCCAAAACCTAGGGTATCCCGTCCTATCCCATCCTGTCCAAGACTGCCTCTCCATCTCTTCGTACAAGCAAGGTCTGGAAGCGAATGAGCGTATATCAGACACTACAACAGACCTCACACAAGCAAAAAGACTCAGCGTGGAAACTCAGTCATCGTAAATGCAGATGGCGCATATGGCGCCCTCGCACACCACGCATGAGGCGTGTTATCGTGAAGGTCATAATGGCTGTCCGCCCGCCTCCATCCACGTGCCCCAAATAAGTGCCGAAACCCCAGATCCAAATACAAATGAGCCGAACGAATGTAAGCGCGCCGTCTGCTTAGCAACCGTCCCGTACATTCCACAGACCGCCGCGCCATCCAACCTGCCAGATACCCATCCCATCCAGAATGCCGCCCATCCGTCGTCTTGGTCTTGATTGGTTCTTGTTGCTGCAAAACGCCGTACGAGAGTCTGTCCGAACGCCGTGCAAGTCGTATAAGTCGTGCAAACACACCGAAAGCGTATCGAGGTCGCTATGCTGCATCTTTTATGCGAAAAGGGGTATGTCTCGATAGAGCTGGTCTACGCTGAGTCGCAAGGGGAAAGTAAAAAGGGTCGTATATTGATCAGTGAAATGGGAACCGTATGAGAAGATCATCAGGCCGTCGATCGTGCAGAGAGGCGCTTAGAAACCCTCGTCTCCTGCACGACAGACCTTGATCTCCTTGACCCATTCGGAGAAGAGAACTTGGTGGGCCGTGAGACGGCGCGTAGGGTTAGGATCGAGAATCGAGTAGATGACGTTGCGGCACTGGCGCTGTCTATCAGTTAGCATTGGTGCGTGAGAAGAGTCGTCCAAGAGACTTACTCGTCTAAGAACTTCGATTGGCCTGTATCCGGCTTCTTCTTTGCGATCCTCGAGATATCTATCGAAGAACTCATCTTCGCCTTTCTGTGCGACCCGCCAGAGATGTCGTCCAGTCCTCATAGCCATGTAGATGATACCGCAGGCCCATACATCTACGGCACGCGGATCGAATTCCTTGTCGACGTATTCCTCGGGGGCAATATATGGCGCAGACCCACACAGACCGGCCGTCATGTGGGCCTCTTTCTCCCAGGCCATGCGGAAGCACTCGCCATTGCCGAAATCCGTAATCTTGATGGAACCGTGCTGGGTCAACAGGAGGTTCTCTGGTTTCAGGTCACGATGCGCGACGCCCATCTCGTGCATATACTCGACGCCTCTCATGAGCTGCTTGAAGAAGCAGTCGGCCTCGACGACCTCGAGCTGGCCGGCAGCGAGCACGAGCGTGTAGAGATCGCCGCCGGAGCAGTACTCCATGACCTCGCAATACATGCCCTTCTCATCCTGAAGCAGGTCCAGCGTGTTGATGACGTTGGGATGCTGCATGGAGGACGAGATACAGAACTCGGCTGTGAGGCGCTTCTGGTACTTCTTGGCCGACTCTCCTGGACGCTGCTTGAACTCCTTGACGGCGTACAACTGCTCGCGCTTCGGGTCCTTGGCATCAGTCTTGTGGGCGACGCGGACAATGCCAAAAGCACCGCGGCCGACCACCTCCTGACATTTGCCATATTTCTGGACCAAGGTCTGCGGAAGACCAGTCGTGTTCTTCTGTTCGGCCAGCTTCTCCTTCTCGTTTCGCATCACGTCGACCCAATTCGACATTAAGCTGAGCGGCTGCTCGTCGCCATGGCCCTCCTTCTTCTTCCCCAGCATGAGGCTCTGAAACATGTCGGACAGCTTCTCCTGGCGCTTGGCAACCTTGAGGTGATGCTCGTGGGTGCCGTCATCGTTTGTCCAGAAGCGGCGGTATGGGGGAGCCACGGCACCATCCTTGCCCTTGGAGACAGAGGCTTGCCGCGAGGGCTGGGGTCGACCATTTGCAGGAGTGCCACCGTTGGTAGCCTTAATCTCAGCATTCTTCTCCGTGAGCGTAGAGCGCGCAGAATCGCGACTCTCGTCCCTCCGCCCAAACATGCCACTGATGCGGGACGTCATGGTGGGCTTCTTCGCCTTCAACAAAGCGTCCCCGTTGGGGCCACCGTGCGTTGGGGGTGGAAGGGCAAAATTTCCATCGGGCTGCGACTGGTGGGAGGAGACAGTGGAGACGGAGGGGACGGGCGACGCCACTGGTTTGGCGGTGGTGGCCTGCGCGTTGCCGTTGGCGGGTGCCGCCATGTTCGAGGATGGGTGGATTGGAGACGGAAGGTGACGATGTGCGACTCAGGCGGTTGTGAATGTTATAAGGGAGACGTGTGTGTCTCGAGGGCCGGGGCCCAGGTGAGTGTTATTGATGCGCCCACAAAACGGTGTAGATGCGTCTGCGGTGTGTGGTGGAGACGAGGTTTGGGAGGGTGTGCTGGGTGTGGCTGGCTTTTGTGTAGGAAATCACGGTGAAGGGCAGGCCCACCCAGGGTGAGCGTTGATGGCGCCGTTGGAGGGTGGTGGAAGGTCACGGCAGCCTCTGATGGCGATGACAAACGCGATGGTGGTGCGCTGTAATGAAGCTTCGGGGGCCACGGGCAGCGGCGAGTAAGGCTGTGGCTGAGCGGTCGGGCCGGGGGGCGATCGACGTTGGATGATGTCGGAATGGTGTCGTTGCAAATTCTAGCGGAGGATGGCTGGGTTCCTCGTCGTGGCAGAGGGGGACGCAGTGGTGAGTGATGCGGGAGGGCAGGCGGGCAGGCGGGCTACTTGGGGTGAGAAATAGACGCCTCTCTGCGGGGACCAACGTGTGCGCGCGCCTGCACCGCCTTTGCTGCCTTGTATGAGGGATTTAAAAAGCGAGCTAACCAGACTGCAGTGAAGGTACCGGAGGAGGGTGCGACTCGAATTGCAGAGCGCTGGCGCTGGGCAAACTCAAAAGCACGAGCAGCCCCGACGCGCGCGAGAGTACACAGCGGCGGGCACTGCGAGGAGACGTCGTCGTCGTCGTCCCCTAGTATCGTGTGCATACAGCAGAGGCCACTGGACTCGGCCGCCTGAGCCTCGCAGACAGACACATGGCCGCGAGAGAGAGACAAAGGGCCATGTTTAGCCTGCGGGACGAAGGAGCACACCAAGCATCGAGTCTCGACCACAGCGGCACAGTGCCTGCCCACCCTCCCCACGCCTCTCTCTCTCTCTTCATTCAGGCAGTCGACGATGCCCTCGCACCCGGCGCCCTCGCGCACCCGCTCCCGCTGGTTATTCATCAGCAAGCACCAAGGCCAAGCTCTCTCGCGCTAAAAAGGGACGGATGAGCGGTGGAATGTGACGTAACTCGATTGCCTCTCGACGTTGCATCACGTGCGGCAGGCCAGCCAGTGCACCACCCGCCGGACCAGGTCGACGCACCGGCTGCCGTCGACGACGCTGGCTGGAGCTGGCCTGTCCACCCACCCTTGCAGTGCTCTTCGTCCAAGAGAGGTTCCACAGACGTCGCCTGCTCACCCGAGCGAGTGGATGCAGGGCAGATCTCGGGCAAAGATATCACGTCAAGAGAGGCGGCTTGCAGCTTCCCTGCAGCACACGAGATGGGTTCGGTGCATGCCCGCCGCCCATCGTCGACCTGACTGGCCGTGTGCATCGAGGGCTCTGCTGGCTCTGGTCATCGTCGGCGGCGTGCTCGAGTGCCACTGGCTGGCGGGCCTCAACGGCTGCACGAGAGCACGACTGCGGGGCAACACTGGACGAGGCACATGTAATACGCTGCAAGACGCGACGCGTCCCTCAGCTCTGGCTACCCTTGCACTCTTGCAGCTATGGAGCTGTTCTGCGGGACGGGTCGAGCGCTTGCCCTTCTCGCTCGTCGTCCACCAGGCGGTCTGACCCATTCGCCGCCATCACCCACTCTCCTCTCTCTCCACAGCGAGCCACCTTCCGCATCCCCGCGCTTCCTTCCGTCGTTACACCACCATGCATTGTCCTAAGCAGCCAGATAAGACGCTCTGTCCAGTCCATCAGCAAATTGGATCGTGTCCCACATCCCCCGCCCAACTATCCCAGGCTCGTGCCGTGTTGCAACACCTCCATTGGGTCAACAATCCAGGAACGCGGCACAGGGAAGAAGAATCTGCAGCCGCACCAATGTTTGTGCGCCCGTAATTATCGGAGGCGTCCGACAACAGTCCCTCTGCCCACATGTCGGTGCAAAAAAAAAAAATTCCGCACACAGCCGGCTGTGGGCCCTTTGTTCGTCCAATATACCTCCAAAAGGCCAGGAATGCACATCCCGCAAAAAAAAAAAACCGCCCCCCGTTTCGCCGCCCGTCAGCTGCGGGCCGCGACTCCTCGGCTTTTTGCTGTCGATAAATCCATTTCCGGTAATACAACCATTTCTCCCACTAACTAGCGCCCTCGCCGTCGGCAACCGCCTTGGTGCGTTGCCGCAAACACTCTATCAAGCATGCCGCTAAGCTCTAGACGCGCTGCACAGTCCCGAGCTTATCTCGTCTGAGCCGGTGCTCCGCTGTTGTTGCTCGAGAGTCATTGCTGTGTGTCGACGACTGCTGCGATGCCGACGCGATTGGAGACGTTTGCGCTGTTCTCCGTCTCCATCGGGCCTGTCTACAAGTATACAATTATGCTGTGAAGGACTGGAATGAGACCCGTCAACCAGACACTTCCAGGCATATCCTTCACGTCAGTACAGAAATCCCCCGGCAACCCTCGCCACGTGGCTCAAGCAACCAGCGCCGTCTCTTACCTGCCCTGCTACTGACCACGCCGTCGTATCGCACTACAATGGCAAAAGTGCGGGGTCGACTATCATCGCCTCCGGATATGTCCCTGAGCGCTGACGGCATTGCACGTAGAAGCATCACATCATCACCTTTCCCACCACCCTCAACGGTCTGGACCCCTTTGTAAGTCTCACTCGAGCCGTTTGCCCGCAACGACGACATGGTGGCGCCGTCGGACTTTTCGCGCACAATGCCCGCTCTATCTTCGGACGACGTTGTGTGCCGTGTGAAGGGCCAAATGAGCCAACCCTTGGCTCGCGTGATGCTCGCAGACGAGCCAAGCTTGTGTGTTATATGGTCTGATTTCTGTCCCTGGCATATGTACACTGCCACTGTACGTACCATGTTTGCGGGCTGGGTGGAAATACCTATAGTGCCTTCATACCTGCAGGCGCTCGGTACAGGCGTTGTGCGGTAGATAATCAAAAGACACCGGGTCGGCTATGCCACCTAGATTGCTGCACGTCTAGGATCGGGTGACCGTCTCCTCGGGCACTGTTTGATCTAGAGTAGAAGTGGACTCTATGCAACGTCGATGCAGGTCCAAAGAAGCGCAGAAGACACCTTACGCAACAGGACGGTGGGAACATAACATGGCCGAGTAATTGATTCTATATACTCACTCCGTAGGAAAACACGGCAGGTGTCTCGGTTGCCCACCCGCCACCGCAATACCGCCTCACTCATACTCGGTCCTAACCTTCTTCCCCCTCTTCTTATTCCCCTTGAAATGCTTCTTCCCGCCCATCCTCAACTCACTCGGATCCACATCCTTCTCCATCGCCACCATCGCCTTTAGTTTTCGCCCGCTCAGCTGCTTCCCCTGCTCGCTGTATTTTGCGTGAAACGGGAGGCTGACATTCGCCATGCCCTGTCCCGGGCCAAAGAAGGTCTTGTCCAGCCTGTTGCTCTTCTCGCCCTGGACTGGTGCGCCAGGGAGCGGAACCATGTCTAAGTCGCCGTCCATGAGGCTGGCATCCTCGGTGCCGGCGAGGGACGATGCTGCGAGCGGGGATAGGTGTGCGCGCCGTTTGGCTGGGAGATGGGCTGCGTCGTAGAGTTCGCGGTTGAAGTGTTTTGCGTCGACGGGCGGATCTGTGGGTGGAGGGTGGCAGAAGAGGAGTTTACCTTTTACGTAGTCTTTCAGGACGTACCGTGCAGCTCTTGACTCGTCAGGTTGGCCCTGGCCCTGCGTTGAAAAGCCCCTTGCGGCGCCGTATGCACGGAGGATTTCTTCAGCCGTGGGAATCCCGGTTCCGCCTTCTTCGAGGGGGCGAATGGGTATCTTCATGCCGTATATTACTTCGAGGAAGGGCTTTGGTATTCTTTGGGCGACGAGGCCGGTTGGACCGGTGAACTCGCGCAGTTGGTCAATGGGAAGGACGCCTGAACAGACGAGCTCGGCCTTTGTGGTTGCAAAATTGGGAAAGACAAGACCGGGACAGTCGCAGAGTACAACTCTCTCGCTCAAGTGAATGGTCTGAAAGTGTTTTGTTTTGCCGGGTGTTGCGGAAACAGAAACTTTCTTTGCACCGATCAAGGCGTTGATAGTGGACGACTTTCCTACATTTGGGTAGCCTACGAGACCGATTTGTACTTTTCGGGGCGTGCCGTCGGGACCAGGACCAGTGTCAATGTCTGGCGCATGTTCTATGAATAAAGATTCGAGTTCGTCCGTCGAAAGTATTCGAATTCGTTCCTCGTCTGGTGATGATACACTCTCTCCCTGAGCAGCCACCGTCTCTTCATCTACCCACTGCTCTGCCTCTTCTGCTTCCTCCTGGAGATTGATCTTCTGGGCCTCTTGGGCCAAGGCGTCCTCGTCGTCGATTTCGTCACTGTCGTCTTCAGAATAATCCGACTCGCTCCCCTCTTCTAGATCCCTGGCTTCATTTATCTCTTTGGCGAGTTCAGCCGAAAAGAAGCGAAAGTTTATCCCGGCCTGAACGAAGTAGTCCGCCCAAAGCTGCCTCTGTTCCAGCGTCATCATGTCCGCTTTATTCACCAGCAGCAGGTTCTTCTTTTTTTGATCCACCTCTGTCACGTAGGTTTCCAGATCCTCGGATCGGAAAAGTAGGGGATTCCTAGCATCCACAATCTGCACAACGAGGTCCGAACGCTCGATAACTCGCCACAGCTGCCTCCAGACCTCGAGATTGCGCTCAAAGGGCGTCATGAGTAAGTCATTATTCTCTTGCAATTCTGCCAAGCCTCTCCGCCATTGTAACAGGGACTCTTTCTCGCGCACATCCAGTTGTTGAGGGGTGGTCTTCTCGTCCCATTGTGGTCTCCGTGGCACCGTCAACCGTTCCCGATTCTCCTTGTGTTTGCGCACAGTCGCGCGCTCCTCTGCTGCGGATAGAAGGTACGGGTTCTTCTGGTCCTTGTGTATGATTCGAACATTATTTATCTTCTCTGCGGTGAAGTCGGTCCCTGCGAGTTCTGCAGTGGACAGGAATTCATCGAGGGCGGCTTGTTCGGTGACGGAGCGCATCTTCATGTATGATGCGTCCTTTTTGTGATTTGTGATATACTTCATTCAGTCAGCATTACTACTTGGAAACGAATAATCGAACATACAGTCTCGCCGCCCTGGCCTTTTCTTTGGATACCCTCTGGTTGGAAATTGCCCCTCCGCAAGTCTGCGCCCTTCCCTTTCCCGAACCTGTCGTTCATCAGGCTGTTGCCCAGCCCGACGCTGTTCTTCGACTTGGGCAAAGGCATTTTGGCGTTGTTTGGGGATATTACTTTGGTGTTGGAGTTTGTTGGAGGGGCGGAAGTTTCGAGGAGTGGATTGGAAGTTTACCCCACGTCATTTCACTCGCCTAAATTTTTTGGGAGCAAGGGCGCTTTTCGTCGGCGCCTTCTTGCTCCACTTTCACTGGTTTCATTGCAACAACACCAATCTCGCAACTGAAGTCGTTCCTCGGAGACTACCATACAAGATGCCTCGACGAAAGTTCATGTATGTACCAGCGTGCCTCAACCTCTTGCGCTGCGAGCACCCCGCTAACCCCACCATAGCGACAAGAAGAATGCGACGACCTTCCAACTCGTCTATCGCGCGCAGAATGACCCTCGAATCCATGATTCGGAAGCCTCGGACATGGTTTTCAAGGAAATCAGCCAGCCAAATCAAGCAGAAGCAGAAGAGCCAGCTACCAGTTCCGGCGCGTCACAATATTCTAAAGCTGCTGGACGAGCAAAGATCAAGTCCAGAGGAGATCTGGAGGACGAATTTGGCCTGAACGTCAGGAAGAATGAGGGAGAAGCTGCAAACTATGGCATCTTCTACGATGACTCCGACTATGACTATATGCAGCACATGCGCGACCTTGGAAGTGGCGATGGGGAGACACTCTGGGTTGAGGCTCCGAGCAAGAAAGGCAAGGGTAAAGAGAAGATGGACCTGGCGGATGCACTTCGAGCAGCATCACTCGACGATCGGCAGAGCGATTCCGGGCTCAGTATGAGCAGCAGCGTCAGTAGGAGTGCCAGCGATGTCTTCGGAGAGGATCTGGCACCGTCCGAATTCGTGAGAAAAACGACCTACCAGGACCAACAAGACGTGCCGGACGCGATTGCGGGATTCCAGCCAGATATGGATCCGAGGCTACGAGAAGTTCTAGCAGCATTGGAGGACGAGGCTTACGTGGACGATGAGGATGATCTCTTTGGCGAGTTGACAAACGACGGAATAGAAGTCGACCAGCGAGAGTGGGAGGCTGTGGGATGGGACGAAGAACAGCACTATGCCGAGGACGACGAAGACGATGGTTGGGAATCTGACGCCACGATCAAAGCCTCTTCACCTGTAAGTGGCGGTGGTGTATCGATTCGATCTGAATCACACCCCTCGGCTGCCAGTGACGACGACGAACGCATCGCCCCCGCTGATTCTGACTCATTACCGGCGCCTGATGCTGTACCTGCCCTAGCTACCGAGGGAGGTGCCTGGCTTGATGAATTCAACAAGTTCAAAAAGGACGCCAAGGCCTCAAAGGCCCCAAAACCTGGCGCAGCGTCTGATATGCAGTCATCTATCCTCACTGGCACCTCTGCGCTGACGAGTGGTGGTCGAACGAAGAAGCGAAAGGGTGCTCTCACCTCGACGTCAGGCTACAGCATGTCATCATCGGCTCTACATCGCACTGAAGGACTAAGTCTGCTCGATCGAAAATTCGAAAAAATCGCAGAAGAGTATGCCGACGATGAGTTCCCAGACGACGCTTCAATGGCATCTGGCATGAGCAAAATGTCGGGACTCAGCAACATGTCTGGCATGACTGGGCTGTCGAGTTCGAGCGAGGCACCTCAGCTACGCTCCGATTTCGACAACATCATGGACGATTTCCTGGGCAGTCATTCGAAAGCAGGGAAGAGGAGGGTCAGGAGAGGAGGCCCTCAGAGCGGTCTGGCGCAGCTGGATGAGATTCGACAGGGTCTGGGCCCTGCTAGAGTGAAGTCGCAGCAAGCATGAAAAGCGAGGAAGCAATATGTAGGAACCGGCGTTATGAGGAATGGCGAGGAGCATCCAAAAAGGGTAGCGCGGTATACCCAAGCCTACAAGGCATGGTCGGGATTTACTTTAGATAGTAGAGGTATATACCCCATAATGGCTGACAAAAACAGCGTAGAGCATCCGACATTCTCAGCCTGATTGCTTCGAATCTTCTGACTGACCATCGCGGTGCAAGTCTGACTAGCCCTCGCCCTCGCTCTAGATTCGAACTTGAATTGGTTCTGTGGATTCAGCAAATCCTCCACGTCGGCGGATCTCGGCGCTGGGTGTGCCCGCCATTTTCATGGTGGTTCTCTTTAACCGTATCCTGATCAGATCCCGTCACGGGCCATAGAACAGCCTCAGGCCGGCAACACGGCCATGATAAAGGTTTCCAGCCCCCTCTCGAAGAGCTCGTTCGCGACGCCAATGCCGCCCGGATGCTCAACTGGAGCCAGCGGGTTCTTGACGACGTACTCGACGTACAGATTGGCCCAAATCTGGTGGAGGTAGGGACGCAGATTGTTCTGCTTGGTGTCGGTGAGCATGACGAATTTCATGCGCGTGGGCGTCTCGTAGTAGTGCAGTTTATACTCGGCGGTGCGATAGGACAAGAAGGTGTCGTCTTCTCCGCCCAGCTTCTGCACCATGTTGCGCAGCGAGAAGACGAGGCCAAAGATCAGCTTCTGGTCGTCCGAGTCGGACATGGGCTTGCGGGTCGGGGCGGCGTCGCCGTTGGTGGTGATGCTGGAGCCGGAGTGCGGGCGTGTCTTGCCGCTCGAGGCGGGTCGGGGTGTCCATCGCTTGCTGTATATGCACTCCGCTGTGGGCGAGGCGTTTAGCAGGGCGGCGGCGGTGTGGGGGAGCATGGGAGCATGGGAGCAACATACTGTGGCGGTCGAAGATGTAGAAGGCGTAGAGCACCATGGCGCAACGCAGCGCCGCCGGCTAAGGCGGAATCACGAATTGGGGGCGGGCGAGACTGGGAAGTTGGTCGGTGGCTGCGGTGTGTGGGCGAGAATGTCGTGGATGTGATGGCATGCCATGTAATGTATTCGGAAAGCTTTCTGGCCCCCGCAGTCGCCAAGGCTGATTGAAGCTCCATAGAACGAGGCCCGCGCTGATGCCTGAGGTGCTGGGAATTTTGTCCCAGAATCTGCCTGCGACCCCTCCGATAAACTCTACTCCGCCCTACCGGCCGTGTGCAGTTCGCTGGTCTCATCCCTATCTGCCTCCCCGTCCGCCCCCGCCCGCCCGCCCGCCCCCATCCGTGTGGACACGGTCCGTCCACAGCAGACATGGACCCCTCGATGCAGAAGACGACGACGACGACGACGCAGAGCACCGAGAGCGAAGTGCCCGGCCTGTACTCGTCCAGGAACATCTCGCTCGATGTCCCCTCATTCGGAGACGGCGCGCGGCCGCATCCCGTCAAGTACATGTGAGTGAGCCCCGTCCCGAGCCCACGGCCGCAATGGCAGCCCCACTAAAGCTTCATTCACATCGCAGGTCTGCCCCCGCCTACCACTCCCCGCTGCGACACCACAAGAGAGCCGCGTCGTCGACGAGGCATGTCAAGGTCCGCCACCACGCCCGCCGTCGTATAAGCCGCCGGCGTCTGATAATGAGGGGCAGGAAACGCTTAATGCGCGGTCCGAGTACAGCAACAGCGAGGATGACGGCACCGCCCAACACCGCATCAACCAGTATCTGATCAAGCAAGAGATTGGCCGGGGCTCGTTTGGCGCAGTGCATCTGGCCGTCGACCAGTATGGCGACGAATATGTGAGGATCCACCTCTCCTAGGAAGCATAGCCGACACTCGAATGGCCGGCCGCCGTGTCGATGCACGATGCAGGTGCCCTGGTGGAGGACGTGGCATTGGCTCTGCTGACGCGCCGAGTGACAGGCTGTTAAGGAATTCTCCAAGTCGCGTCTGCGGAAACGCGCACAGTCGAACCTCCTCCGCCGCCCCAGCGCCCGACGGAGACTGCAGAGTTCCCGCGGAACCGCCTTCAACTCTCCCCTGCACCGCCACTCCTCGACCGACGAAAACAACTCGCTCGACCTCATCAAAGAGGAGATTGCCATCATGAAGAAGCTCAACCACCCGAACCTCGTCTCGCTGACCGAAGTGCTCGACGACCCGGAAGAGGATTCGCTGTACATGGTCATGGAGTACTGCAAGAAGGGCGTCGTCATGCAGGTAGGTCTCGAGGAGCGCGCAGACCCCTACGACGAAGAGCAGAGCAGGTGCTGGTTTCGAGACATGATCTTGGGACTCGAATATCGTACGTCTTGACGGACTGCTGCAAGACGATTTACGGCTGATGGCAACTGCAGTGCATGCCCAAGGCATCATCCACCGCGACATCAAACCTGATAACTGCCTGATCACAGGAGACGACGTGCTCAAGATTGTCGATTTTGGCGTGTCTGAAATGTTCGAAAAGAGTTCGGAAATGCTCACGGCCAAGTCTGCGGGCTCGCCGGCCTTTATGCCCCCCGAGCTGTGCGTGGCGAAGCATGGCCAAGTTTCTGGGCGGGCAGCAGATATATGGTCCATGGGCGTCACTTTGTTTTGTCTCATCTTTGGCAGGATACCATTCGAGAAGCACGGCATGATCGAGCTGTACCAAGCAATACGCATGGACAATCCAGATATAAGCTCAGAACTTGGAGAAGACCTCCGTGATCTCTTCTCAAAGTTGTTAGAGAAGGATCCCGAGAAACGGATCAAAATGCCAGAATTGAGAGTATGGCATTCACTCTTGACCCCTGAGCCAGGCTAATCTGTAAAGGAACACCCCTGGGTGACGAGACGGGGCACCGACCCGCTTCTTCCAACTTCTGAAAATGTGGCCCTTCTCATCGAAACTACTGATGAGGAAGTCAATGCAGCCATCACAGGGAATATGGGACGGCTAGTGACGGTGGTAAGTAATGGGCCCGGGTGGCCTCCTTTAGGAAATGCTGACGCAGCTTCAGGTACGAGCCGTGAAGCGCTTCAAGCAACTTCTTTTTCGAAAGAGGCCGGAGCGAATGGAAGGCATTTTGGGGAATGCCTCTAGGATTGTGCAGCCCCCACTCGCCATGAAACCTACTGCTATGCGGCCGACAGCCATGCGAAAATCAAAGTCACAAGACACTGACGATCGTCGACCGATAGAGGCAGTACTAACGGCAGAAGGCATCCACCACGAGATCAAAATTGACGATAACCCCCTCCACACACTAGACCACAGCGATGACGTTGCTCACTCCAAATCTGGGCCACAACCAGGGCCCCCAGACGCCGTAAATGCATCTCAAGTCCCTGTAACAAACAGCCCTCTCGCTTTGGAACCAGTTGCTATCCCTGATGCCAAAGTTATACACGACAGCATGTCATATCGCGGCTCCGCCCAATCAGTCATCATTCCTCAAGCGCCAGTAGTTTCCGCCCCCTCGACTCCTGTAGGCAAAGGCCATGCGCACGACCCACTGGAAGATCACCTCTACCTCAACATTGGCACCGGAGAAGACTCGGTCGCGCCCGCAGATGAGTATCCCATTGTCTCCGAATCCCCGTCAAACGTGGACATGGACGTGTACGAGACAGCGTACCAGGAAGAAGTCGCACGGATCCTGGCGCAAAAGGAGGACGCCAAGCGCAGGCCCACGCTGTACCTAACCAGACGGGTGGAGAATGTTAAGTCGCTCCGCGACAACGAACACATCTACACGTCTGGCAAGGAAATGAGCCACGAGCTGAAAGGGAATCTCAAAGCCTTGTTCAAGCAGGCCAAACAAGGCATCGAGGAGCGGGAAGAGCGCGAGAAACTCGAGGGCAAGGAGAGCCTGCTGGGCAGGGGCCTTAGTAAGGGCCTGCGTAATGTCATGGACATTAAGGTGAGTGCCTCCGCGGCGCTGAGGTAGAGGGAGCTGGCTGACGAGAGCGCAGGGCAGGGTCGACGAGGCGAGGGAGATTATTCGAGAGGAGGAGAGGAGGGATGGGAAGAGGAGTGATGTCGGGCCAGGGAGCACAGGTTCGGGGCGCAGTACGCCGGTCAAAGGCGTTAGGAGTAGCACGCCTGTTGCGGGGGAGAGGGAGAAGGAAAAGGAAAAAGAAAAGGAGAAGGAGAAGTGAGCCGCAGGCACTTGGCAGACTGAATGTAAACATGGCGTGAGTGGGTGTTGAGCGTCAGGAGAATGTGCGCGCGCGATAGAGAGGGAGAGGGACAGGGAGGGAGACAATGAGTGAGTGACGCTTAGTCGTCCTGAATGGCAGGGGGTTGGGCGGTTTGAAGAAGACTCGTGTACGGTATACCTCGAGGAGGGGCTTGTGAGCTGGATATCTCTCAAGACGAAAAACCTCGTATTCCTAACTACTATTACTACTGACTTCTCTGTATACGCTTGGGAGAAGGAAAATAAAATCATCCACGGACATGGGGCTAGAGGGTTGTGGTTTTTCTAGTTCTTCTTGTTTGCTAGGCATATATGTAGGGTGTGTGTTGATGTGTACTCTGTGCTATCTACACATGTGTTGTGTTTACAGGGGACGGGTCATGCAGTGTTTGACTGAGCGGGCAACTCGATGGAAGTTCCATGACGTCAGACATGGCCGTATGCCCCCTGGGAACAAGCTGCCTTCGCTGATTTGTTTAATTAATGTAGGACTACTATCAGCCATAGCAATTTCAGATGAGAAGATTGTGTGGGCATATGGTAAGACCCCTCCTGTAACCCGTTGGTGGTGTTTGTGCAGGATGTGGGAAGAAATACCATGGTGCTTTTGCTTATGTTGACAGAGGGAAGTCGTGGTGATGGCATGCCGGTAGCGCCTATCATATGTTTTGTTTTCCCTCGAATTTAAGGTGGAGGATTATGAGATGTAGAGGGAGGGAGTCGTGGACTGGTTCGTCTCGGAGACATTGCTGGCTCGACGATACTTTCCCGTCGTTTAACCACTCGCTGTAGCTAATTTGTCACGCCGACCGACCTGCTTTCTTTGAAATCAAGCACGTACACATTAACGCATAGAGCCGGCATCAGGTAAGAGGCCCGGAGCACCTCGCCTCGCCTCGCCTCGTCTGCGTTCAGCACGTCCTATCGTTCATTTGGTCTCGCCGAACGGCCACCATCTCTCCGTCATCGGCATCCGGATAGCCTTCGCACTCGCCTCTTTCAAACACAGTACCGTCGGAAATTACTTAGGATGTTGGAACCATGGGAGCTGGTCAGGCACGGGTGCCGGTGACGTCGGCACAGAGCGCCTATCCAATGGTTCCGTACCATGTATCTCAGACTAAATTGGCAGTTCGAGCCTCTTCGCTTGTCGGTAGCCGTACAAATAGTCAGGGGGAGATTCGAGGCCGGGATTACATACAATGTCTGAAGTCCGCGCCTCGGAGGCGGCGATATGACAAGCAAAATGGCTGGTGGTGGGGGGCTCGGTGGACCTACCGGAACGGCAATGTTGGCGATTAATTTTGGTGGCGCGGGGACGTGGTACGAAGCGGTCGTGCTCCCGCGTTTGGGATGTCAGTGTTCTGTTAATAGAACGCTGCTTGCCTGTCAAGGCGACGTTGTGGATGGATGGGCGCGGGAGGCGGCATGGGAGGAGAGACAGACGACGGCGGAAATCTTCGGTGAAACAAAAGGCGATGCGGAAAATAGATGGGCTTGTGATTGGGATGCGAGGTTCTAGGGGTGCGAGTTAAGGATATCAAGCACAGGTTGCCTCAGTGTTATTCATTGTCATTTGGCGCCCGTTCTGAGCACCGGGCTATTGGTAATATGCATGTCGTGCACGTCTGTCCTATTTGTGGACGCGTTATTTGCGGCGATTTGCTGAAATGTGTAGGAGAGGGTCGAGGCGTGGTAGAGTGAGACACATGGCGGTTCTTTTTGTGAGGGCGAAGCGTGAGCAAAGCCATGAAAGATGCTGGCTCGTTGGCACTCGTCTGCACAGACGAGAGGTTGCTGTCGATTCAACGAGACCGGCTCCTGTTAGCTGATTAGGGACACATCTCGAGGTAGTGGACGTGGTGCCAGGTGATTGGGTCGGTGTCGGTTTGTTTTCCGTCAAAGAAGGCGCGTGCGATGTTTCGTTGGGAAGCCGCGAAGGACTGCCTCACCTCGGGCGACCTCTCAGCATCAGCATGATTGATAGCTTGGATATCCGTGCGATATGTGGTTGGTTGCAAGGTGGGCCGAAGCACTGCTGCGAGGGTACGACTCCAGCTGACACCGTCGACACTGGCTCGATTCGAGAGTTGTCGAGGAAAGCTCTGGACACGTCCCTCTGGTGGGAGATTCGCACGGTGCCGTCGACACTACTCTAGACCCAATGGCCATTTTGCTTATGAATGCAATGGTAGGTGGTTCCACAGTCAGAGGGTTGCCGGAAGGAACAATAGGCCGTACCTAGATTGACTTGGTTGCAGCTTTGGAGGTGATACGAGTGCTCAAGACTGCGATTTTAAATGTCGATTGCACTGATCGCTTGCATGTGGAAGGGAGGAAAGTCGGTCAGTGAAGAATACCACAGAGCAAAAAGTCGAGGGACCGTGTTACGTAGGAGCCTCCCACCAGTCGACACCGACGGGCCGAACCCTGCTCGGAAGTTGACTCCGCCAACGGCAGGCCCAGGGGAATTGGGAGCGGGCAGCGGAATGGAAGGACTCGCCCCTTGCTCATTCTGCAGAGCAATGAAGACGGGATTGTGATGCGAAATGGCTAGCCCGTTGGGGCCTTGCAGCAATATCTGATATCTGCAGTGTCCAGCTACAAAGGTAGCATGGCAAGCGACATCGGCCGCATTCCTACGCCCGTCTCCAGCTGACGGACGCTGCACGAGACGCGTCCGCCGGTGGTGGAGGGGAGGCTGCGCGTCAAAAGAGGCACAAGCAAGTGCTCTGAGGCTCGAGGGAGGGCGATGTGCAATGTTTCAGATGTCCCTCGAGCTTCAGGTGAGTGGTGTAACGTGGCTGGGGGCCAAAAGCAAAAGCCGCTCCACAGGGCTGAGTGGTGGTGACCCAGCTGATTGGGCATGCGGGTCATGGACAATTGGTTCCGCGCGCGAATCAGGAGGGGCCGGCAGACGACGAGATCTGGCTGGTCATGGCACGAGTGACGAGCGTCATTCGATCGAGGTGTTCCTGTGGCAGCGTGGCCGTTCCTGTCGCCATCGGGCCACTCTGGAAATTCTCGCAGTGCTCACGTGCACGGCAGCGGTTATTGGATGCGGGCGGCGGTGATTGGCGGGCTGCGGGTTGACGTACGCGGGCCTGGTGGCGGCTGCTTGGCCAGCATTCCGTGTGCGTGTGTGGGTTCGAATGAGGTGGCCGAGTGTTTCAGCTGCAGCGGTCGTTGTGAAGTGCGGCAGCACGTGCAGAGGGAGGAGCCAGCCCTGGATGGAGTGCTGGAGCGCTGGAGCGCTGGAGCGAGGTCATGCGAGGCAATGGCAAATGGCAGCAGCAGTGAAGTGAACAAGTGGACTGGCAAATGGCACGGGTGCCGGGTCTCTGCACGTCTGGCTCGATGGGTCCAAGGGCGGCAGCATCTCGAGTTCGCCGTGCGACGGGCGCCGTGGTCCATGGTCTGCAATAGTCGAGGCATGGCCGGCTCCCCGGCAAGAGGGCGCCGTTTGGGCGCGTGCGCTCGCTTGTTCGCTTGCTGCTCTCAGGAACAGCGCGTTCGCAGCGACAACGACAGACGGACGGCCAGCGAGCCTCAGATGACGACCACGCCCCGGGGCAGGGTGGGCCATGTCGTCGGTCGACGACCGCCGACGGCGTCGCTGGGCTATGGCCTGCCGCTACGCTGCCTGCTGCAGGCGAGGGTCCGACCCAGCCCAGGGCAGGGCAGGCTCAGACGCCGCCGACGAGGTCAGGTGGCCCTTCAATGTGGACCTGGAGCATGGCGCGGGACGGCCAAAGAAATTATGACGCCCGGCGTGATTGACCGTCGTGCAAATGTATCCGTACAGTGTGCTCCAGTTCCCATTCGCCGTGCCCGCAGAGGAGGGAGCGCGTCCGTGGCAGCCGTCGCAGTGGCCGTGGGAGCGGCCGTCGTCGTCGAGACTGAGGTCGCACACGCAGCCAATTGAGCCTGGGGCGTTGGCGTCTGTGCAAGCCACCCGGAGACGGCCTGGTGGGCTTCAGGGCCATGCGGAGCACGTGAAGCGACGGCATTGTCATCTCCCCCCCGCCGGCGAGACAGCAGCAGCAAAAATAGCGGCGTCGACCAGTTTGTCAACGACCAGCGCGCGTGTTGCTGTCACTCGCCAGAAGCACCACCAGCCCGCGGCCAGCGCAACCAGCAACCAGCCCAGCTGCCCGCACCACCCACTTACTGCCCCATTACGCTTTGAACCGCCTCCGCTGCCCTCTCCGCCGCCTCGCTCCACCCCTTGAGTCGCCCAGGCCCCGGTGCCCTGCCCCCCCCAGCTGTGTCAGCGCTCACTCAAAGGCTGGTCGTGGTCACGTTGGTCGACCCAAAGCCAACCCCGCGGCTGCACCAGGACATCATTACCGCCCGCTTCGCTCGTCCACCTCACTTCCTCTCCTGCTCCCCCATCATCCTCTTCAATTCCTATCCCGTCGCCGCCTCCAATCTCGCCCTCTGATCTCAAAGCTCTGCGTCGTCTCCTGCCCGCCTGCTAACGCTCCAGCCACACTCTCCGCCTGCCCTCAACAAGCTGTGAAGTCACTTGACGCACGACGCCGCATACACGACTGCCCCGTCCTCCACCACCACGCTGCGCACCACCCTCCCGCCACCCACGACGGACTTCCTCGCACACCCAACCCGCTGCTCGCACGACCTGCTCAACTACAGCCCGCCCTACTCCCGATAGCAACCCGCGCGCTGGGCGGTCCGCTCCACGCCGCCTTGAACAATGACCTCAAACCGGCCATCGGCCTTCTCCTCGCTGAGGATGGGCGGTCAGTCTCCCTCGCTCCGTGCCCTTTGCCCCCCGTGCCCGTGCTGACTGTCCCCCAGAGGTGATCCGCGAGAAGGTGCAGGACGGCGAGACCGGAGAATACAAAGACTTGGCGTACACACAATGCAAGATCGTCGGCAACGGCTCCTTTGGCGTCGTCTTCCAGACGAAACTGTCGCCCAGCGGCGAAGACGCCGCCATCAAGCGCGTCTTGCAGGACAAACGCTTCAAGGCGAGTCGGCTCATGTGACCCTGTGCCACTGGGGCCACCATTGCTGACTGCCCCCAGAACCGCGAACTTCAGATCATGCGCATAGTCCGACATCCAAACATTGTCGAACTCAAGGCCTTCTTCTACAACAATGGAGAGCGGGTACGTGTGCTGGGCAGACGAGTGGCCCTCCCCTGGACGCGCCGTGCTAATTGAACCCGCAGAAGGACGAAGTGTACCTCAACCTCGTCCTCGAGTACGTCCCGGAGACTGTATACCGCGCCTCACGCTACTTCAATAAGATGAAGACGGTTATGCCCATTCTCGAGGTCAAGCTGTACATCTACCAGCTGTTCCGTTCGCTGGCGTACATCCACTCGCAGGGCATCTGCCACAGGGACATCAAGCCCCAGAATCTGCTCCTCGACCCCGCCACAGGGGTGCTGAAGCTGTGTGATTTTGGAAGCGCCAAGATTCTGGTGGAGAACGAGCCCAACGTGTCATACATTTGCTCGAGGTACTACCGGGCACCAGAGCTGATCTTTGGGGCAACCAATTACACGACCAAGATTGGTAAGACCCCTTCCCGATGCCACATGTTGATATGTGCTGATATCGTGCCAAGACGTCTGGTCCACGGGATGCGTCATGGCTGAGCTCATGCTCGGACAGCCGCTGTTCCCTGGTGAATCGGGCATTGACCAGCTCGTGGAAATCATCAAGGTCCTGGGCACACCCACGCGTGACCAGATCCGCACTATGAACCCCAATTATATGGAGCACAAATTCCCCCAGATTAAGCCCCACCCCTTCAACAAAGTATGCGACGACGACTGCAAACACACCAAGCGCGTGCTAAAGAAATTTCAGGTTTTCCGCAAGGCGGATCCGAATGCCATTGACCTGATCTCCAAGTTGCTCGAGTACACGCCCACCCAGCGACTGTCGGCAATTGAGGCCATGGTGCACCCCTTCTTTGATGAGCTGAGGGATCCGACGACGCGGCTGCCAGACTCCCGCCATCCAAATGGTGCTGCTCGAGACCTCCCAGAGCTCTTCAATTTCACCATTCATGGTAGGCTCGGCGGATGTTAGTGTCCCAAGAACAACGCTTACTGATTTAGAACTCTCAATCGCCACGCAGCTCAATCAGCAGCTGGTTCCGCAGCACGTCCGGCCCGGTCTCGTGGCTCGCAACCTCGACTTCGAATCGCCCAATTTCAAACCCTTGACAAAAGACCAGATGATGGCACGGTTGGATTAAGACCGAGTCACTGCATACGAATTGAAATGAAGTGGCATGTGTATTCCGCGGCGTGGCATTGCTTGTCTCCAGTCTCGAGGACAGGCCTGTTCAGACTGGAAACGGCGACTTTCTCCTTCCCGGCGTCGGTATCAGCGGTATACTGCACGCCGACATGTATAACCTCTTCCCTCGTCTCAAAATGATACGAACATCATTCTCGCGTTTCGGAAAAGGCCCTGGTTCGCTTCTTTCCGCGTCTTCGGCCTTTTCTTCTCACGAAGCGGAGAGGGGAAGCGACAGTAGATGTGCGTTTCTCTTTTCCGTTATCTCTGGCTGGTCCGCAAGCAAATGTTTGCTAAATGAGGGAAGAGGGGGATCGCAAAAGTCTCGAGCCTCTTTCACACACACACACACACACACACTACGGGGTGGAATCTGGTTTTGGGGCGCGCTTTTCGAAAATGCGTCTCTCTGCATGCGGATGTTTTCTTTTGACCTTTTTGTTGCAAGGATCCTTCACCCTCGGTAGGCACCGCCGTCCTGTCTGACAGATGGCCCATGTCGGATGGGCGGGTCGACGGATTTGAAGGACATTGATCTGGATATTTCTGGAGGCAGAGGAGGATTCCACCTGTGCGAGATTTGGCAGCTGCAAGAAGTAGTGGTGCTGGCGCAAGCTCAACATGTCCTATTTCTCTGGCCGTGGTGGCTTTCTTCCATGATAAGTAGACTTGTCTCTCTCCTTCGTTCGAACCTTGCATGTGGGTGTCATGGAGCGCTTCCTCTTGCCGACTCTCTCGTCTCTTTTCTCGCATGCTTCTCTTGACGTGCTCTGGTTGCTTTTCTTGATGAGAGAGTAATGTGAGAGACGCCCGTGATGAACCAGGACGCAACGCTGAAAGCTTGCATGTGCGAAAATAGTTTGGTATGAAAATCGGTTCCATCATCGTGCACCTCGTCCAACTTGTCTCATGTATAGATGGATGGAAGACATTATTTACCAATAGTTAACCGGCGTCTCGACCTTTTCTATTACTGTTGAAGAACTTTATTATAGTGAAGGTACTATCTTACTACCTTTCCTTTCACTACTTTTACTGCTGCCTGTTTCCCCTTCACTTCACCGACGCTACGTGGCCCGCCCTTAGCCTAACTAGGTAAAAGATTGCCTCTTGCTCAAGTTCCTTTACCTTCACCTCTGCACACACACTCTTTTGGAGCAGCCACCTCTTCTCTTACACCAAGTTCCACTTTCCCACCTACCTCTTCCCGGCTCAGTCAGCTCTGCGGTACAAAGATAGAGCCTACTTCACAGATCAACACATTTGAGGCTTCGCTGGCACAACCACCGATCACTGAACCGAAGGTCGTCTATCCTCAAGCCTGCATTTTCCGGATTTTTGGTATCGTCGAAGCCAACCATATAACCTCCTTTCGCTCTCTGGGAACTTGATCAGAACAGTGCTCACCGACTGCCAATCAAAGCTCTGTTGTCGACTCCTCGTGTCAACGCTAGAGCAACTCTAGAAAGCATCTCACACGATGGACACCAACACCCCTTCATCGGGGAACAATGGCCCGCCAGCGGATGTCATGGACATGGACGTCGATTGGCCCGTAGATGGGTCGATCGTTTACCAAAATATCAATGGGCCTCTGATCGACCTCTCAGAGGGAGAGGCGCGCGAGTGTACGCATCACGTGAAGGGCTTCAGAATCGCCAAGGCGCTAACTGAGACGCTAATGAAGCTCCTGCCGATGAGTTCCACTTCAAGAACCACACCTACGATTCCGATCTCCATCAACAGGAGCGTTGTCGCGACGAGTTTCAACCTCGGCGTCGCCTGCACGACGGACCATCTGGGTTTTACGGCAATCGGCGAGAGATTGATCACTACAGTCCCCCGCGAAGCCCTCGCGCCGTGGCTCTCCATCAACAACAACTCGCCGTTGCAGAGCTAGAGCGCAACATGGCCGATGTGGACGTCAAGCAAGACGGCGGAGATTATAAGCGACGTGGGCGCAACAACAATCGAAAGCGTGTTTACGAGGGTTAGCTCAAATTGTTCAACATGAATGCTAACGTTGGGGCTGATGATTGTGTAGACGATGACGACGACCGCGACCACTATGACCGTCGAGGTCCTCCCACCCAGCGTAGACGCCACGAACGCTCTCCCCGTCACCGCTACGAAGAGCCTCCCCGCGCGAAGCTTCGTCGTTTGATCTTGAATGTCGCGAGCTCGGCGAAGCTGCCCGAGGACGAGGCTGCGGAGATTGCTGCATACCTCGGCGAGAAGTACGATGAGCCTGGCTTGGTCGACGACTTTTTTCAGCTCTTCATCCAGCTCATCATCGAGCAACCCTTCCGGATCCCCGTCGTTGCTGCTGTGGCCTTCTATGGCAACTACATCAAGCCCGAGATGACAGTGGACGCTGTACAAGCAGTGGCAGTCAAAGCTCAGGAAGCACTCACTGCTGGTAACTGGCGGGATTTCAAACAATTGCTGCGTTGCCTAGCTTGCCTCCAATCCGTCTTCGAGGGCGAGGGTGTCTTCGCGCTCTTGCGACAGCTCTTTGACACCGTCGTAGATCTTCAGACTGCAAACGAGACTGACGTACGTTGAGCTGTTACTGCAGAATGGTATAATTACTAACTTGTTCAGGTGGTTGGTATTGAGCTGGTCAAAATCATCCTCCTTACGATCCCATATGCCCTTGTCGCTGGAGGAGACGCCTTTCATGACCAAGCGCGTGACCTTCTCAAAGACACCCACATTGTCGCGGAAAACATGATTCCGATTGAAGGCATGATCGCGGCCTATGCTGGCGACACCGGAGCGAAGCCATTCGAATATCACAGCCTCATCGGCCTTCTTCAGAAGCAGCTCGACTCGGAGGCTGAATCAGGCTTTGAGCTTGCCTGCATTCTACGATTCCGCCCAGAAGTTCTGCGAAAGGAAGATTCGGAGGAGGAGCTGCTATCCGCCCCGCCAACTCTGGCATTTCCTGCCTTCGACATACCGAAGCCCGTCAACCCGGGCTCCAAGGGTGTCTTTCCCGAGGCTTTCTTCTCCGTCTACGCCAACCAAGAGACCGAGACTGTTCCAAATACCACGGAAATCGCGGGTTCTCTGATTCGAGACGTCCTCGTAGACACTATCGACCAGCTGGACTTTAATCGCGAGGCTGTGGCCAAGTTTCTAATCGACATTGACAATTACTGGGCAGTCAACACCTTCGCCAAGCGAGGCACCGCTGTCGATAAGCTCCGCGAGAATGCTAGCGACAAAGCTATGTGGAAGTCTGAGGATATGCTAGTCGATGCCATCTTTTCCCAGATGCTCAAATTGCCGACTCCGGAGCACAAGCTAGTGTACTACTACTCCATCATCACCCAAGCTTGCAAGGTCGCCCCTGCCGCCATTGCTCCCTCCTTGGGTCGGGCCATTCGATTCGTGTACAAGAACATTGATGTCATGGATGTGGAGCTGGTCTATAGGTTCCTAGATTGGTTCGCACAGCATCTGAGCAACTTCGAGTTCCGATGGCGATGGGCCGAATGGTAAGTCTTGTGCTGGGATGCCTTGGCAGCGCTAACTCGGAACAGGGCCAACGATACTGGTCTGTCGAACCTGCACCCGAAGAAAGCTTTCATTGTCGCTGTGCTCGACAAGGAGATCCGCCTGTCCTTCGCGAAGCGCATCCGCGCGACTTTACCCGATGCGTACCATCCACTGATCCCCACATCACTGGATAAGGACGTTCCCGACTTTAAATACGACAACGATCGTACGTATAAGAACAAGTGCAAGTTATCATTCACTAACCAACGCACAGAAACGCCGTTTGCTGCTGAAGGCAAGCTGCTTTGGCAGCAGTTTCGCAAGAAAGAGCCAGATGAAGTCATTCAAGCAACCATTGATGAGATCCACAAGAAGGCCGAGCAGTTCGGGATCGAAGATGTGCTTGTGCCATCTACCGACGCATTCGTCACAGCAATCTGCCGTATCGGCTCGAAGTCGCTTTCTCATGCACTTTCTTGCGTCGAGCGTGGTAAAGAGCGGCTCATGAACATTGCCAATAGCTCCGATGCAGCTCGGCGACAGATTGTGGCGAGCGTCGTCGAGTTTTGGAAGGACCAGCCTGGCGTTGCCGTCAACCTTGTCGACAAGCTCCTGAACTACACCATCCTCCAGCCAATCACCGTGGTGCAGTGGGCGCTCGAGGATCACATGGGCGCCGGCGAAGCCTTGACGCAGGGCTGGGTGTATGAGATGGTGTCGAACACGGTTGCAAAGGTCGCGAAGCGCAACTACCAGATTACGGAATCCCGATTGCAGAAGAATCTCTCACAACAGCAACTGGAGATGGTGGAGAACGCCATGATGATCGGCCGAACGTCGTCTCACGAGCTCTTCAAGTTCATTGAGGACGCCGTGCGTGGTGTTGCTGAAGGGGCCAACGAGCAGCTGATGGAGAAGCAAGCCAATGGCAGTCTGACAGAAGAAGAGGTACTACACTTGCGCGCCTGGGCTCAACGCTGGTACACGACGTTTGAGCGCATGGCGCAGGTGGAGAAGTCTGTCATCGGGGAGGAGGCCATTGAGACGAAGCTCAAGTTTATGGCTGCTCAGCCGGAGCCCGAGAGTCATTTTGAAGATGTGGGCAACGGTATGGCCGACGGCGACGGTCAAGTTTGATTCGACCTAAGCGTGTTGGTCGAGCGTTGGCGTCATGTGTGCTAGTCGTGCTAGCAGTCCCATATGGATCGACTTTTTCATCTGGAGTGGGGATGATTCCCAGGCGCATGGGTCCGGGCAGCATGGACTGCTTGGTGGTCTAGAGGCAAAATGTACTATAGCGGACTTCCGTAAGGTCTCAGCGACCATGAAAAAATCTCTCTGCCGAGTTGCCGTCTTGCCGTCTGAGACGACTTGGTGAGAAGTGATGATGAAAGTATCGTGTGGATTAGATACGTGTGAGATATGGCACAAGCTGCTCTGTCATGTCGTAGCGGTATCAGAAAAGGCCATGTTTATTGTCATGCCGTGAAAATGTCGTCTTCCGGGGGGCTGCGGCTACTGCACGATGATGTTCGGAGAGCTTGGACCGTCATGTGAAAGATCAACGACGAATCCCTGCACAACCAAGGCGGCACCTCTGCCAACCCAGCACTGCCATGTACACGACGACTGTCATGTCGCCCATCTCACGCCCCTGTATACCTACCTAGGAGGACATGTGTTTGCTCCTAGAAGCCCCTCGCATTCCCATCGTGTCCGCGCATCATGATGCTACCCCCGCATTCCGTAGCTGCAGGCCCAGCGACAACAACAACCACCACATACAATAGCCCGGCAACCACGTCCCCATCGTCTGGACTCCCAGGCCTCGGTCCCGGGAACTGGAGCTCGCTCATCGGCATCATCACAGCCATCGTCGGCAACGTCCTCATCTCGTTCGCGCTGAACCTGCAGCGTTACGCACACATTCGACTCGAGCGGGAACGGCAGGACAAGGAACGATCACGCAAGAGGAGGAGCACGTCTTACGACGGCAGCCAGCCAAATGTGGCCGAAGAGAGAGCAAAGGGCAATCTGGGTCGGAAATACCACCGCCCGCGGCACGCCGATGTCACAGTGGACGACGAGCGGGATGGACTGAACGAAGGCGTCGTTGCGACCGAGAGTGATCCTCTGATCCCCTACACCGAATCGCGAAGGAACACGCGCCCGCACTCGAGACCGGCCCTCCACTCGACAGACACGGCAACCGCCGCCGAATCGTACAAGCAGCAGTCCTACCTCAAGTCGCCGTACTGGTGGACCGGCATCGTCCTTATGACTACCGGTGAAGTAGGAAACTTCCTCGCCTACGGCTTTGCGCCCGCTTCCATCGTTTCTCCACTGGGTGTCGTCGCCCTCATAATCAACTGCATCATCGCCCCAATCATGCTAAGAGAACACTTTAGGGGCAGAGATGGACTGGGTGTGCTTGTCGCCGTGGCTGGCGCCGTGACCGTCGTTTTATCCGCCAACGACAACAACCCAAAGTTGGGACCAGACGAGATTTGGAACTTGATCACGACCTGGGAATTCGAGACATATCTAGGCATTACCATCGCAGTCATCGCTGCCTTGATGGTTGCAAGCAATCGCTATGGAGACAAGAACATCTTGATAGATTTAGGCCTTGTGGGCCTGTATGGTAGGCAAGCCATGCATCCTTTCTGGTTGAACCACGTGCTCACTGCAGAACAGGAGGCTATACCGCCCTCTCCACCAAGGGGGTAGCATCGATGCTTTCGTACACACTCTTCCGTGCTCTTACCTTCCCCGTCACCTATCTCTTGGTTGCAATTTTGGTCTTTACTGCCGTTATGCAGATCAAATACGTGAACAGAGCACTTCAACGATTCGATGCAACCCAGGTCATTCCGACCCAGTTCGTACTCTTCACCCTCTCCGTCATTCTTGGCTCCGCCATCCTGTACCGCGACTTTGAGAGGACTTCAGGCGATGATGCAGGAAAATTCATAGGAGGTTGTGCTTTGACCTTTTTGGGTGTGTGGTTGATCACGAGCGGGCGGCCGAGGAGAAATGATGACGAGGACAGAGCTCCTGAGCCTGAAGATGCCATCAATCTCGTCGACGAGGAGCGATTTCATGATGACGTGGATGCTGCAGGAAATGGAGAAGCTGGATCGAGTCGCCGGTCTTCAACTCTGCGAGCCACCTCACCACCCATGGCCATCAACACCCGAATTCCGACGCGCGACGCGTCCCAACCTGGTACACCGGACATTAGAGTTACTTCTGCCCATCCCCTTGATACTGCCACGCGGTCACCATTGAACGCTACTCCAGATGCGCCCTCGCCACTGACGGACAATCCTTGGGAGGATGATTCCCCAACCGTCGCCCGAACCCGACCACCCCCAGCTCCTCTCAGCAGAAACTCTACACTCTCAGCACCAATCCTACCTTCCGGACCGACAATAGCCCCTCGCGGCACAACCTCATCCCCTGAACTCCCCATCGACGCCTTAAACCCCCCTCGTCCGCAAACACCCCTCCGCGGCATCTCCGACAGCCTCGCCCCCGTCACGCCCAGCACGACATCGACCCTGACGCCCGCAGGCACAGCCCGCCTCCGCCGCATAGCGACAGCCGAACGACTCGGCGCGCGCTATTCACTCGGCGCCGGCCCGCTCCTCGCATCCCCGCTCTCGACATCGCTGAGCGCCATGGTCGCTGACCTCAAACGCAGCGGGAGTGTGCGGTCCACGCACACGCAGCGCGATGGAGTCACGGTGCGTAGGAGGGAGAGTGTCTTGGGTATAGGCGCCCAGGAGATTGATCCCCAGGGCGAGGGCGTCGGGGAGCCGCTTGATCGGCGGAGAACGGCGACGGAGGGGGGAGAGGGCGAGAGGGCGAGGAGTAGGGGTTTGAGTGGGACGTTTGGGGATATTTGGAGGGGTTTGAGGAAGGGTGCGGAGGAGGGAGGTGGTGGTGGGGATGTGGAGTCGAGGCAGGGAGAGAGGGATGAGGGGGGCGGGTAGGATTGAGTTGACTGAGTACATTTGGTCTTGGGTAGTGATGAGTTGGAGATCAGATGTGTGTCTGGCGACGGTGGACGTTCACTTCTTTGTGCATGGTATGCGGGCGGGGACGCATCGGTTTGGTGTTTGTTTCCTCAGTCGAGCCTGTGCGGTGGTCGCGGATAATACCCTGGTGTGTTGTTCTTTGCATGCCCCATCTCTCTATCTCTCTCTCTCTCTCTCTCTTTTACGAAAGACCGTCTTGTATAATGTCAACGCGAGCGAGCCACGCTCTGCTTTTTTCCTCTTTGCATCCATAAGCATGTCCGGTGCTCAACAGACGAAGTAAATCTTACTCACAAACATCCACGACAGCGTGTCCCCCCCCCCTCCGCGACCACCCACCCTCAGCCCACCAAACAAATTCATCCCATCGACAACGCACCGAGGTGGGCGAAATGCGGGTAAATGGTACACACCCGACGACACCCAGTTCGCTTAGTAACTAACACACACATATATACATTAACGTCCTTCCCACCGCCTAACTCATCACCCACCTCTTTGTATCTATCCAAACAGTATAGTTAATAGTAGTGTATACTGTGTAAGAGAAGTATGTATCACTCTCGTCATGCACGGGCGTGACGGGTTGATGGGTTGGCGGGTTGGTAGGTAGTTGGGCCCGTCTCATTGTAGGGACGACGCGTGTAGGAGGGCGAGAAGAGGGGGAGATGGCGTGGTGGGGTGTTGGTGTGATGCGTGGTGAGAGAAACGGGGGCTCGGCCATGCACGGGCGGTGGGCTTGTCAGGTTGGTGGGTCTTCAAGTCCCTTGTCGTTCTGGGGACGACGCGTGTATGAGAGCGAGAGGGAGGGAGGATGGAGTGTTGACGTGATGCCGTGGCGGTTGCGTGGAGAGAGGGACGGGGATTCGGCCATGTAAGAGCAGTGTGCTTGTCGGGTTGGTGGATAGTTGGGCCCGTCTCGTTTTAGGGACGACGCGTGTAGGAGAGCGAGAGGGGGAGTATGTGGTGGCGGTTGCGTTGGGAGAGGGATGGGGCTTCGGCGTGTGTGTGTATGTGTGTGTGGCGTCTGAGGATGGGGTGTCGGCGGCGCGAGGTGGACGTGTAGAACACCTCCCCCCATGGTGGAAGGCAAGTCCTCGTGTTTTTGAGCTCAGGAATGTGTCCTGAGGGTATGAGTTGATCAACGAGAAGGGGTTGGGGAAGGGAGTGTTGGCCTGGTGCGTGTGCGACGGTCATCGAGTGTCTGGTGAGGGGGTTTTTGATCGTTTCTGGTGTTGGACTGGATATTCGAAGAACGATGAGTGGATGTGCTGATGTAATCTGCTTGTCTTCATCAAGACCTCTTGGTCTGGGCCAAGTTGTGGTGGTGTGGGTGTATTGTCGAGGTGGGGAAGGAGACGTGTATTTGCTACATTTGCCATTTGTAGTGAAATATTGTTTGAGGGTTTGCTGCTGGATTGACTTTTGGGGCTGAGGGAAATACTGGCATTAGTGTACCTGTCATCAGTGAGTATCTCTCTGTGTATGGGAGGGTTTGGGGCGAGTTGCATTTGCTCCGTAATCAAATGTCCACGTTTGACTTTCTTGCAGCTACGCGGATTGGGCTTAGAAACACGGTAAGACGGCATAAACACCCTCGATGCTTATTTTGATTCCTTTGTATACGGTCTACAAACACGGTGCGTTGAATGCAAGTATGCTCACAACATTTTCACTGTGTCCAAAGCCACTGCCTCGTACAATCGATGAGGCTTGTCCCGTGTTGTAGTATATGAGATGTTCGAAAAAGACTGTGATGAGGTGGGAATCGATCATTGTGAGAGACTAGAGGTCGTGTGAACGGTGGGGTTGTCTAGGTGGGCAATGGTCGAGGGATGGGAGGGGCAGCGGACACAGTTGTACGTAGTCTCATCTTCCGGCTGGTGTTATCGGAGAATGGAGAGATGAAGATACACGATGGTCTTATATCTGCGTCTAGTGAGTATTGTACTGATACTTTGATGGGTTGCTGGTTGTAGGTCGAGCGAATCGAAGGCAGGAGTCGGAGGCTGAGTGTGAGTGGAGGAACGGCTGGTCGCGGTAGTAACGCTGGTATACCCTCTGAGCCTATATGATGAGGTCTGAAGGCTCTTGTTTGTGTTCGAAGGCAGCGGCATGTTCTAACATGGCAATGCGGTAACAACCGTGAAGTGGTCCTATGTTGACGTGTCATCCAAGAGAAGCCAGGCGGCAGCGCCCTCCCCTCCCGTATGCGATACACCATTTCCATGCATCCAATAGCTCCATTGTTCCGTTTTCCATTCTGTGAGGCGAGCGAGATCTTTCGTGGGCGAGCTGAAAGCCTGAGAGTAGGTCGAATCACTGGGCTTGCGAGTGAGGGACTGGAGGGTGATTGGAGTCACTTCAGTACACTGTACAGCGGTCCATGGACTCAAGAATGTGCAGTCAGATTCATCGAGTGACAAAAAGGGTTGCACGTCAAAGGAGTGAGTTGTGATGATTCTTCATTCTGCTATCTCTGAGACTCTACTACTAGCATCACAACAAGTGCTATCAGAGCGCAGTGTTGGCCGTAATCGATAGCATCAACATCAAACGAACGCTACGGTGGTTTGTGGGCTGTTTCTGGTCGTACGACAATGAAGTCTACGTGCTCAGGCGGGTCATCCAAGCTTCAGCGCTTCAACGATGTCCTTGAGCAGCACACGCTCTGTGTGCCAAACGTCATCCGATATGATATCAACTTGCACTTCGTCGCTGTGGGCGACTTGGAGATGGCTCGATGGAAAGTTTCATTTTCGCGATTCGTGGGCTACTATCTGAGCTGGATTGCTTATGGTGTGCCACACAGTCATCGCGAGGCTCGGACTGTGCACTGCTCCCAACTGTGCCAGCTTCATCAGCAACAATGCTCCAGGAGAATATCGAAAGATGCCCAGAGAGCGCGTACCTTCCGGCGGCCTCCACAGCACTGTACTGCCTCTGGTGCACTCCTTCGACCATCGAAACTCTAAAATGTTCGTGCTCCAGTTTTGGGAGCTCGACCGGTTCCGGGCATGTTGCGTAGTGCAAAAATGAATCTGTAGGCTCGCATTTGTTGCTCAAGTATGTACACAAGGTGGTACCCAGCAGTAGACAGAATCGTTGACTTTGCGCTAAACAGCTGGAATCAACTCCGAACACGCGTAATCACACAGGGAAAAGCGACGTAGATCCAGCCACGACGTCAAGGTGCATCGCAGTTCAATCACGTTGCCTAGAGCACCTTCGTGCCCTTTGGCCGCAGTGGGAAACTCCGACGACGGCCGAGATGCTAGGACCTCCTATTCTGTCTGCCCAAGCAATGTTGCTCTAGAGACCCCTTCAATTTTGGACATGTGCCTGTGAGCTGTTCTCTCTCGGACCAAGTCATGTCGTATGACCCAATGCTACGCCATGGCCCAACCATGGCCCGGGTATGACCGGTTTACAATGAGCCCGGAGGGAGGCCTCTGGCGGTAGATTCCGTAGGTAAGCAACCTCAGCAGCTTGCGACACTAATTGACGCACCCCAAGGACGAATGTGATTGTAAAGACGGGGCCTTTGCTGAAACTCAGGCCGCCGACATCTTCACAGTATTTACGAGTTTGTTTTCCCGTGACATCAAAAAGGGCGTAGCACAAGCGACTTTAGCTCACCAGTAAAGCTGCCGGTGCGATCGACTAGAGTCTCGACAGTCCAGGTCCGCATCTAACCAGCACGCTGCATCGACACCCGTTAGAGGCCTGGTTTGCCATGATCCCTGTGGCAAGGGTCTTGTTCGACATGCTAAACACCGAGTTAGGGACTCCAACGAGGCTCCGAAGTTGTTCCAGATCGCCCAAGTACGTGCATTATCTGATGTCGCCTGTTCAAATCCGGACCGGGAGATTGCCGATGGGGATGACGACGGAGACAAGCCCGATATCTGTTGTTCGCTCCGCTCGGGCCTATAGCTGTTGTCGACAGCTGTCTCTCGCGCTTGAAACTGTTGAGCGCATCTTCCAGTCATTGGCGAGTCGAAGATTGGCGAATAGATCGGGCACACGGCTGCAACGGCGTGCCACCCCGGGGCTAGAGTGAGAGGGCAGGAGACTAGTGAGGTGTCAGCGTTCGCCGACGTCTTGTCCAAACACCGTTGCGGTTAGCGAGGAGGAGGCGATGACGATCATCAGCACAGCAATGAAACGCAGAGGATCATCCGCTAAAACGATCTACCCTTGGGTGTGAAAGACGTGCAGCTGCTGCAACGGCAAGGTGGGCGCGAGGTTTGTTTAGCGCGGCGTGGTGGAAGGAGGTGGGCTAACAGGAATTAGAGTTTGGGAAATGGCCGGTTCGAGGCCACTGAAACGGATTTGGATTCGAAAACAACAGACCACGGTGGAATATCCCCCTGCTGTATGCACGTACCCGGATCTTTTGTGGATGTGTTAGAGCATGGCGAACGTTAGGCGGTGCCTGACAGGAGCGGACAGACAAGGCACCTTCAGCCCCAGTGACCAGGCAACTCCAAGCCCAATGCAGACGAGCAACCCCTGCGCACTGGACAAGTACGGCCTGATGCGTGAAGACCAGGCTTGTCCATCTTTGTGATCTGGTGATGCCCTTTTCGATATCGTAAGTTTGTGGACATATCAGGGAATATGCTTCACTGGTCAGCACTGACCGATATCTGTGTGAGACTTGGCGATTGGGAGAGGTTTGGAAGACGATGCTGGAAGATGGTCCTTGAATCTAGTGTAGGCACGAACGCCCAACGAGCCGGACCGCAGCAGAGCTCGGACAGCGAGCATCACCTTGATGCGACCCGTGAAGACCGCTGTGCCTCCCCACTCTTGGGGAAAGCGGAGGACATGAAGCTTCGATGGATGCAACAACGGGTGGCCGATGTCTGAACCAAAGTTGGCTGTTTGGAACTGTGATGGTGCGCAGTGCAATGTTGATGCCAAGACTGGTACATATTCTAATGGCATCACGACAACGGCCGGGGGAGCCACAGTCCCATAGTGTATCAAATGCCAAAGCGCACACGGTGACACGTGGATGGTTCTGCAAGTGATGTAGCATTCGAGTAAGTGGCCTTGGATTGTGGTATGGCACGGGGTCCAGTCGCAGCGCTACTCCTTTCCAATAATCAGCATAGCAGGAGTCGACATCAAGCCACAGCGAACGACAGTCTACAGCCTGAAGCAAAGGAGACGGCAAGAGTCCGGGCTCGGGCTCGTGGTGGAGATGAAAGTTGAAGCAGAGGCGAAAATGGAGGGTTGGGCATACTGTGCGCAGCCTTGCGCAAGGCAGTCAGGGGTCAGGTCCAAGCGTTGCAGCGTGATGTGCATCAGACTGATGGCGTGTGCAACGCCTGCCATGACGGCCGAATCAAGGCCGTCACGGGCCTTGTCGCGCGGTGGGGCTCTGGATGACATGCGCGGTTGATGCTAGTTGTAGAATTCAAGGCATTTGCAGAGTGGAGAGTGGATGATAGGCGCGACGGTAACCAGGCGGGCGACGGGACTTGTTCGAGTGGTTGCGGGTCGAAGGGCGAAGCACGAGACGGGGAGGATACTCCGGGCTTTATAACACGGGCCAGATGGTGGAATTGATTTTGGCGGAATTTCCTTTTGAACCCCACACTACGCCTCTGGCAACGTGGGCGTCCGGGTTCAGGATGCTTTTTAGGTTTTGCAACGGCCGACTAGGGCTTAGAGACAGGAACATGGAATCCGAGCCGCCGGATCGCGCGACAGACGGAGAATAACTGGAGAGAGTCAAAGCCAACGTCAACGTCGCCGCGTCGGCGATGTAGATCGGCGAGAGGTCGTCTTCTCGCACGCAGCTGAGGTGCGGCGCGGGGAGGGGAACATGGCTGGCGGCCCTCCTCATGGACCTAACCGCACACTGCTAGCACCGTGCAAGGGACAGGCCGGCCTGAGTCGTGAAGCACGGCGGTGATCATTATCCGCACCCAGATTGCGCAAAGGCGGCCGCGGCGGTGGAAAGGAGCAAGGGGGCAGGTGAAGTTGATGAGGTGCGCGCACAGATGGCATCATGGAGTCGAGGGAAAAGGGCCCCGGGCTGCGATTCGGTGCCAGACGCGATCGATCCTGTGCAATCGCGACCAGCTCCGCACGAGCAGCGACGGGCCCTGGCCCTGCTGCAGATGTGCCAGGGCCAGGGCCACGACCGCGACCACATCACTTGCCCTGCGCGGTGATTCGCGCGCTGCGTCACTGCTTTCGACGTTGCCATTCCAGCCATGCATGCTGTCGTCTGCACTGCGGGCGGTGGTGGTGTGGTGGGAGATGGAGCTGGTGGTGGAGGAGGAGACGGAGGAGGAGCAGGAGCAGGAGGAGCAGCAGCAAGCAGCAGCAGCAGCAGCAGCAGCAGGAAGAGGCCGTCTGGGTTCTGGTGGTCATCGTGATCGCAGTCGTCGTCGTCCTGCACCAGGCCCGCAATGCCCGCAATGCCATGCCCCCCGATTGGGAGTGCCTCGGGCTCCTACCAATTTCTAGAAAAGGGTGCCTGGAGCGACTCAGGAGTGGCATGATGGAGGCCGATGGGCGTGCTCGAAAGCGTAGAATTTTAGCAGCTGTGTGATGGGAGTGGTGGGCGTGCAGACACGCCATGCCGGGCGCTGCAGGCGACGCCCTGGGGTTTCCCTGCTGTGATCCCCCAGGCCGTTTTCTGCCCGCCGCAGCGCGAGCTGAGCCTTGAGGGGGAGCGGCGCTGGCCCGGGCAGGGCAGGCGGTGTGGGCGGGCGAGGAGGGCGAGAAGGGCGAGGGCGAAGGCGGGCGGGCGGGCGGCGGCAGCAGAAGCGGCGGCGAGGCGGCGACGCGAGGGCACCACTGGGGACACCACTGGGGAGCTGGGCTGCTGGGGCAGCAGCGTCGCAGCAACAGCAGCAGCAGCAGCAGCGCTCGGGAGCAGGGCAGGGAGAGGGGCGCCCGCTAGCTCGCAATGGGGCGTGAAACATGGTGGAAGCGTCCCGGCTTCCCCATCGCTAGTCTCTGCTTTGACTGCTTCGTCTCTCTGGCGGATGTCGCTGCACCCTCAGCCGTCCTGGCGTGCCCTGTCTGCATCCCTGGCCGTGCTGTTTCTGCGCAGTTGCCAGTGCTTGCCAGTGCTGCGCAGTGCTGCAGCCTCCTCTTGGCGCCCCTCGTCCCCTTCTCCGCAATAATGCTGGCTTGCTGGCTTGCTCGCGGGTGCCGACGTCGGGCGCGGGCGTGGGCGTGGGCGTGGGCGGGCGTGCGTGCGTGCCTCTGTGCGTTGCTGAGTCTGGAGGCTCCATGAGCAGCCTGGGTGACCTGGTCGCGACGACGCCGTGTCCGCCGGGCGCCGCGGCCGTTGCAGAGGGTCGCAGAGGGTCGCGAGGGGTGCGCGCATCTGCGACCGCCGTCCAGGAACGTGTTGCTTAGACGGCGCATGGGTGTTTGGCCGAGGAATGGTGCAATTGCAGTGGATGCGTCGATCGTCTCAAGGGCCAGGCCCGTGGGCAGCGGAGGCGAGTGTCGCCAGCAAGGGCCCAGCAGGGCCCAGCAGGGCTGCTATGTACGGCTGCTTCACGCTTGAGGTTGCGCGCCCGTTCCGGCCATAGCACCAGCAGCCAGCAGGGGCGATCGTGACGCTACCCACACCCCATTTCACACTGCGAGCCGAAGCAGGCAAGACCCTCCCAAGCCGCCAGACGGCGCAGTGTGTCATGGCCCCAGGAAGCTGCTGTACCCCAAGTCTGATATAACTCTGTCCTTCTGCATTATTGTGCCGCACACGCACACACACACACACACACACACACGCACACACGCACGCCTCACCTACCTCATCTCGCCTGCCACACCACCCTCGCCCAACCGATCCTCGACCACGCGTTGCGCTGCTGCATTGTCCATCAACGTTGTGGCGGCCCTGCCCCGAACCCATCCCTGCCCCGGTGCTTAGCAGGAGCACATATTGCCCGCCGTCCGCCCTACTCTCCTAGAGGTACCTCTCCCTCGTGTGCTGATATTGGACATTTACTCCTCGCCCGCCGCCGCTGCTTCCTGAGTCTCTGACACTGACGAGACCCCCCCTCCAGCGCCCGACCTATCACCTCTTGCATTGCCTTGAGATCGACGGCGAGGGTACTGCCCCCGTTGCTGAGTGCTCCCCACCGCCAATTGCACCCCAGCGACCGACACCTCCACGACCACCTGACTAAGCGACATCGTGAAAGTTGAAGCTGCTCGCAACTTCTGCCCCGCGGCCAAGTCGCGCCTGCCTTTCTGCCACCGTGTTCCACTCCTCTCCCACGTCTCCCAATTCTCCCAACCCCCAACAGACGCCAAACACCAAACACCAAACACCAGCGCCCGCATTCGCCACTCCCTGCACTGCTTTTCCCCCCAGCTCCTCCCCTTTGGCACACGCCGCAACTGCCCCTCTCTGGTTTGGACTCGAGTGCTTTCCTTGGCATCCGCTGACTTTGGCCACCCGAGACCAGAGGGAAGGCACCCCCGGGGCTTCGCGGCTTCTGTTTCGACACTTTCATTGGCCACACTTTTCCTACCCGCCGCCGCCTTGACCTCCATGTCTGTTGTGCGGCTCTAGCAACATCACCTTCTTGACGGATTCGGACTCTGGAACCGCCTGCCTCCCACATCGGCCGTCCCCATGTTACAAGGCATTAGGGCTTCACCTGTAGCGGTGCCGTCGTTTGGACATCATCTGTCTCTCGGGGGCGTCCAAAAGATGGATGGCTACGGCGAAGCTGACAACTGGAGTTGGAGTGCTCCCAACCCGCACCCACCCGCACACACATACTCGTTCGATGCTTCCTCACTGTACGCCAGCTTCGCACCCCCCACCACAGTGGGCGTGCCACCGCGCCACCACTCTCTAGCTGCTACTGGCCAATCACATACATCGACTCCGCCGCCGCCCAGGCCGCAGATTGCTGGCGGCATCGTCAAGGCCCAGCCTGCGTTTAAACCCACCTGGCATGGCTTCTTGGACACGACTACGGACGCCATGACCATCGTCGAGGCAGCACTGCAGGGTCGCCTCAGCCATATCAGCCGCCGGCCACACGATAAAGAGCGGGTAGAGATGCTCACATCGGGGACTGTCATCGTATACGAGGAGAACGCGTCTGGGATCAAGCGCTGGACAGATGCTGTGCACTGGTCCCCGAGCCGTGTTATGAATAACTGCCTCATCTATCGACAGCTCATCCGAGCTCTCAAGCCGGAAGAGAAGAAGAGCGCTCTGAACCCCTCGTGCGGAGGAAAGCGAAAGCGCAAGGAAACCGCGAGTCCTTCGATTACCAATACAGGTGAAACTATCGTCAATGCCGACGACGAATTCGAGAACTCTAATTTCGAAGGGCCGGGTGACGCAACCCCCTCCACCGAGTCGCTGGGGAAGGTGTATGCCAATTTCGCGCAGAGTCTGAGCCCAGAGCAGCAACGGCGCTTCTGTGGTTCGCTTATTGACAGCTACGAATTCAAGGAGGGCGGCCTGATGAAGAAGACCATCTCGGTGAAATACCAAGGGACTCACCACCACGTCATTTCTTATTACAGTCTCGAGGATGTCGTCTCTGGCAAGTTGAAGCGGCCGTTCCAGGACCCGAAGATAGCCGATATTCACCCGAGAGCAGACCTGCTCAATGGGTGGAAGGTCAGTTTGGAAGACGAAGAGAGCAAGGATATCCCCCTTGTTGCAGGGTACTCACAACACGTCCAACCCAGTCGCCTCCACCACCAGGCAATCGGGGCCATCACCCAGGGTATTCCTACGCACGGAATGGTGCAGTCTCATGCTCCTCTTTTGCAAATTCCGAACGATTACTGGAACCCCCCTGCCCAACACTACACACCGACGTCACAAACTCCACAACACTACACCCCAACGGCATCCGCTCCCCAACATTTCACTCCCACATCACAGACTCCCCAACACTACACACCAACCCAACACGCACCTTCACAGTACACAATGGCACAGCCCCCCCCCCAGTACCATTCTCCCCCGCCGGCGCCGCATTATCAGTCTCAACCGGCCAGTATGCAACCATACACTAATCAAACAAATGCTGTGCAGCCGTACTCTGATGACCAATCTCTTCCGCCGGCGCGCCACTACTCTCAACCAAACAGCGCTTCTCAGTATTCTGCAACTACACCAGGGTCGGCAGCGTACGGCGTTCCGCAGAGCCATCTCTTCGACGTTTCAATACCCGTTCCGCAAAATCAGACCTCCATTCACCCGACCAGGGATAGCCCCGTCTTACAACACGACCCCTCAAGACGGTCTTCAGCTCCAGTCACTATGCAGCATTATGGACAGCCACAAGCACCCCAATATCAGGCTATCCCGCCAGCGCATAGTTATTACTTGGGTGATCACAAGTACCCAGAGGAGCCTGGGTATCCCTTCTGAGCCACTGAGGCAGCGGCGAGACCCATAAAAGCCACGAGACGAACAATCATCGAGGCACACGGCGGATACGGGATGCCTCTCCCCGGGCGGCAAGCATGCGACGCATCGGATTTCCTTACAGGACATAGGCATGGGTTTCAATTTCCTTTGAAGGATTCAACAGCATACACGAGCAACGAGCAGGCAGCACGATCATGGTTTGATACCCCCGGAACGGCACGGCGATCTCACTTTTTCCTCACCCACCTGATGCGATGCACCATAATCTCTGTCACGATTAGCGATGTCTTGCAAGATTGGCGTTATCATCTTGTCTCTGCATAGCATCTTGCATGTGCGATTGCCTGGTTTTCCTTTGTTTGGGATGGCCGTCTGCTTTTCTGCACACAAGACACTACAAACAAGACAACAAAACATTTGGAGGATGCACATTTTGGCTCTTTTTCCGAGACTGCCGAGATTGGTGAGAAACCGCTCTGAAGGTCTTTGGGTCTGTACTTCTATCGTATGTAATTACAGACTGGATCTGCTGACTCGGGCTGTCGAACATGATAACTAAGCGATGCTTTGGCATCTTTTCCTTGAAATCCGTCAAAGCAAGCACCATTTTTCAACAATTGACTCCGGTACAGCCAGCATCCGCGATACCCGCCGTCGTGCACATTTCCCCGCTCCACATCAGCTCCACATCCAACGTCTACCATCGCGTGTCAGGCAGGGTAAGGAGGAAGAGGCGAGCACAACTCGGCCCGAACCTCCCTCACCGATCGATGCACCCGCCTCTCTAGGCTTGCCGAATGGCTCGGCACACTGGCCCCGCATGTCGCGGGCTAATCTGGATATTGAGTTACTGCAGCACCACTGCTGATTGATGATATGCAAGCCACCTTCACACGCTAGACATGCGCGTTGCACACTCGGATGGTTTGCAGCCCACCTGATGTGTGGATGCAGTGCAACGGACCTGGTGCTGTGCGACGCGGGACACCGGCTACTACGGGATACCGAATCGAGGTTGGGGATTGTCTTCGCGCGTTCGGGTTCTCAGACTCGCAAACGGACGTAGGGGTGAGAGTTGCAGTGGGCGTTCGGGTCTTCAAACTTGGCAGGGTCGTGCGTTGGGGAGTGCAGGTAGAGTAAGTTTGGTCGTTCGCTCCTCTTCTCTCCCTCAAAAGCGCACATGACTTAACAAGAGCATACGAAAAGGGAAGGCTGGGCGCCGAATGGTCGAAGTCCCCAGCGATGTCAGGATGCCATGTTTCGGGGTGCTGGGGGGTTGGACGGCGGCAGCGGCGACGACAGGTTCGCGCAAGAGTTTCACCCATCGTCCGAACTAGTGGAGCAGGATCGAGACAAGAGAAGACAGCAAGACGAACCAAAAAAGAAATACTGACCACTCTCCTGACAGAGAAAACGAGGCGTGCTGTATTGCGGGGCTCGGCTACTCCTCCACCGTGGTCTCCCAACCCAAACCACCTCACGTGCACGATTCCAAATTCTCCTATGCGCAGCTCATGAAACGCGAGCGCATGTTCGTGTTTGAGCACCGACGCAGCACGACAGGCTTGCCCCGAGCGCCGTGGAGTATCCTCCGCACGCCTTGTGTGGAGCGAACGTGTCCTCGACTACGCCCGCCTGGCCCCACCATGGCATTCCCCCCACGCCCGACGATCCCACGCATTCGAAACAAGACGCGCTTGGACGCCGTTGCAGCCCCGGCACCGCAGTGTTTGATGTATTAATACGCACGGGTTTGGCCCGAACGCGCGCTGCGTTCGTAGGGCTAGGCGAGGGGGCCAGCCGGCCATGCTATTTCGGCTGCCTCATGCCGTGCGGTTCATGACTTAGAGTTTGCTGATGACGCGAGTGTCAGCGGTTGGGCCTACGCATCTCGGCCGTGGCGACGTGCCGGGCTCCAGGGAGCAGCCCTGTGCGGGAAGGCGAGGGGACTGCTGCGGTGCGGTTCCGCCGCAAAGATGGGGCTGACGAATGACTCTAGGTTTGGCGGATCGGACGTGCGTGGTTGAGGCGGTTGGAGGCGGCCGTCAGGAGTCGGGGAGTGTGTGGTGAGCTTTTGGGCTGTGGGCGACGAGGTCGGAGGGCTGCGTTGCCGCTTCGGATTGGAGGGTTGGAGAGCTGCTTTGGGAAACTGCCTGCGCGGACGTGACGTCCTAGGGGTTTTGTCTGGGCTTCCTTGAGTGCGGCCTTGCCGCCGACTGGCGTGCGTGCTACAGGTGTCCTTGTCATGACGTTGGGAGACAGGAGACGACACAGCCGGGGTGAGCATGCCAATTGCAAATGAACGACTATTGGCAATTCTCGATTTGAAAAGTTTGAGACCGAGATTCATACACATGAGAGCTGATCAGGTAGTGCGGGAGCGCAGAGAGGTCCAAGGTCGGCCCCCTGACGACGACGACAACGGAGAGGCTGGTTGCGCCTTGTTGTCATGATGCTCAATCTCCTGCTTCCAGGCCTCGACCTCGCCACCTCCGAGGAGAACGCCCACCCGCATCGTCGAGAGCAGGTTATGGGCTGCATTCGAATGGTTGTATACACCACCATTGAACATCGCCGTTGCGTCCTTTCCCACTGCTCCGCTGATCAACGATTTCCCTCCCGGGTGCTCCCTGATGAAGTTGGAGATCTCGTGGACAACGCCACCAACAACAGTCAGAGCTTCTCCTCCATTCAAGCAGCGGAGCTGGAAGTCGTTCCAAGACACAACAGGCAGCTGCTCAAGAGGAACGCCCCAGTCGAGTCTCGATCGACGGGTGTCGAGTTTCTTTTGCTGCTGTTGCAGACGCCCTTTCTCGATCTCGTTGGAGCGGAACTTCTTCAGATTGTATGTCAAACCGAGTTTGGACCAAACATAGATTGACCATTTGGTCAGGTCATACTGATACCACGAAATCGCGTTGCCTGCATATAGTCAGTGCCTAATCGATCTCTGAAAGGAATAAAGACTTACGGTAGTCACTTGGAAACTCATGGTGGAAGTTATGATAACCTTCTCCCAGTGTAACCAGAGCTGTGAGCATATGATCACGCGGGCTATTCCGGTCGTCGAACGGTTGCTCTCCCAACCAATGTGCTAGTGAATTCACACAGAACGTTGCTTGCTGGACGAAAAAGAAACGCAAGATGCCCGCGTAGACAGCACCCCCACGCCAGTCTCCCCAGTACGATGCAACCATTGCCGGAAACACGATGCCAAAGAAAATGGCGACCAGGCCGTAATGCTTGTGTTGCAGGCGGACGATCGGGTCCTCGTCAAGGTCCGAGATATCCACTCGCCCTTTGTTTCTCGGGTCATCCTTGATTATCATCCATCCCATATGCGCGTAAAGTAGCCCTTTTCGCACCGAATAGGGATCTTTGACTGTATCAGTCCAACGATGGTGGCCTCGATGGCCTCTGCTCCACCATATGATCGACCCTTGCACTGCACCACCCCCAGTCGCAGCCAGGAACAGTTTCAGTGGCGTCCTAGCAGTGTACGAGCGATGGGACCAAAGGCGATGATAACCTGCCGTGATGCCGAGTCCAGTCCAGAAATAGTAAATCGCAGCCCATATGAATGTCGGCTTGCGAAGCGGCGTGCTGAATGCCAGAACGATTCCAATAAAGGGGAGAATAACGATGCCGAAGACATTGATCCAATTGACGTTCCTGTACCATTTCTGCGCTTTGTGAATTGCAGGTGAAGCCATTGCAGAATCAGCAACGTTAGCCATTTTGTCGTCGGCCATGCTCGATTGCGAAAAGGAATTGCAGAGAGAGAACACGCGTGAATCCCCGCAGGAAGGCCGAGTATAAACGAAGATTCGCCCAAATGGCCACCGGGAAGGATCAAGGGAACTAGGCTGGAAATAGTCGGACACAGGACCTCGGCTGTATGCAGGGACGTTGGTCACGTGAGTCATGACCCTGACGATCTCTGGATGCAGCTAGTACTTTGCTGCTTGGAGAAATGCTTGCGATTTTTTCAATCCGAAATGAGAGAGGCTTGCGAGCCTGAAGAATCCGATTGGGCGCGAGGAGAGGGCCAGCCTCACCGCCACTCTCGAGGCCACGTTGGTTCTTTCATATGGAGGGGATTAGGGGGGGAAATGTGTTGATATATCGCTCACTTGTGCTGAGGGACTAGATTTCGCGGATGCCTGCAGGTGCAACCAGGAGAACGTGTTGGGCGCCGGTTGGCGGCTAAACTCTCTTTGGTAAGGTGTCGTGCACCTCAACCTCAGTTCCTTCCGATTTTCTCCTGCGCCTGGCATGCAACCCTCTTTCACACTTGCGTTGGCAAAACCGCAATGGATTGAAAAGTTCAATGCCACAGGCTCATGTGTGGCATGTAAAACTTCCAAATCAACATGATGAAGTCGCCCCTCGAAGGAAAATTATGCTTACCGCGAGCTAAAGATGCAGCTCTTCTCATAAGCGCTGTTGCCCCGAAAGTTACGCATCATGGTCTTTAAAAGAATGCCAATCTGGACATGACGGCATCTGAAGAGTGACCCTCAACGAAGACTATCGTACCCTACTATGGACCATATCATGTTGACCTTGGCCCAATGAGCGATGATCTTCCAGCTGGGGCACCTCCCCGAGGCGTCTACCATGTATCATGCCCGCAGATTGGGTCGGAATGGCCGGGGGAGTCAATTACACAGTTATATATGGCATTCTCTGAGTCTGGCAACGATGAATGGTGGTCACGCTTCCACTGGGGCCATTTCGAGGGCATCATGATTATGATTCCACCGCGAAAGGTGCGCACTAGTGTTTCTTTCCGGTGGCGCTCGCGCAACCAGGATACAGCAGAATATACTGAAGGGAGTGGTCTGGCGACGTTCTCATCACGCTTGCAATTTCAGGGGGAGATTTTCGGCTTCTTTGGTCGTCGTATCTGTCCATTCAAAGCCATCTACCGAGATACCGCGAGGCGACCACTCCTTCATCACACTACTACAGCTCACCTAATGTCAACAGGATGCGCGAGGACTGGAAAGCGTTACAATGGCCTATGCACGAGACACCGACTAAGTCTCGTGTGAAGGTGGAGAGCGATTTTCCTGAATCATTCGACACGAGTCTTTCGGCTACTCCAGCGTCACGCAAAATCAAGCAGGAGAGCGGTGTTCCTCCTGCATCGTTCAGGTCCCGACTGTCATCTACTCCAGGGTTTGGAAAGGTCAAGAAGGAGCCCAAAGAGGACACACCCAGTCCATACGTGAGCCTGGACACATTTAGCGGCGTGTACAAGATTGATTGCCCTGCTATTGCGGAGCAATTCTACGAGGATGGAACGACCTCTTTGCGTCTCTCTCTGCTTCAAGATTTTCATCGAGGAGTCTGGTGGGTCGAGCTCTCCTGGACCTCCTGGAGGACCCTATTTCTGATGAACCCAGGCCCTGTCATGCTCAACAAGTCATGCTCACTAGGATGGCGGATGCGCGAAGATAGTGGGGAGCTCAAGTTTGGCCGACGGTGCACGGGCAATATAACCTTCAACAGCGATGGAACTCTCCAAGGAGCTCTCTTCAATGCGTTTTTTGCAGACAATACGATCTAATTCTGGGGCGAAAAGATGGCCGACGTGAGCCTAATCAATCAAGACGGCGATGACTTCCAAGAAGAGTGGGACGACTTCGTCAGGGAGGCTTATGGACGCTCCCCAACCTGGTCAAACTGAGCATTTGTTTCAGAGCGATCTTCGCGACCCTGATTGGATATTCATCCACGCCGAATCCCTCATCTTTTGCGTCAGGTCCAGTCCATGTAATGGAGGAGAAGATATTTGGGGGAAATCAGGACTGAGTCTTGGGGATATGACTTCAGACAGGCACTAATACAGTCACGAAGATATTCCTAGCAATAGAAAAAACGCCAAGTCTCATCATCGATCTCCTAAATCTCCTTGATTCATTCTTGATTTGAAGTCAACGCTTGACCCAACAGCAGCCAATGGCTGCTTTCGTTGAGCTTTTCGTTCGTTCCATGACAACATCCAACCAGCAAAAATTACGGACACAGACTCTAGTATTCTTCGAGACCACTCAAGATTCAGCTCCAACCGTGTATGCGTCGGCCGATGCCAAGAGCAGACTATTGCATTGGAGGCTGATTATTAACCAGAGTGGTGTACTAGCACTACTGCTAATAATCGCTTCAAGCGAATCATCACTCAGTGGTAAGCAGCCTTCTATTTGAGGAGAATCAACTTGCTCGGGATGGATATTGTGTCAAGCACAGATTTTGTCTCGAGCCCGAAACATATATCAAGGTCGACTCCCCTGCCGTAGAACAAACCATAACAGATTATCCTTTATCCTTAAACCCCAAACACTCCCCCAAGATGTCGACTCCCCAGACTGCCAAAACCCAATACCTCCCTTCCACCACCCACCCCTCCACAACTTACGCCTACCGCCTCCTCGGCCCGGCCTTCTCCCCCACCACCACCCCCCTCCTCTACCTCAACCACTTCCGCAGCACACTCGACAAAGCCGACCCCCTCCTCCTCTCCCTCCTCTCCCGCTCCCGCCCCCTCATCATCGTCGACTACGCCGGCCACGGCCACTCCACCGGCGAGCCCGCCACCAGCGCCGCTGCATCCGCCGCCTACATCGAAGACTTCCTCGCGCTGCTCGGCGTGCGCTCGCTCTTCGTCTTGGGATTCAGCATGGGCGGCATGGTTGCGCAGATGCTGGCGCTCAACGCGTCGAGCGTGGATGTCAAGAAGCTTGTCATCGCGGGTAGCACTGCTAGCATTGGTGAGAAGATTGTGCGGGCTAAGGCTGAGCAGCGCGAGGAGGTGGGTAGGGTTGCTGGGGCTGTGGTGCCGGATATGGAGACGTTTCAGACGCTGTTTTTCCACCGCGATGGGGAGGGGACGAAGGCGTGTGCTGAGTGGTGGGAGCGCGTGCATGAACGCACGGCCCGGACGGCGGGAGAGGAGGTGGGGGGGTGGGTGAGTGAGGGGTTTTGGGATGGGGCGAAGGGGCTTAAGGCTCAGGTGCAGGTGCTGGAGAAATGGATGGAGGTGGAGACGGCAAAGGGGCGGGAGGGGAGCTATGAGAGGTTGGCGGGATTGCGGATTCCGGTGTTGGTGGCGAATGGGGGTGTAAGTGGTGTCTTTGTTGGGAGTTGGGAGTTGCTGACGAGTGAGTGGTTGTTTAGGACGATTTTATGGTGCCGACGATTAATAGCTTCTTCACGGCACAGCAGATTTCGGATGCGAAGCTGGTGGTGTATCCGAATAGTGGGCATGGATTCTTGTTTCAGTATGCGGAAGAGGTTGCTGCGGAGGTGGATCGATTCCTGGCTTAGTCGGGCCAGAGGCAAACATAGGCATTTGGGAGTAGGCATTTAGGATTTTGAAAGTGTTTCGCTAGTTTTATACAATCGCTGGCTCCCTGAAAGATGAAGGCCTCGACACGTCCAAATCTCCAATTCTAGGGTCAGAAGACGTCTTGTACAATGGTTGTGCGCAGCTGCGGTGCAAGTCATGATGGAGTTTCGAGCGTGTATGTAGTTGTCGTGCGTGAAAAGATTTGCTGTATGCGAATCGAATTGTTATCAACTGGTCGTCAGGACGCGACCGTGAGCTGAGCGTCGCCGCGTTGGCACGTGACCGAACCGAGGACGAGCCATCCAATGGGGCTGCGACATGGCCGAATCTCCACCAGCATCAGGCAGCTCGTCGCTCTTTCCACGAGTCCATTCGCACCGAAAATCGCAGAGAAAGCTGCGCATCCTTTGCCATGTCATGATAGGCATCCGTAATTGTCGGCAACCTCAGCGATAGGCGGTAGCTATGGCCTACGAAAGCTCGACGGGCTATGCGGCACCCAGCACCAGCAACCTGGATGGCGATACAGCTCTGCCCATGTTCAATATTGAACCAGTGTCGCTGCAATTTCCCCTCGCGTCCGACTTCGTCGCTGCAGAGGTCGCCAACAATGTGCTGATTCTTGCGCTGTCAACTGGGCGCATCCTGCGCATAGATCTCGACAGCCCGACGGATATCGATGGTTCGTTCTCTACCTTGGATAGCTCCTGACCTCACCACTGCTCACTTCCTTAAAGATATCGACCTGCCCAAGAAGCCTAGCGAGGTTGGCATCATTCGTCGTCTGTTTCTCGACCCGTCCGCCTCGCACCTCATCATTACCACCACTCTCGCCGAGAATTACTACCTCCACACCCAGTCCCGAGCACCGAAAGCTCTGTCGAGATTAAAAGGCGTGTCGATCGAGAGCATATCCTGGAACCCTTCACAGCCCACCGCGTCTACCCGAGAAATACTAGTTGGGGCATCTGACGGAAATGTTTACGAGGTTTATATCGAACCGTCGTCCGAGTTCTACAGGCGGGAGGAGCGCTACCTCAAAGGTGTATACAAGACGATGGATGGCCCAGTCATGGGCTTGTGGACCGATCTTATACCCGGAAAGCCCGACTTGCGGCGTGTAATAATCGCGACCCCGTCCTCATTCCTGCATTTTGCGGGCAAGATAGGCAGGCATGGACATGAGGGAAGTGGCTCGATATTCTCCAAGTTGTTTGAAAGCGAATCGGCAACCGTTCACGACCTCTCCAACGTGGCACCATCGGCCCCTTCGATGCTTGCCGTCTCCCCCGAAAGTTCGGAAACGCCTACACTGGACCATACCAGTGGCGAAAGGATATTCGGCTGGCTTACATCTCATGGAGTGATGCATGGGAAGCTCTTCTTATCTTCGGATACGGTCGATCTAGGGGGCAAGGTCATCAACCAAGCGAAGATGATGCCCAGATCCCAGATCCCACCTTCACAAACCGCCAGCGGACGACCTAGGAAGTCTCAAGATGCCGTAGACTCTATGATACTGAGTCAGTGGCACATTCTGCAACTAGTGGAAGGCCGCTTTGTTGCCATCAATCGACTTGACGACACTGTTGTACTGGATCAACCCGTACTTGATCCTGGGCAAAGTGCTCTTGGCCTGGTTGCGGATATAAAAAAGGATACATATTGGCTGTTCACGACTCGGGAAATCTTCGAAGTGGTAGTGACAGATGAAAGCCGGGATGTCTGGAAGATTATGCTCAAACAACAGCACTTCGACGCTGCGTCTCAGTTTGCAAAGACTTCGGCTCAGAAAGATGCTGTTGCAACCGCATCAGGCGACTATTTGGTCGGCAAGGGTCAATACATGGAAGCTGCAGCAGTCTACGGGCGTAGCACCAAGCCTTTTGAGCAGGTGGCCCTTACCTTTATCGACAACGCCCAACAAGACGCACTGCGCAAATATCTCGTCACCAAACTTTCGAACCTGAAGAAGTCAGCCATCATGCAAAGGATAATGGTCGCAACATGGCTCATCGAGCTGTACATGGCCAAGCTGAACACCTTGGACGACACCATCACCACCAAAGCAGAACTTTCAGAGAGTATGAACACAGCAGAAACGCAAGATCAGCTTTCGGTGATCCGAAGAGAATATCAAGACTTTGTCGCAAAGTACAAGTCCGATCTTGATAAGAAGACTGTATACGAAATCATTAGCAGTCACGGAAGGGAGGAGGAGCTTTTGCATTTCGCAACAGTCGTGAATGACTACAACTACGTCCTCGCATATTGGGTGCAGCGAGAACGATGGCAAGAGAGTCTCGACGTGCTGAAGAAGCAGACTGATCACGAGGTCTTCTACAAATACAGCAGCGTCCTAATGGCCCACGTCCCAGTTGAGTTCGTCGAGATACTCACGAGGCAGACAAATTTGGAGGCGCGGAAGCTTATCCCTGCGCTTCTCAATTACAACAACATCACGACAGCCCCACTCAACCAAAACCAAGCAATACGGTTCCTCTTGTTCGAGATCAACCAGCACCAATCTACCGATGCCGCTATACATAACACTCTAATCTCAGTCTATGCTTCACATCCAACGACCGACGAGATGGCTCTGCTGTCATACCTCGAAGCACAGTCACTGGGCCATGAGCAGAACTATGATGCAGACTTTGCGCTCCGCCTTTGCATTCAGCATAAGCGCGTTCAATCCTGCGTTCACATTTACAGCTCCATGGGGCAATACCAACAAGCCGTCGACCTTGCTCTCAAATACGACGAGGTTGAGCTCGCCACCAATGTTGCTGATCGCGCAGACGTGGATCCAGCATTGCGGAAGAAACTTTGGCTTGCCATTGCTAAGAAGGTGATATCTCAATCATCCGGTATCAAGACAGCCATTGAGTTCCTTCGCCGCGTCGACTTGCTTAGGATCGAAGATCTTATTCCCTTCTTCCCCGATTTTGTAGTCATTGACGACTTCAAAGAGGAGATATGCACGGCGCTCGAAGACTACTCGCGCAAGATCGATGAGCTGAAGAAGGAGATGGATGACACTGAAGAGACAGCCGCACACATCAAGACGGACATCAAGGCTCTAGATCAGCGGTATGCGATTGTAGAGCCTGGAGAGAGGTGTTACGTGTGTGGCTTGCCTTTGCTGGCACGGCAGTTTTTCGTGTTCCCATGCCAGCACGCGTTTCACAGCGACTGTCTTGCCAAGAAAGTTGTTGAATTGGCTGGTATCGCAAAGAGCAAGCGGATTGCCGAGCTGCAGGTAGAAGTCAGCAAGGGTGTGAGTGTGGGGAAAAAGCGAGAGGCAGCGATCAAAGAACTTGATGCCCTCGTTGGATCATCTTGGTAAGCAGCCCCTTGTGAGCTTGTGACGTCCATCTAACATCTTCTTCTAGCGTTCTCTGCAGCGAGCTCGCGGTTAAGCTCATAGACGAGCCGTTCATTTCCGCGACCGATAACACAGAGGAATGGGCACTGTAGGGCCATATGTTATAGAGTATGTGCAGTTAGTCAGATACCACAGCAGGACGAATGCGGCCCCCAAAACGCCGCGCAACACGTTCGCAATCCACCGGGTCCTTTATATTAGTCGTCCTAAAAGGGAGCTGATTGGCCAGCTGATGCTAAATATAATCCCGAAAACCGGGAAACCCTGACTCGCTCGTCGCCTGTCGTCGCTTCCATATTTCATCCGCTGTACAACACTTGTATCATGCGACGAACGGTTTCCGAGCGACGATCTTGAGTGTCTTGACCATCTTTGCCTCACTAGTGACGTCGACGGCTTATCGACCATCAGCAATGTTCCTTCTCGAGGCCCCCCGTCGAGACTGGGGGGCTGAGGATCGACACGCCAACTAGCAGGGCCCCCAGTGGCTGTGGGCTGTGCCGTCGGACGAAGGAGCCGCAGGAGCAAAGCCTTGCCAAATTGCGAAGCTAGGGATTAGTTTTCGTGCCCTGAAACGTGGCTCGCCTATGAGATTGGATGCAACGTCATGCCATCGCTGAATAAAGGAACGCTGGTGCCAAGTTAGAAATTAACGCGATTCCCCACGACTGCTGCCTGAGTCGCACTGCACTGCTTCCCTCAATTCCTCGACAATTGAACTCCACGAAACTTGGGACAAGAGGTATGATCCAACTGCGCCTGCCATGACGGCCACAAAGGATTACGACCTCGTCCACGAACCGCTACCGGCGTATTCATCGACATGGGGCAGCGACACCGATTTGGAGAGCGAGCCAAAGAAGGCGCAACCACGCGTCGGTTGGGTCCTTGTTTGGGACTCGGTGAAAAGTCGAAGCGTCCTCGTTGCTCAAAATACGGTTCCATTCCTCCAGAAGACTGTTTGGCCCGCAATCCGAAGATTCCGCTTCACGAAGAAACAAGTCTATGCATTCCTCCTGCTCGCTCTCCTTGCGCTACTACCATTCATCCTCGTAGCACTGGCGTCAGGTGGCTTGTCGTATGGAAGCGGACCGTTCACGAGTCTTTTTGACGCGAAAACGATAACTTGTGGCGACGCCTTTGGCACCCCACAGAATTCGACAGTGGGAGGAGTGGAGGCCTTATTTGTTCTGGATTTCACCTTCGGCAAGCTTCCCTTCAGCCAAGTCAAGATCATCGATGTCGTTTGGGATGTCGTCATGGGAAGAGGTGCCCAGCTACTTGCCTGGTGGGTCAGCTACATCGTCTTCTGCGACGCGCTGCTCAGGGTTATTGAGCGCCATCCTGCGACCTATGAGACCTTCACGCATATAACCATCCAAGGTGCAGGTTTCTCCAGTTTGTTGGCTCTTTTCAAGGACCTCTTTCGGACGAAGAGCAAAAGGACCTGGACCCTGTTCTTCTTCATGTTCCTTTCGACAATTTACGTTCTGTCGCTGCAGACTATATTGTCGGCCATGACTGGATACGTGAATACGACGATAGCGTGGGTCGACGTCGACCAAAGCAATCAGATTGTTCCGGCGTCGAGCTTCACATATGGGAGCTTTTTTTATAGCCTGGGCAATATGACGATGTAAGCAAAGACTCGGATGCGGGGTGCAAGCTTCTCTTAGAAATGACTGCCGGCTGAACAAGACATCTTTTGAGGCGTGTCTTTGTATTTCAACGCAATCGTCTAAGAGTGAAGACTAGCACCAACAGCAACACCTTGCATTGATGGACTATGCTGATTCTTTCGCCTTCTTCTAGGAACAAAACATGCGTGGATGGACTTGATGGTTTAATAACCGATTCTTATCAGTTTGACTCTGACCGGAGGGACTACTGTAAGCTGGACAACGTAGTGCATCAGTGACACGGATTACTAACTGGCACAGGCGATTGCAAATTACCTAACGGAACTGTTATGCCATATCAGCAATGGTCGTCGCGATACTCTTATAATGACGCGTATAGATCTAATTACACATACACTAGCTGTAGGTCTTCAAAGAGACTTTAACGACCCCAACTAATTGCCTCAGGCGTATTCAACTTTACCGAAAACACGCAAACATATTACAATTCTGTCACTAACAAAACCGAGCAATGTGAGTGAACATCGCTGGGAACATAAAACATTGCGTCTCTAACATGGGCAAGGCAAGCGCGACTACACATTCAACTATCACGGGAAAGATTACAATATTTGGCAAGCCAACTACAGTTCGGGCTACTGCTATGACGACCACGGCTACGAATATTCCACACTAAAGCTGCGCTGCTTACCCGACACGGCGAACCAGACCTACCAATGGGGATTCAGCACCATGCTCAGCGGAATATTCATCATCCTGCAATTTTCTTGGTCTATCGTCATGTACATTGTTTGGCAGGATGCGCAATTCAACAGCAAGCTCGTCAAATCCGGTTACAGGATGAACTTGCTTCGAGCTGCGTTTGCGGCCAGCGTGGCGGCGAAATGGAAGACGGGGATGGGAGGTTGCGAACTGGTGAGAACGGATAAGAAGAGCTTGGAGAGGAGTCTGTATGGGACGAAGAAGAAGAAGTATGCCGAGGTGGAGTACGATGTCTTTGTGAGCGGAAAGGAGGCTCGGCTTGATTCCAGTGATGAAGAAGGGGAATTGAGGCGAAGGAACAGTCGGAATCAGGATGATTAGACATGATTTGAAATAATAATACTATTCATGGAAAGTCTTCCAGGGTTCACGACATGATAAGAACACGATTCTGCACGTTCTGCGAGTTTAACGCGCTCCGATGAAACGGGAGAAACCTTGTGTCTCCAGCCAAACGTCATAAGTCGGTTCGTCATCTTAGCCGCGCTATCCAGATACCCCACCCGGAGGTGCTTCGGCGCTCCGACGTCCGCTCACCAGCTCCCCTTAAATCCGCATTCTTTAGTCATCTCCGTCCTCCATCTAAATCCCATACTCAATCCAACCAGCAAGGCTTTTTCCATTGCTCATTTTCTCCGACCTCGCCAGACGCCAAGTCCGATCATGACGATACACCACATCGTACTCTTCAAGTTCAAGGACGAGGCGAGCACAGACGCAATACAAAACGTATTCACATGCCCTCCGATTTCCGTATTGGTAGGCATATGAGCTGATGTCAGCTAGGCGTGCGCAGAGATGCTTGGTCTCAAGGATCGTTGCATTCATGAGAGATCGAACAAAACATACATTTTGTCGGCAAAAGGCGGGACGAACAATTCGCCTGAGAATATTGCTGTAAGCGTCATTCTCTGCCAGTGCAAGGGTGCTTCTATGGGTTGAGCTGATTTCAAATAGAACGGGTTCACGCATGCGTTTGTGATGGAATTCAAGGGTGCAGAGGATAGGGATTACTATGCGGATAAGGACCCGGTGCACGAGGATTCCAAGAAAGGGTTGCGAAACGTGGTGGACAAGGTTCAAGTTTTAGATTTTGAAGATAGAGTGTTCAAATGATCGACAAGGAGTCTGTAGCCAAAGCTTGTGCGATATTCGAGTCTGACGATCTATTTGAATTGACTTTGTCAGTCTCATACCTTATCTCCCCTGACAGCATCGAATTTGACCCCGCTGGGATCTGCAGCTTTATGATCCCCCCATTCAATCTCATATCCGTGGTCCCTGAGATAAGTTTTCCAATCTGCGTCCTCTTCTTCCAACATAGGTGGATGCGCAGGGATGAAGAACCACGCGACAAGCGTCCCTAGCACGGCAAAACCACTACCAATGAGAAAGACTGCCTGATTGCCTCTGAGAGTGTCGTCGCCGTACGAAGCAAGAATCGGCTTGAAGACAGATGTGCCGATAGCAGCTCCAGCTTTGCTGAACGCAGCGCACAGGCCAAGCATCTGTCCACGTATCGACGTAGGAAAGAACTCGGATGAGGTGGCCACAATCGTCGCTCCTGGCCCAATCTCACCCAGTGTGAGGAAAAGACCGTAGAGGACGATGAAGAGAGGGGTGATGTCTTGGATATACTTGAGCGCACCACCCATTATGAAGCCCAAGATGGCCTGAAGTCCGAAGCCCAAAGCCATCGTACGGCGGCGACCAATACGGTCGCTAAGGTAGCCTCCAATGAAACCGCCGGGGAGGTAGAAGCAGTTGATGAGAGTACCCCAGCCATAGGATTTGACGAGCGTGTCGCCCGCACCAACGCTAGCGGAGATGGTGGATGAGAAGAGACCAAAGGGGTAGGCGATGTAGTTGTAGATGAACCAAGCAGCAGCAGAGCCAAGCAAAGGGCGCCAGTAACGGCGAATGGCAAGATGGTATGGCATAATGGTCTTCCTAGACGAACTGCGGCGCTCAGCCGAAGACATGGCCATGCGGAATCTGAACCAGAAGATGGATACGGGAGGAATGATTCCGAGGGCGAAGGCGATGCGCCACACTTTCTCGTAATTCGATTCCTTCTGGTGGAAGCACAGAAGCAGCAGCAGAGGGACCAGGCCAGAGAAGACAAAGCCAAGAGAGGCAGATACGTCTGCGACCATGGCGAAAATGAAGCCTCTGTGTTTTCTTGCGCGCACGGAGTCGTCTGTTGATTCAGCGACGCCAGCACCCGAAACGGGATATTCTCCTCCCGCGCCAAAGCCTGCGATGCCTCTTGAGATGGTGAGCATCCAGAACATGCCCTTTTGCGTCACGCCATGCGCAACCGAGGTCATGATGATGCCGACAGACAAGAACAACGTCGTCAGGACAGCTCCTGACTTGCGACCGAGGCGGTCGCTGATGAATCCGAAAGCAAGCATGCCCAGAATCTGCAATGTTGTCAATAACGTGCTCTGGGATATTTGAGGCTTGGGGTTTCGGACTTACGAGTCCGATGATGAAGGCATTGGTGAGTTGAGATTGAGTGGCCGTCGTCAAAGTATCCGGATACAGCTCCGTAAACAGAAGCAACAGCTGCCCCATCAAGGCGCTGTTGTACGCATCTGAACCAATGGCCAGTCCAGAGAAGAGCACCATGAAGAATATGGACCCTTTCGAGTACAGCACCGGCTCGCCAACTTCTCCCACATCCACCTCCTTCACCTCTTGAGCGCCTTCTTTCGATGCCATGTCCCTATCTTGGCTCGAGCCCTTGTCCTTGTCCGTGATCTGTGAGAGCTCCATGGTGCAGCGCGGTGGGGTGGGAGATGTGGATTGGCCATCTTCGAGCCACGGCGGGCCGGCGCCAACTTATTGCAGCGAGACTTCTTGCGTCGGACATTAGTGGGCGATACGAAAAAAAAGTAGCCGGGGAGAATGCCGAACGATGCAAAAATGGGGGTCGGAGAAATCGTGGTCGTTCGACGTCACTTGGCAGGGCAGGGGCAGGGACGTTGACAGGCTAAGGCTTTTGTGGTAAGCCGAGCCGAAAGCACTTTACGGTTGGAGATGCTTTCTTTCGTTCTTCTTCATCACGTTCATCACGTCCATCTTGAATATTGCTATGAAGGGGCAGGAGACGTCTTCACTTCCCGCTCCGGCGGTTTCGCGTCGTACTCGGTCGAGATGGACCCCGGCAGCTCGCCTGGCGTTAGCCATCCTGACCTTCATTGTGTTTGTCGAGTTCTGGGTACGTAGTCCGCTCGCTCTAGCAGAGGAAGAAATTGATGTTGTAGAAACAACTGGGCAACTCGTTTTCATCGAAATTCCTATCGAAAAAGTCCAAATTCCAAAAGTGCTCGATCGACACATATCTCGCTACTGGGCTTGAGTTTCTAAAAACGGCCGAACAGCCGCCTCTGGAGGAGTATATCCTTCGAAGGAACAACCTTGCGAAAGCTCTTGTGGAAGACGAAATCGACGCATTTGTTGTCGAGCCAGGTTACACCTTCAGTTACTATGCAAATGTTACCCAACCTCAATGGGAAGTTTGGGAGCCAGAAGAGCGGCCTTTTCTTATGGTCTTGCGACCAGAAACGCTATCTAATGGTTCAATCGTTGCAAACACATCCTTCTTGGTCCCCCATTTCGAAGAAGTCCGTGCTCGTTTATTGGGAATGCCTTTCGAGGACGAGATATCGACTGTGGTCTACGAGGAACACTGGGACCCATATACTACGCTCTGGACGGCACCAATGTGGGGCGAAAAATTGTCTCCAAAACTCATGGTTGATGAAGAAATGCGAGATTTCATCGCTCGTGGTCTTTCCATGAATGGATTTACAGTTGTCGGCCTGAGTGGGGAGGTCGAAGCTGTTCGCCAAATCAAGACAGAGCGAGAAATAGGCATTTTAAGGGCTGTCAATACGGGGACAGTCGAAGCCATTCGCGCCATGCGACAATGTCTTTACCGAGGGGTCACCGAAAACGAAGTGCAAGAAGTGCTCGACAATACGATGAGGGCTTCTGGCCTTGATCCGTTCTTTGATATCGTAGAATTCGCCGAGTCTGCCGCTCTTCCACACGGAGGCCACGATGGCACGAGGAAATTGAAACCCGGTGACTTTGTACTCATCGACGTGGGCTCCCATCTCTACGGTTACTCGAGCGACGTTTGTAGAACGTTTTATCCGCCGTTCTTTCCAAGCCCACCACCTCCAGAATCCAACGTCACCGAGAAAATGTCTGTCTGGCAGCTGGTGCTCGATGCACAAGCTGCTTCCGTTAGAGCCATGGTTCCAAATGCTACCGCAGCATCCGTCGACATTGCTGCTCGCACAGTTATCGAAGACGCGGGGTACGGCGAGTATTTCACGCATCGATTGGGTCACAGCCTAGGGATCAAAGCGCACGAAAGCCCGTACCTCAATAAAGGTAACGTTGCCTCAAAGCTGAGACCCGGAATGGTCTTCACCAGCGAGCCTGGCGTTTACGTGCTTGGTAAATTTGGTGTTAGGCACGAGGACATTCTGGTTGTAAAAGACGACGGCGAGGCCGAAAATATCAGCGGGGGATTTGCGAAAAATCCTTGGACACCTTGACCGTATCACCAAGCAAATCAATTGTAGTACATGTAGAGGCTAGATGGTCCTTGCCCGTCTCAACAATGCCCATTCAACAGTACACCAGGCCTTCGTGGAACTCTGTCTTGCTTGCTCCTTCCAAAACCAGACTCGCGTACAACGCGCCACAGCATCACTGGGCGCATGTGACATTCGCAATGTTTTGGACAGGGCGAAGAGTTAGGGGTTATGCGGAGTCTTCATGGCCTTATGCGCTGTCTAGAGACGTGAACCGTTATTAACCTACATAACAGCTTTTAGGCTTCAATATACACTTATCGAATGCCTCTAATTGATTTGTCATTGTCCGGGACTTTCTTGAAACGAGGTGATCACGTCGGAATACTTCAACTATGGCCCCAGATGGTCATTTCATGAAAATGAATCCGGAACTCATGCATATAGCGGCAATGCGTAGGCATTTCATCGATTTGCACACCAAAGTCCTCGGTTCCTTTATAACGGGTACACGCCTCGAAATCGATGGCAAATTTAGAGCCATGATTGCCAAATCATTCGAAAAATTCGGAAAACCCCCAAAAGTTCAGTGGCGTTTTAAGAAAATACCAATCAGAGATATATCCCAAATTCCAGAGGCATTTCAAGAATTTGCCTCGAAACAGCCCTCCTTTCCGCCTTTACAGTGGATACATCTGCCTGCAAAAAATGCGAGTACCTTACAAATTGAACTTTGAACAGAGCTGAATATCTTGCAGATGGCATGGGTAGAAGTGCTTCCCCTTCGAGCATTCTATAAGATGACGACATGCTGACGATGGATTTTAGATCGTTGTAACTAATTGGTTTAGGACCTCTCAAAGGGCTGTACTGTCCCCGTCAAAATGGGACGAAAAACAGCGATACAGTGTTCGTGGTTCGTATCATTCCCGGTCCATGCAACCATCTTGTGAGTTGATACAAAACTATCGCTTTGATTGATTGATTGATTGGATCGGATTTACGCCCGGGGGGGGTTTCCCTTTGGGGGGGCCCCCCCCCCCCCCCTAAGCCTCTCATGGGGCGTGAGGGACGCACTAAGCTGTGGTCTTACACTAAAGAGGCCTCAGTCAGTGTTTCCTGTTGCTGCTGGTGTCAAAGTACCGTTCAATCCATAGCCTTGCCGCCAGTTGCAAGGACTACAGCCATTCCAAGAGAGAAAAGCCCAAATTGTCATAGAAGATGTACCAGAAAGTCGAGGGGGTAATTCCCTAGTGATAAGAGCAGAGCCTCTGTGTTAGTGAGCAGTACTACTCCAGTGCAAGGCTGTGCTCATCCAGTGTACAAAACTATCGCGACACCACGATTGGTGCTTTCGTGTTTGTACGACGTTATGATCAGCTTATCGTTTCACTCCAATACCGTATGTAGATGCCCTTTTTGCATTGGGAGTGGACGACAGTGCTGGAACGAAGGCTCGAGGCAGTGAAAGAACGCGAATGCAATGGATTAGAAAATCCCAATTGGGACAACGATCAGAGCCTTCATTGGAATTATTTGGGACATCCGGCTGATCACGAAGCTCGCCCTTTACACATGCGTCGGACGCTCGACCAATATCACTATCGCACACTTGAAAATACCGAGAATCGAGACCAGGATCAAGTCATGTCGCGTTATTATAAGAGGAACAGAAGCTCCCTTGGTAATGATTCAGCGGTCACAATGGTGGGCCAACTTTGGCTATGGATACTCCCAGGGCATGAGGACAAGCGGATACTGTGCTTACTGCGTTTCCGCTTAAGGTGGAAAACCCAGGTCAATTATTCAAGGACACGAACTACAAGATAAACGTCTATTCTACTGTTAGAAGAAGAATAACAATTGAACTATGGTTGGTCGACAATGCTTACGATCTAGCCACGATGATATCAACAGAATGCTCCAAAGTCTACTTCCACCACAAGAGCCCCTCGAAAATACTCCAATTTGGTGAGATTTATGAGACATCAATCAGCGATGTGGCAAGTACATATGGCTCGCAATTCAGAACCACCGCGCTGACGGCCCCCAGATGGATCAGGAAACGCAACTGTTCGACGAATTCATGGCATGGACAAAACTCGATTCCGGCATGACAGCAAGTGTAATGGAATTTCCGGAAGCATACCGAAACTTTAAAAGGGCAGCAGAGACAGATGCAGGCACTTCCACGGTAGATAAAATGCTCAAGGCTGTTGAAGACGTGACTTGAGATACGAAACAGTCCCGATTTCGATGGTCATCAGCGCGCTGCTCTTGCTCATCGCATTCAACGTCGAGATTTGGGAGAAGGGGTGGAATGCGGCGAGGAAGGCGTTGGGATTGAGGGATAAGCGCGTGGATAGATCGAAGGTTGAGTGAAGGGGATGATGATGGATGATGGAGATCGACAAGAGGTATGATGAAAGTGGAGATCTAACCTGAGCCAAGGGCTTTATGTATTGATGACTTATTTCTTATTTGGTTGTGACCCAGGGCCAGCAGTGGCAAAGTTTTGCTTTTGGTTTTTCTTATCATTGTTTTCTTTGCATCGGTAATTGATGTGAGGGCCGAATTCAAAAAGAAGAGTTTGCCAATGTTTTGCACGCAATGAGCTAGCTTGTCAGCAAGACAAAAAAATAATGACTACGAATTCATCCTGAATGACTACAAGTTGGACATCTTGGAAATGGTAACTGGAGTACTACAGTGTAAGACATCGCCCACTCTAATAGAAAAAAGCTAGCGTTGTGAATGGAGGATTTTCCGTAGAACCGTACCCTCGTTCAGCGTTCAGGTCTATAAAACCACCTCTAATCTATTCATCGCCACTTCAAAGATCTATCTTCTGAAATCAAACTATCCACGTCAAATGAGCGGCTAATGAACCTAGTTTCTCATGCCTTCCCATCGGAAAACTGCACGACAGCCCATTTGCCGCCCCATGCCCATTTCCTCGCGCCACTATCACCACCTCCACCTTCCATGGCCCTGAGTTTCTCGTCCTCGCCTTCTGGCAGGCCGACTACGACATCAGCTTTGCATGTTCGCAGAGCAAGGACTCGAATGCCAGAGCCCGGACCCATAGGACCTAGAGCGTCGACGAATGGAGTCGTGGCTGGCCAAGTTGCCTAATGATAGTTAGTTGGTAGCTCATGAGACAAAGAGAGGCACAGTTTATGAACTCACATCAGCCGTCAGCTTTCTGTAATTCAAATCACCCTTGAAAATGACAAGCTCGCTTTCTTTCAGGTCTTCGACTAGACTGGGGGCCGTCTTGGGTAATCTCCAGAAGCTACCTCCCTCGGTCCAGAACCGATTGGGTCGAAGTACGAGCTGTCCTTCAGCATGATTCTGGCTCCAGTGATCGAAAAGAAATTTCAGATTCGAGACTTCGGAATCGGTAAGCGGTGTTGCAGTCTTCCCGGCATGTTTCTCATCGTCTGACAGTGCCATGTAGAAGGACTGCGGGTCGGCGAGGGCATTGATGAGCTGCGCAAAATCGTGAGGCAACACGTCTGAAACGTACCAAGGGATCGACTTGGGGTGGAGGACGATGGTCGTGGCGAGGCCAGCGGCGAGCATATATCCGGCTAGAATTAGGTCCACAAAAAGCTCGAAACCAGCATTGTCGAGAACGATGTCAACTCTTCGATCCTTCTTTCCTGACTTTTGGGCTTCTATCAATATCTTGAAGGCCTTGTCGAGATCGTTGACCACAATGTTCTTTTCAGAGGCCTTTCTCGCCTCTGAGCCTTGCAGCTTCTGTATATCTTCGTACGACATGTTGGGCAAAAGGGACAAGTCGGTCGCATTACCCCATAAACATATCTCAGCCATTTCCACGAACAGAATCTGCTCAGCCTGTTCTAGCTCTTCCTGCGTCTTTGCTCCTTTGATTGTGTGCTTGGACTCCAGCTCGGTGACAATCTCCTTGTAGCGAGCGGCGAGTTCGAGGACAGCCGGGCGGGACGACTTAAAAGTGGACATCTTTTGTCGAGCAAAGAGGTCATAGGACTTCCATTTCTGTGTTTGTTGGAAGATGCTCGAGATGCGTCTGCCTAAAGCGATCAGCATCAGTTCCGTATCGCCTAGTTGATGAGAGGTGGCTTCGTACCTGTACATGTAGCATTCAGAATATAACCAGGGTGCAGAGTGCCATTTCAGCTCTCCCAATGCTTCGAGCTCCTTATTATATCCCTCGACGTCTGATTCTCCAAGGTCAGGCAGGGGAGTAATCTGTCGATCGTGCTGAAGCTCGTGCTTGAGCCTGGCAAGCTCCGAGATAATCCATTTGCCCTCTTTTGATGCTTCTTCATCTTTCAAATTCCAGGTCTCGCGGTGGACATCATCGATACCCTGCGTGATGATGACCGGTATTCGTTCGCGGGTCGAAGTGTAGGCGAAGGAGGTCGAATCTCCAGTGCTGTACTGTGCTGGAGAGAGTTAGTATACGAAACGACACTTGACACGGCAATACCCACGTTGCTTCGTATCGTATTCCATCTTGGAGGCTCAATTGGCGAGTCGATGTTGAGATGGGGTGGGGGTGGCGGGGTGAAATAATCTGAGGCTCTGTCGGGACGTCTGAAACGAGTTAGTGAGAAGCGGGCCCGATTCCGCTTCGGTACCGGTATTCGCGGCACTCGCATCTCGCCGTCCTCCCACGCTGACCAAGCTGTAGAAACTACACTTCACACAACGATTGTATCGGTAACATCTCCAAATAAAGGCATTTGATCAGCTGTAGCGCCGTTTCTGCCATCGCTTGTGATGGAGAACGCGCAGTCTTAACGGCTTCTCGGAATATATTGAAAGGATGGCAATCCTACCATTGCCGATTGAGCTGGTCCTCAACGTTGTAACATGTTGTCTTCCAAACAACGACGAGATTCTTATCCCTTCGGACCCTGTCACTAAGACACTTGTCTCTTTCACATTGGTCTGCAAGGAAACCAGACGACTGGCGAACCGCTATCTCCGCGAACGCTGCATCTATCTCGATGACGACAAGCGTCTGAGCTCTCTCCTCTTACAAGTTCCCACACGTCCCGATCTACGCAAGATCGAATGGGTCTTCTTAGCACCATTCAACGAGAGCATTGACGACCAGCCAACATCGACGTGGGTACGAGAGCTGCTATTCTACACATCGGCGACGCTTAGACGTCTGGTCGTCGACATCCCCTTCAGAAGCCTGTACCCTGAAAATGACCATTTGGATGTCCGTCGAATCTTGCGCGAGGGCTTCAAGCGGCTCGAGTGTATCGAGGAGTTTGTTAGCGTACAAGATGAGCTTTACTTGAACGAGTGGCCGGATACCCCGGTATGGGCAAATTGGCCGAAGCTCAAACGTCTGGCGCTCTACAATGTCATGGCGGATGACATGTTTTGGGAATCTGTCGCGAAGTCGCAACAGTTGGATACGGTGGTCTTGACTCGCGCAGATTCGCTAAGAGACGCAAACATGAAGGAAGAATACAGGAAACACACTGCTCGCCCACTCAAGGTCCTCATAGTGAACGTTCAAGATGATCAGGTTCGATTTGGAAACATGATCAGATTCAATTGGGATATCGTAGACCGAGAGAAGCGGATGACGATCATGCTCACGAACGTGGAGTACTCGTTTGAATATACTAATATGGATGTAAGGGAAGCGTGTTGGAAGTGGATCAGGATTGAAGCCGAAAGGGGAACATTGTGGAGCCGAGAAGGGGAGGTTGTTCAGCATCTGCCCAGGATCGCACATCCCAACGTCGCCGAACTTCCGTGATCATTCGTCAACATCGTGTTAGGTTCAGCTCGAACAGATTGTCTCACTCATACGGATCAAAATCCTTGATCGAATGTTTAAGGCAGGCAACAGAATCAGTTTAGAACATTTGGGGTATCCAATATCAAGCCTAGCCTGCTACCCTGATTCAACAAAAGAAACGCCTATCGTCAAGTCCAGATATCTTCCAATTCCACTTCCCAAAAGACAGTCCTCAATATCTGCCTTCGCACTTAGGCAGCAGCGACAGGAGCAGGCTGGGCAGCAGGAGCGGCAGCAGGAGCAGCGGCAGCATCCACCGGCTTTGCAGTGTTCTTCGAATCAATGTACTCCTTCTGCCTCTTGCCGACGAGCTTCTTGACGAACTCCCCGATCTCCTTGGCGAACATTCCGAGGCCGTGCTTCTTGGCCAGGGTCTCGGCGGCGGTGCCAGAGTGCTTGCCGACGTCCTGGTGGTGGGTGACGGTGTCTGCGTTGAAGCCCATTGTGATGGATGAAGCTGGTTGCTGTCAGCGTGTGTCAAGTCAGGGCAGGTGATGTGGCATACAGTCGAAGAGAAGATTAAGGTATTAGAAGGGTGTATAGGTGTATGGTCGATGGAAAGGAAAGCGAGCTTTGGAATTCGATATCCTGGTGAAAGCGGCGTCTTCACAGTACTTATACCCTACCCTTGAGATTGCAAGATTGACCCATCATCGAGTCCGGAGCCCCTGTCTCGTGCAGACCTCAACCGCCCTTCTCTTCAGCCCCTCGTGTCGAAGCGCCCGCCTCGCATTTAGACCCTGAGCACGGGCATCCGTGAAGCTTCGCTATGAGCCGAGCACAGCTTGTTCGTTACGGGGCGATCTTGACCCAAGCCACGGCTCTAACTCGAGTCTAGAGCGGTCGGTGTGCCGGTCACGAAGACCGAGCCGTTCGCTGCCGACATTAAGCTTTCGTTCCTTTTTCGAACATCTGTTGGCATCTCATGTTCGAGCTCCGAGACATCACTCAAGACTTCGCCGTTCACAGTGGAGCTCATTCTGCTCATCCTCAAATGTCCCCCACCATGGAAACCGAACAAACTTAAGACCAGGGTCTAGCTCTTCTGGCTTCCAACAAGTGCAAGGCCACCGCGCCTCTTGCATCCAAATTGGGCCTGCCCGCTTTTGGGGGCGTTGGTTGAGCTACGAAGCACGGACCGCAGGCGTTGACGTGAAATGAGAGAGGCGTCGATTGGCGTCCCGAATTCAGGTCCGGGGATGCAACTCGCTACCGCCATTGTCCTCAGCTAGGGTGACGAGAGATGAAAGATTTGCACTAATTATCATCATGTGCCCGGCAAGGTTACACCGCGCTTGAACTGTGATGTTATTCATGTGCAGCACCTTCACATAGTAAGTGCACCTTGACGAAACGCCGCCCGCTGGAGATGCAACTCGAAGCTCGCATCGCACACGCCCTGTCGCGAAAGTTTCTCAAATTGGCCCGCTTCCGAGTGTTCGGCAGCGGAACGTTGTTGACGAGGGAGGCCATGCTGTGCTGATCTTGGACCCTGCCACGTGCCCGCATGTAGAATCAAATGCGACAACGCGAGAGACTTGATCTTAAATTTGACATCTCTTCCCAATTTACGAAATGCAGCTGATACATTTGTCACTGCTTATTACCGTGTTGAAGAGAACTTCATGGATATTTGCGGCACAGTACGAGTGATTCGGTAAGAAACGTCGTGTTGAATACGAGAGCTCAGCTCGTAACCTTGCTCTTTTCTGGAAACAACGGTGAGACTCAGTCGCTGCATATGCGACGCCCAGGAGACTTCAATGGGAGTCTTGGAACAGTTGGAAATGAGGGTTGGATGATTTGTTCTTTCCATCACGTGCGCAAATGCCGAGTCGTGACTTCCCCCATCGGCGTCTGATTTCCGATGCTCTCCGACGGCGGAACGTCCTCCCCTATCGTCTGCCTATCGCACAACTGGCCGAGCACCGAAGCTTCAAGCACGAGAAAACTCCATGGCAACGAGCTATCCGGCTCGCGACGATGAGCAATCGCTGGTGCCGGCGCCGGCAAAGGCACAGAAAATGACCTGCAATATCAAAACCTTTCATCCCAACTGACCTCTTGAACTCACTCCCACTGCTCCAACTCCTCCTCCCCAACCCACCCCCTCAAACCCCCAATTTCTTCCCGCCAACACGCCTCCACCATGTCCCAAACCCTCCGCATTGGCATCCTCGTCCCCTCCTCCAACACAGCCCTCGAGCCCCTCACCACAGCCCTCCTCTCCTCGCACCCCTCCAACGCTCCCCTCCCCACCACCATAACCGCCCACTTCTCGCGCTTCCACGTAACCACCATCGGCCTCTCCTCCTCCGCCCTCTCGCAATTCGAGCCGGACAAGATCATCGACGCCGCGAAACTGCTCGCTCACGCAAACGTCGACATTATCGGCTGGAGCGGCACCAGCTCGGGCTGGCTCGGGTTCCGCGCCGACGAGGAGCTGTGCGATATGATTACTGCTGCGACGGGGGTACGCGCGACTACGAGCGTGCTGGGGTTGAATAAGGCGTTGGGGATGCTGGGGGTGAGGAAGTTGGGGCTGGTGACGCCGTATTTGGATGAGGTGCAGGCTGCGATTGTGAAGAATTATGCGAGCATAGGCGTGGATGCGAGTTTTGAGCGCCATTTGCAGAGGAGCGACAATGTCAAGTTTGCAGAGTTGGGGCCGGAGACGTTTGATCCGATGGTGGAGGCCGTGGTGAAGGAGGGCGCCGAGGCGGTGAGCACGTTTTGTACCAATTTGAGCGCGGCGCAGTATGCGGACAGGTGGGAGAAGGAGTACGGGGTGACGGTGTTGGATACGGTTACAACGGTTGTGTGGGATGCGTTGAGGATATGTGGTGTGGATACGAAGGGTATTAAAGGGTGGGGCAAGATCATGGAGTTGGAGTAGAGAGACATATGGTTATAATAATGTAACATACTAAGTTATCTAAGATTATGTTCGTGTCTGCGTGTGCCTGCACGCCGTATGTACTCGGCCCTACAAATTTTGCACAGAAAGAAAGATTCCAGCGTGCTCGAGCTGGAGTGCATAGGCCCTGTACCTTGAAGCACACTTGCCCTGCAATACATACCACGCGCAAAATATGTATAGGGCACTCTGCCAGCGCCAGCTCCAGCTAATAGCGCCCAGCCCTAATGTCATCCGCAATTTGTCTCAGCTCTTCAATCGTCGGTGGTTCGTTACGTCTAGACTTGCCTGTCCCGCTGTTCCCGCTTTCAGACATGCCTTCCTCCATGATAAACGCGAAGCTGTCCACGTTCTTCCTTGGTCGACCGAGAAATCGTGGCAGCGCTTTGCGACGGACGGCTTTAGGCGCCTCATTCGGAAGGGCGTCTTTCTTTGATCGAGGCGATTCGAGAACGATTGGCGTCTTCGGTATGGCAGATTCTAGAAGCGACAACTGGCCCTTCTTGTCCACCTTCACGAACTTGAACTCTGTAGGCGTCTGGATAGGTTCGATTGGGGCGTCGGCAACTGTCAGGCCTTGGAGATCGCCTAGTAGCCGTGCGCCGTCTGGTTCAAATCCTTTCCACCTCTTTCTGTACTTTGTCGCCCAGCAATACTTCTGCTCATTAAGTTCAAAATGATATCTGGTGAAACCTGTGACCGGCACAGATCTCAAGGCTCGCACAAGTTGGAGGGATTCCTGCAGCACTGACGCCCATGGACTCCTCTTGACAAGGACCACATCGAGTCGCTTCAGCGATCGGGACTGATGAGCATCGCCCTCTTCCATATTCTCCCGGTCAGAATGCGCGCTCTGGCTGCGCGCACTGCGTTTGCTCTTCATGCTACCGTTCCTGCGCAACGAGAGATTGCTCAAACTTCGTGAGAGTTTTGGAGTGCTAGGCCGAAGTTCACTTATACGCGATGACATAACCATCTCGATGATTGCGTCGAGACATTTCTGAACTTCTTGCGCGTCCTCCTGCTCCTTCTTCATGCTTTTTACCCTCCAGCTGCCTCCGCCCTGTCCATCGCTCCCATCCATCCAATCATCTTCTTCTCGACCTTTCCTCACGCCTGCTTCTGTGCTCGGCACTGGAAGTCGAACATGCAGCTTAGATAGTCGTTGCAATGCATCTTGAACCATCTTCGGTGGATTTTGAATCCAAAACTTGAAATGTTTCTTCAAGTTCTCGCTCATTGTGGAGGAGGTTCGGGTGTGATAGATACTGTGAAGATCAACGACAAATTCGGCCTTGGAGAAGAGTACGTCGAGGCTGATGTTGCGGATATGATGAGACGTGAGGAACAATGAATGATTGAGCATTCTCCGCAAGTCAACGTAGGCTAGTCCCGCGCGGTGATATCGATACCGAAGATGTCTGTTGTCCTGAGTCTCCGGGCCGATGGAAACAGTCTTAGGAAGGGCCAAAGCGTAAGAGATAATCTGTTCCAGGATCGATAATGGCAGTGCACCGAGGTCAAGCAGCTCTTCTTTGAACGGACTTAGGGGTCGCGAGTTCGGCTGGGATGAAGAGTAAGATGTATGTGTTACTGACGTATGAGCTCGAGAAAAGACGGACCATGCACTGCTCGAAGTGGCCGAAGCCGAGGATGCATTCGAGACTGTCCTCGAAAGAGATTGTGTTGGTGGAGAAGCCTTTTCTCCATGCTCTCCGCGTGTTTTCATCCAACGCCACCGCAAAGATCCCTGGCGGGAAAGACTTGCCACACCCGGTTCTGATTCTTCCGGAACTTCTGGCAACGGACGATCAGATAGCGTGTGATTCTGACGTGCATTAGGTGGTGCGTCCCGCAACCGCACATTTCGGTGAACGTCATCGTATGTCGAAGCAATCGCTGAATGTATAGTGCAATTGGAGGTAATCTTTGAGAAGTCGACGCTTATTCGGGTACTGGGTAGGTTAAGCGAGAGTTGTGGAAAAGTAAGTGTTTCTGCCATGTCTGTACAAACTGCAGGGCGTTCTGTGTGAAGAGAGACTGTCAGAACAAATATTACAATTTAATATATTAAGCAAAGAGCCCAGCTCTCGAATGAGTGACAAGCCGAAGAGGCAAATGAATGAAGATAAAAGAGAGGAGTGTGTGTATTCAGACCATGATGATTGACATGGCCGACAGATGCCAACACTCCATATCACAAGGAGAAGTCTGGTAACACCGACCCCGTAGGTTCCAGAGTCGTCTTAAGGTTGCCTGAGCCAAAAACTTTCCTGGCAATCAACCACAGGATCTTGTTCGTTCCAAGACGAGTCAGAACGTCGTACTGGATCTCATTCTCGCCTATGCGACGATAAGAACATGGCTAAACCAATACGATTTGGGCGACGAGATTCATGAGGAAGTGGTCGTCAACCACGTGTCAGGCTCTCCATCCTCCCGAACTGGCGAATGACGGACACGTGGATGGGGGCTTGCCTTACTGAAGCGGCTTGTGAGACATCGGGCGGCTGGTCTCCGGGTGTCCTGCAATACAATCATTGATAGCGACCAACTCGATCACGCAGTTGAGACTGCCAAGCAAGTGATTGGGCGAGTGATTGGGGAGGTTCTGGTTAGAGTTTTGGGAGATTTGCAGGGCTAACAGGACGAACCCACGGGTGTCGTTGGACGTCGACAACAATTGTTAACTTGCTTTTGGCCTCATTGTTGTCGCAGGGTTCCAGGACGTGACGCGGAGACGGTACCGTACATGGTCCGGCAATTCGCGTTTCATGCGTTTGGACAGCGACCAAAGAAGCGACCAGATGCATGGAACCGAGTAAATCCCCGATACTTAATTGAAACGCGTCGTAATACAGAGTGGGCTGATGATGAACTCAACAGGGCGGTGATAATAATTCATTCTTGATGGCCTTGACGTGTGAAGTCGCGTCCAAGACTCCAAGTCGCGTCAACAGCACTAATCCTGAACAAGGTTAGCTTCTTGGCAGCATATGAACTTTCCCCCATACAATTTTTCGCCGGATATCATCGGATGCCGATCTGCTATATTCGACGCTGTACGCAGCCATGGAGAAGGATTCTTTCAACAGGTTTTTGGGGTATACGAAGTGACGGATCAGCGCTAGGCCGGGACACACAACCCGGCACGAATATCTCGCCCTTTTCTTCCCATGCGACTCCCATCCTTCCACCCTCGTCACGGCTGTTAATCAGGCTCAGGTAAAAAAAAAAGTGTAATATATGAGTGATTGCTGCGAAGGGAAGCTACTTGTATATACCCACGTAGCTGCCTTGATTGGCCGAACTGCTTAGGCACGCCCGGGCCGTGGTTACCTTTGCACAGAAAGGAAAGTCGCCCTCTAGCAAACGGCTAGTGACCTGACACCCGAGTCCACGACTGTCGTCTTGAAAATTCTACCCATCGCCGATTACCCCTCATCCCCGATCACGTCGTCAGCCCACAGTTTCGAAAATGACCAAGACGGTCAATGTGGCCCAATATCTCTTCACTCGCCTTCGCCAACTGGGTCTTGGCTCTGTGCATGGTGTGCCCGGCGACTATTTTCTCCGTGCCTTGGATGAGCTGAGGCCAGCCGGACTGCGGTGGATCGGCGGCTGCAACGAATTAAATTCCGGCTACGCGGCGGACGGTTACGCGAGGATCAAAGGCATTGGGGCGCTCTTCACCACCTATGGCGTTGGCGAGTTATCCGCCCTCAACGCTGTTGCGGGGGCATACGCCGAATGCTCCCCTGTCGTGCATATCGTCGGTTGTCCATCGCGAAGAGCCTATGACACGAAAGCTTTAGTTCACCACAGTCTAGCACATGGAAAGAGTTTGCGTACCTACGCCGAACTTTATGAGAAGTTCACTGTCGCTCAGGCCAATCTTTACCACCCCAAGAGAGCTCCTGATTACATCGACAGCGTTCTGAAAAGATGCATCGAAATGTCTCAGCCTGTCTACGTCGAGATGCCCTCGGACGTCGTCACAGTTCAAGTATCCGCGGACCAGTTATCAGAGCCTCTTGATCTCGCTCCTCGGCCGACTGATTTGACTGTGAGTAACCAATCGACCCAACATGCTTCTTGCATGCTTCGTCTAGAGCTGCGTACCCTTACCCTGCTTGAGTCAACAAGCAATTTTCCTTGGTCACGCTGCCCTTTTAAGCACAGGTGCTGACTGGATACCTCTTCTAGAGACAATACCAAGCTGTCAATGAAATCCTGGAGCGCATCTACGCGTCCAAACAGCCTTTTATCCTGGTGGATGGCCTGACAAGGCCTTACGGTATGACAGAAGGTGTGAATGAATTCGCTCGAATGACTGGCTTTCCAACATTCTCCTTAACCTTTGGAGCGGATGTCATGGATTCGAGTCTCAGTAACTACCATGGAGTGCATGCCGGCAAATATGGCTCTCTTGATTTCACCTCATACACAGACTCTGCGGACCTCGCTCTCATATTCGGTCCATCTCTAAGCGACACTAACACTCCAGGATGGTCCGGGAAACTCGATAATCTTAATAGCATTACCTTCCATCGGGACTCCGTGGCCATGTCGGCGTCGTCTTCTGAGTTACATGGTTTTTCCACGCGAGAGCTCTTGGAAACTCTGACAAAACGTCTGGATCCCAAACGACTTTCCAGACAGCATTCGAAAGCAGAATCTTTGCCAAATATTCGAAGTCTTTCCAAATCCCCCCCTCCGCTCAATCCGGGAGACCCCATCGAGCAAGAAACATTTTACCCGCGCGTAGCCTCAATGTTCCGCCCGAACGATATCATTGTTTGTGCAAATGGAACTCCCCTCGTGGGTGGTCGGGACTTCTTACTTCCTCCGGGTGCCAGGATGATCAACTCAGGTATTTGGTATTCCGTCGGATCTATGCTCCCCGCGACTCAAGGCATCACTCTCGCACAAAGAGAGAAAAGATCGGGAGGCCGAACCATTTTCTTTGAGGGTGACGGTAGCTTTCAGGCTACTGCTCAAGAGTTAGGCACGATCATCCGATACAGACTGGACGCAATAATCTTTATTATCAATAACGATGGCTACACCTTCGAGCGTCTCATTCACGGAATAGATGCTGAATATAACGACGTTGCACGATGGCGCTATTTGCGTGCTCCAGAATTAATGGGCGCCCCCATCGATGGCTCATACAACGTGCAGACGAGTTACATCGGTACATGGGAAGAACTGGACGAGCTAATGCGCAACGACAATTTCCAGAGTGGGAAAGGGCTACAACTGGTGAATGTCCAGATGGCTAGAGGCGATACTACGAAGAATTTCAAAGAGGCTCTCCGATTAGGCGGAGAACAATTAAGGGCTACATCGGCTGAGTGAGGCGTCAATTTCGTAGTCCAAATTAAGTCTGCTGCTCTGTACGTATAGAACCGCTCTAGTGAATCAATACCTGCTGCCTCTTCAATACAAATACACGCCGTCTTTTCCAAACACGCCTTGCTCTCTCAAGTCGTCCAGTGCCACCTTGATCCTCTCAGCCGTTGCCTTTCCATATCCTTCTGGATCGTTCCTTGGCGGCATCTCTGCCAATCTGGACTTGTCCGGCCGCAGCCACGGAACACCAGCCAGACCAGTACTGGCTTTCCTCATAGAATCGAAGGCATTGTCGTCGTAACCGCCTCCTATGCAGACGGCAACCGGCGTCGATGTATAGTTCTGCGAGCCTTTGTTGCTCGCTGGGTCAGCAGGAGCCTTTCCGGATAGAAGATCCGGGATGTCAGCCTGCGCTGCTTCCAGAGACATAAGTATGTGAATGACTGGATCATTGTTAGTAATGGGCATGGGGAATGTAGTACAAGAGTGTGGCGCAGCAACGCCCTGCAGGACAGCAGAGAAGGTGGGTAGGACAAACCTTCGTATTCCGGCACAAGATTTGCGCGAACTGCTTCGGAGACTTTCGGGTTCCTTCCGCATACAACCACCGGTTGAGCCATGGCCACGGGCTGAGCCACGACGACTACCCCATTCTGCTCTTTTGTCTCACCCATTGGTTGGAGAATGGATCGATTCAGATGGGGGATTGATGAGAGTGTTGAACACCTGACGTATCTAGAGCATCAGAAGGCAAAAGCTAGCTCGCCTCCACGCACCCTTTATACGTCTGTCGATCGATCCGCTCTTGTGCATTCCTTTTTTCTTTCAGACGTCGCACTAGGTCGAATAAGGTCAAGGATAAGGCCTAGGGCACGTGATCGGGCTTAGCCGAGGATTCGGGGCTGGGCGGGCGGAGATAAAGGTCGGGACCCCACTGCACATGCCTCGACGTCCATAGACGTTCCACATATCCAGCCCCAACTGCACGCCGTCTCGACGACTCTATCATTGGCCTTCTCAGTGCAGCATCGTGGTCCAGCCGCGCCATGTCAGCCTCTGGGGTCCGAAAAGGCGGCACACCTGCTGAGGCGGAGCACACACCAAGCTGCATCATCCCGTGTCGTGTTCGAAGCTGTGCTCGCCAGCTGAGCTCCCATAAATACCTATACAATGGCTTTCGGCCTTCGCAGCCGTCTCTGTTGCCCATGTCTCAGTCGCCATGGATCCCATCTCTATCACTGCCGGCGTCGTCGGTGTCACGGTTGCCTGCTTGAAGCTCGCAAAAGTAATGAAACGCCTGAGGCCTAAATATCTCGAAGCTTCGGCTACCATTGCTGCAATATGTTCGGAATCGACGCTAGTCAGTGCGAGTTTGAGTCAAATCCAGACCCTATTACTGCAGAAATCAAAAGAGATAACGGCGCAGCTGCAGACGAGGCCAGAACTTGCCGCCACTTTCGACACCACTTTGACAGGCTGTAGGATTGTTTTTGCATGCCTGGAAGAGGAGGTGACGAGGCTAGAGATCGAGGCTTGGAAGGGTGAAGATCTAGACGATTGGACAACTCGCGCAAAGATCGCATGGAAAGCGGAAGCGATGAAGGAGTTGTTACAATCCATTCGCGGACAACAAGGCGCCATCTCGCTACTGATCCAGATGCTCCAAATGTATATCCACGCTCATCCTTGCCATTGTTGCTATGCTGACAGACGCAGGGACTCTTTGTCCGGCATACAACAGATGGTGCAAGACAATACAGCCATGCTGCGAGGCGTCGTCCAACGCACACGCTCATTGCGTCACTCGAACCCTCGCGTAAGCGCATCTGTCCCTGAGTCTATCCTCGGCCGCGGCGACTCAGAGTCATTCTTACATGTCGATGATGCATCGACCATCGGAGCCACTGAATTTGATTTCGATGATATTGTGATAAACTCAAAGGCTTACCGACGCGCTCTTGAATCTCTGCAGAAACGCAAGTCTAACACAACTGATCATCCCATTTCGGACTCGGAATTCCAAAGGGAGATCGGAGATCATGCCGAGAAGGTCCAGTGTGCTCCCCGCTCTGGCGTCCGGGTGTCAGTACCAGAGAGCACAAGCTGGGAGCCGGAGGACCATCAATTATCACCAACTACATTGTGTACTGAGAGCAAACCAACTCCTCTAGTATCCCATGTCCAACCTTTGCGAAAGACATCTCACATTCGTCGCAAGCCAGTCAGTTCTTCCCGCACTGGATCCCTTAGCTCCATTACGAACCATGAAGATATTTTCTGGACCAGTATTCCAGATCTGAAATTGAATGAAAATCTCTGTTTCCCGCCTCTGAGGCCATCTTCCCTCGATAGCGACGCATCTTCGATTAGGACAAACACAACCAGATCATCTACAAACACTGATGCAGAATCCGAAGGTAACTCTTCGCCCAGTAGCTCGGCGACTTCATGCTCTACCGAAAGCTCGTTCGAGGACAGCCAAGCACTCAAGCAGCCACCTCTCACCCTTGCAGACTTTTCCGACAGACAGTGTCCGTCGAAGCTATCTTCACTGCTTGAAGGCACAAGCACTCACCTGCAACCTCATGCAGTCGAACAGAAATATCAAAGTTCAAAGAACCCTCAAGATGCCACCTCTACCAAACCCTCAGTCCTATTTGAGGCGAACCGTCATACCTCCGCGAGCCATCTATCGACAGGAAAGCCTCTGATCCACTGGGCTGGAAAGAAAACCGCATTCTCAGGACCTTCTGCCTTGAAACAAGATCAGGATGCCGCACCCCAACCCACCACGCCGCTCAAACCTGCGCTGAAGAAAAAGTCTGTATCCTTCCAGCTACCGATTAAGGATCCAAGCTCAAAGTCTGTCTATGCTGAAGAAGATGAGCGCTTGGCAAATCAGCATCGCTTCCAACGTGAACGCAACGAACTTGAAGGGCGGCGACGAGAGTGGGAAAGCAGACGCCGGAGAGCACCCTCAATAGACCAGGCTTTGTCACCTCCTATGCCACCACGCAGGGGGGTGCACTCAAGAACCAGATCTGAAGAGCTAATATACAGCTTCCCCCCGCATCTGCCCATGGCCATGAGAGGCGACAACCGCATGGGACTTTCAAAGCCAGCCCCTCTTCGTGGCGCGGATTTGCCACCGCCACAGCTTGCTCAAGCAGCCATTGTACGGGCGGCGCAGAGTGTGTACGCGCTTAATGCTAGAGCGTATATGCCACCAAGACAATCGTATCAGAGACCTTGGAAGCCGGCGTCGCAGATGCGATGAGTAGCAAATTTAAAGTTTTCCGTCATGCCATGGCAGATCATAAGGGTTTTTACAATGAACAATACCCGAGATAGCTTTCATATGCTCAGCTTCCGCACAATCATGAATCACTTGCTATGACTCACATCCCCCGATATACTCGAAATGATGGGAAGAACGAAGCAGGTTGGTCGCTTTGATGCTAGAAAGATTTGGGGGCCAGCCTGATGTAGCCGCATGGGGCACCACCAACACATCCTTGCCGCGTCCGGTGAAGAAACGTGTGTTGGGGGCTAAAAGCGCCGCATTGCAAAATCTAATTCAGGCAGCCAATAAGTTGCACTCATCAGTCAGGTCCAGCATGCATGCAAAAGGGATACTCGAGCCCTGGCCTTGCATCTTCGGTAAGTTGAATCATGTCGCAAACTACATGCACCTTCTAAAGAGGGTATCGTTCGGTGTGGCGCTATGGTATCCTTCGCTACGTCCTTTTCGTATTTACATAAGAAAGCAAATTGATGTGGGACGCCACTGACCGGTCTATGTTTCGGTAAAGATTCAGCCTCATTGTCAGCGACTGACCGAAGCAATCGAGTTCCCCTGACAGCCCTGTGAATGATGCCTAATATATCGTCCAGTCCTCTAGCTCTTGTCATCTCTTCTCTCCACCTATCCTTCTATTATAACTTTCACTTTGCTATTCCTCGTTCACAGTCTTTACCCACAATCAATCATTCCCTCGTTCATTACCTCACACTCGTTGAAAATTCTAATCACGGATCTGTCATATAATAAGCCCTTTTTGATCAGTCTGATTGTTGCAATGTTGTCTTTCATTGGAAAGTGGAGCTTGCCCATCAATTCAGAGCAATGCGCGGCTCAGCATCGACCTGTAGCCTGCAACTTCGCGCTTTACAGTCACGCCTATATTCTCGAGGAGAACCAAAAGTTAGCTCCTGATAAAGACTTCACTGGAAAGGCTGCACGTTGTCCTTCCAGCCTCCCCGTAGCCTCAGCTAACACATCACTCAGATTGTCAAGGCGTTCATCGCCAGCACGGGCATGGCCCTCATCCTCTCAGCCGCTCTTCTCGTTGACCGCTGCAAGTGGCACTTTTGGGAAGAGGAGCACAGCTACAACGCAAAAAGACACCAGCAATTCTACTTCAGGCTGATCCACATCATCCAACGTCTCCTCCACGCCCTCAGCGATCACCAACTCGTCGCTGGGCTCGCCCTCCTTATCACATTGAACAACCATGCTTGCTCAGTAACGGCATATCACTACAATCTCGTCTGCACCATGCTGATTCTAAGCGCTGTCACGCATCTCAACTCTCTTCTCAGCATTCAAGATTACTTTTACAAAGGAAGAGTCGTAGCTACATACCGCGTCATCGCCATCGCAATACAATGTTCGCTTTCTGCGATTGTTCTCAGCGGACGCAACACCACCAGTGGGAAGTCGTCTTTTCCGTCCAAGGCCAGCTCGCTCGCCATCATGCCTGCGGCGTGTTTCCTCAACATGAACGCCACGAGTTACTTTGGATTCGGCGACGCCCTCGACGCCGCGCAGAACGCCACAACGGCCGTCGTGAACAGCAATTCTACAGCAAATGCCACGGCCATACTCAACGACATCAAATCTGCTACCACATCCTCGGAAGGCTTCTGGGAGTACATGCTGCTCGTCGCTTTCCTGCTGATCTCTTTCTTCTTTCTGATTGCCGAGTGCTTTCACACGCACCACAATCCCGAGGCCCTCAAGAGCAAACCTTTCGGCTGGATTGGCATTTCCCTGTCGGGCCTGAGCATTGTTTGCAGCGTCGCTGTCGTCATTATCATTATGAATCACTACAACGACCTGCGAGGCGGTATGGAGACCCCACAATGGTATCAGATAAAGGCAGCCGCGCAGCAAGCGTCTAGCTACTCGGAGTTTGTGACGATTCTCCTGGTGTCGAGTGCGTCGCTTCATGGAGTGCAGGCTATAACCGGTACGTCTCCGAACCCTTGTTTGTCCAGAGGTGGACAGCGCAGATGGCTGATGTTGCGCTTTGGCAGAATCTTTGCTGGGGCATAAAGGTCGACGCTTTAGGAATTTTATTGAAAGAGAGTACAAAAAGTTGAATGGCGACTTCGCTCCCTATGCTAATGAGGGTCAGCGTATGGGCGGTTATGGCATGAAGGATATGTAAAAGATGCTTGCTTCGTCATGTCAAGTATATGGATATTGGGACAAACTGTTGGGTTATGACGGGTCTTTGGAAAATTTGATTGGATCCTGTTGAATAGATTACTAAGAGTACTAACGTTAGATAGAGTTTTTGGCTCTGGCCTCATCATAATGATTAATAGAAAGGTGGTACGCATCATATTACGAGTTCGTTGGTTTAGTTGTCATCATGACGGAGCTGGCACGTGGAAGGAGCACATAATGTGGGGCTGTCCACCGACTTCCTCGAATTAGCTGAGCGCGCCAAAATCTCTCTGCGCTTGATGGCGAAGATAAGTAACAAAAGGAAGCATACGAAGCGAGAAGAGGAGACGCCTCGAACATACCAAATTGATTGGATTGCTTAGTAAGACTCCACTGTGCACATGTGATTCCCCTCCGAAACTTCATGGGACTAAATGCTCCTCCATTGACGTTTGGCGTGCAATTCATCGCCGTCGGCTTGTGTGGCCTCATTCTAATGACACAGCATTACTGCGGATCGTCCCGATCGTATCCAAAGCCTCTCTAGAAACCACAACTCGCGCAGTGGCGCCGGGTCGCCCCGTCCTAGCGCTCTTTGTCGGTGGGTTTAATGCGTGCCAAGCGGCCCTGCTTCCACTTACTTGCTCCAAATGTTCTCATCGGCACAATTAATGGAACGGAACACAACTCCGGAGATACCCGGCCGATCTGCAGCTGGCTGCTACCCCATCTTCATGTACAACACATCGACAGACCGCCACACAGATGCTAAGCTCTCAGGAGCAAATCATAATGACGCCGAGTAACACATCGATAATAGCAAGCCGCCTGCCTTATCTTGTACACCCGACCGCGGCTTCTGCACGGTCAAGAGATTTAATGGCATGGCGGGGTACGAAAACTATCGAGGCCACGACATTATACACCTTCCCTCGATGAAACTTCAGCAGGCCGACCTAATCCGTACAACATGCCAAATTTTACCAAGTGCGGGATTAGGTACATAAACGACCCAGATTTAATCGCTCGTTACAACTACAGCGGACCGGTGAAACTCATCTCGCCAAATCCCGAAACCCAAATTACGTACAAAGGATGCATCGCTGTATGTGGGCGTGGAAACCAATGGTATCCATGGGCCACTACTTCAGCCACCATCACAACGTGGGTGCTCCCTATTGTGGGTACTCTATTGCAAGCTCCCTTTGAGAGCAATGCATTTTGGAGAACCGTCAAGGCCTGTAACCGTTGGATAGGGAGCCCAATTTCAAGCCTTGCTAGTATACTATGGGACATCGAAGTGTCAGGCAAGTGTGCTCTTTTTGGTATGTATGGATGCATGCGATATTGTGACGAATTCACTGAACTCGATGAATGCAGTCGACATGGCACTTCCGTACGGACAGGAAATTCCGGATGAGCACAGTGACTTTGCTAGCATCCGCGATTCATTCTACATTCTCATGAATTTGAATCAGTACAAGATGAAGCCCGTAATTTCCATGACGAAGGAAGCAGAAGGACTTCTGAGAATTGTTTTGTTCAGCAAAGACTTGAAACTCATTGGTACGAGGAAGACACTGGGCCAGATGCGTCTCAAGCTTGCGCGAGATCTTCGCCAGAACAGGCGTCGAGGAACCGTCCCTGTCTTTATCTCGACGCTCTGGTTCATTGTTTCACTCGGTATCTCCATCGAATCTGGTATGCGCCACCTCCCCCTTGTTGCTTGACTGACTAGTCGATCAATGTCTCATAGCCTTTGGAGACGTCGGAAGCAACGCTCAAGCGCACGATCTAGCAATCGGTCTTTTCCTAGCGTGGTTCCCGATTCTTATTCTTTGCTCGATCCTCGATCGGAACCCCGTGGCATCTGACGACATCGAGCGCAAGCTCAACAAAATGGTTGATCTTGTTTGCTTGTCGTTGCAAAACGATGCGATACGGGCAGACTACATTTCGTCGTTTCGCGATTTGCCTCAATCACAACAGATGGCGATCTGGGTCGAAAAGATACATACCAGGGCTGAATACATCAAAGGAAACTACTTCCAAGGATTCGCTGGCCAGGCGAGGACTCGATTCCATTATGGAGCCGCATATGCTATCCTGCTGGATATCGAAAAAGCGTATATTGCCGAGCATGGACGCCACTGGTTGAAGGATACACGAGAAGCTCGCGCATCTTTAGTGCTTGGGCAAGTTGATCGAGGCTTTGTATGGTTCGTCTTGACTACTTCAAAATCTTTACCCCACCCAACGCTGACACTGTGGTTGAAATGCAGGTTCGACGGTAGACAGCTTTGGCAAGTCTTTTTTGCCGTCGCATTGGTCGGAGGAACAGGCGTGGGAGCTTTTACTGTGTCCTTCTTCACGCCTACCGTAGGTCTCGGGTGCCGAACGGGTGGATACCTCATTTTCTTCGTCATAGCTCTTACGCTCCTTATCTCAGAGATCCTCATATGGTGGCTGACATCTCCCTTGCGGAATAAAGACAAGTTTCATTTGCATGTACAACAGTACACTCATCACTTCTCCGAACGCTCGGCCAATCGCCTCAAGAAGATATCATTTCCAGGACTGGCGACATCGAAAGCCTTTCTCGGCCACATCCTGAAATGGACCGAGGCTATCATAATTTGGACAACCTTGCTTCTGATTCGGATATTACCAATGACGCAAAAGGCTGACCGAATCAGAACGAGCGAGAGAAGGTTGAAGCATCATTTCGAGACATTGCACAACCTGACAACTCGGAACTGGCTTCAACGAGCTTTCTTTACGCCTTTGGAATTCGTAAATATGGTGTGGCTCTGTTATCTAGTCGCAGCACAAACAATCGGGGCTTTTAACAACTGCGCCTGCATGTCTTCAACTTGGGGTAGCTGGGGAGGGTACATTGACCTGACGCAGTGGGACCAGGCCACGAGCAATTTGGTAGAAAAGTATTGGATTACTGGAACAACCATCACATGTGTTTTCATGGGCATTGGAATGATATATATCATCATAGAGGTATGTCAAGCAACTCTGCGGTGTTTTGTAGCTTACAGGTTGCAGTGGCTCGTACAAGCACACCTCAGCACAGAAAACTACCGTGACGCAGCTAAAGGCCTGCAACGCGTTCGCTACGTACGTAAGGCTCCAAAATTCAGCTTTTGCTCCTACCTGAATGGACAGGAGCTTTTGACGAATTATCAAACACTCCAACTTTCGTATTCTGTCCGCACTATAACGTTATGCAAGAGTTCATGCTGACAATATTACGAGAAATCAAGTTCCGTCATCTCACACACTGGATGCGATATCCATCTGATTTCGTAGCCCTCTCTTTCAACACCATCTTCAACACATGCGGTATACGCGAAACAAGGAAGCGCAGAGTGCTTGTTTGGTCAAAAGAGAGCCATTACAAGCCTAGGTTAGGACCTACCATTATGCGACTCGCCACAGATATGCAGCACCTGCCCTTCCGCGAGCCGCTATCGCAGCCAGATCCATCGTACATCAGAGATCACGATGAATCGAGCACGGAGAGACCAGTGGTGCAACAAACTGGCAACGCTAGCTTGAGTAAGAAAAACAGCCAAGAAGGAGACGTGGAATGCCTCGCAAAGTCCGAGGGAAAAGGCTCGACAAGCACAACGCAGCGTCCAGATTCATTAGGCTGTGCGGAATCGCCAAGGACTTGGGAGCAGTGGGATGAAGAAAAGGGTTTGTGATGGGGACATGGTGGGGTTACAGAGAGGGCGCAGTCTCCTAAAAGTGAGAGCTGGAAAGATGGAATGATATGTCTTCGTGATTGAAGGTCTCAATCATACATACCGCCACGGCACGATCTGGACACAACCCCTTTCCATTCACGCACAGAAAACTGAGCGGTGGTCGAAGTAGGGCGAGAGTATTTTTGACTCAAACCTGGATTATCATGATCGTTCATTGCTTTGAAGATGCCTATCGCAACCGTAGAGCCCCCAGCGTATTTCTTCATCATGACAGCTCTATCAAACAATATGCCATCTCTCCATCTCCCCCTTCAAACAACAATGCTCCTTCCACCCCTCCCCCAACCCCTCCTTCTCCCTTCTCTCAAAATCCTCCCTATCATGACATCCAATATACGCAAATGCCGTGATCCTATGAAACCCCTTTCCCCCCATCGCCTCCCCCTCTTGCACATTGATATGAATCCCCAACTCCTCCAACGGATCCCCCACCTCCCTCACCACCGCACACCTCACCATCCCCGGCACAATCACCACGGCATCCCCAACCTGACACATGGGCGTCGCCACCCCAGCAAACCCTCTATCCGTGACGAAGAACTTGCGCTTCCGCACAATCGGTAGTAGCGCGTCGTGAAACATCTTCTGCGCATCTCCACCGACCTCCGGCGCGCGGCCCATGAGCACCTCCCACGCGTGCGAGTACGGCGCGCACGTCTCTGCGTCGCCGTTGCGGATGCCGACGAGGGTGCGCCAGAGCGGTTCGTGCGAGGCGGGGCAGTGTGCGCGCACGAGGGCTTCGATTTCGTGGAAGCGATCCGTGTAGTATTTGCGGTCGCCGTCAACGAACGAGACAACGTGGGAGATGGTGCCGAACGAGATGCCGGACGTGGAAAGCGTGGTTTGGTCTGTCGAGATGCGCGTGTCTGGGGCCCAGGACCAAGTGGCGTTGCTGCAGCTGCCGCGCAGGAAGACGGGGTTGTGTTCGTCGTGGAAGTCGGCTGAGACGGTGAAATCTGGGATCCAGGAGGGGATGGGCGTTTTGAAGTGTCGGGTTTGCCAGATTAGGCCAAGGAGGGAAAGGCCTTCGGGTTCGTGTTGGATGATGTAGGACATGGTGGGGACGAAGGTCCATTCTGGGGGTTTGTGGTCTAGAGAGGGAGGGGATGGTTAGCACAAAGTGGATTGAAGAGAGGACACTGTTGTCGGATATAGATAAGGAATATATCACTCTTTACGCAAAGCGAGTTCGGCACTTACAGTCAATCGGTATAAGCGCACGTGCTTCCTTACTGACCAGGCCGAGGATACCGTATATCTTATCCCTCGGGTTGGTAGAGCGAAGATTCATGGTCCCTTTGAGGATCTCAGTAAAGGTCAAAGACTTGCGACTGATGGCTACTGTTCCACGCGCCTTCATCAAAAACCCACAATAGGCCACGGGAACTCGTTGGTGATACTCCAGTCGGCGCCAGAACAACTTCGCATGCGATGCTTCGTAAGAGTTGTAGTCCATGACCTCTGCACGAGCTATCCACAAGCTCGAGTTTGCCCGAACATCTTCAAAGAGATCGGAGACGTCAGTGTGGTTTGTATGTGGCAAAAAGTCATTACCAAATGCCGAACGCAATCCAGACAGGATACGTTCCTCTAGCGGAACTTTTGGGTTGATGGGGCGAGGCCCAGGTGGGTGATTCGTCGCATGGTCGATCCAGGAAGGCTGAAACGTTCCCTCGATGGCCTTGCGGAACAGCCTGTCGTGCTCTGCCTGCATGATATTCGTTCCATCATTGAAATGCGCCCACGCCGTCCAGAACGAAATCCAATGCACCCAGACGGTGCCGCACCCAATCTTTGGATTCTCTTTTGGATCCCACCCCAGCACAAACTCCTGCACAACCCAGATGCGCGTGAACCAATCCCGGTACATGATCTCCATGAAATTGACCTGGAAGTCATAAGTCTGCCATGTCTCCTTGTCGAACTTGTCAATCGCTTGCATTGCGAGCTCCGTCTCTGGCGTTCCTGGGCCCAGCCAGACTAGCACGTCCACTGCCAGCGCGTAGATACCCTGCATCATCTTGATCTGCGACACCTTCTCGTCTAGGTCTTCTTGATTGATGCAAAGCGCGTCGACCCAGAGGACGCGATTGGTGTCGGTTTTTCGCAAATGGCGGAGCGCGCAATCGAGATTTGGCGTGATGGACATGCGGTGCTCCTTCAGGAACATGTGACAAGAGGGTGTCGGTGGTCCCCAGACATAGGATAGAGCCTCATATTCGGGGCCTTCGTCGAACCAAACACTCTCCAGCTCGCCGTGTAGCGGGGCATTGTGGTCCTGCGCTGGAAGAAGGACTAGGCGGCGGAATTGGCGACGCTTGGTATCAAGGGTCTCATATATGGAAGGCATGCCTAGTGATAGGCCCACACTTGATGTTATGGGGGATTTAGTAGTTTAGCAGGAGAGTTCACGAAGAAATGCATCGTGAGGACTCGAGGTTCAGCTGAAGGCATCCAGGCTGCGGTTTAGGTAACACATTGTACCTGTTGCTGCTTTAACGGCTTGGCGGCGCTTCTCCAAATGGGGATGACACGCTGCTGATTAGTATGGGCATGTGTTACTATCGTTTCCCGTCTTTTGGCATATATTCTTCATCTTGGTTGACGAATCAATAAACAGAACAATTTTATCGCTCACTTGTGCCTCGCTAGGCGGCGGTGCAGCCTAATTATTTATATGTACCTACATGTATGCAAGACATGGATCTACTCTGCATGCCATATGCATACCCACATTCAAAAGTTCGAAGATCAGATGCTCCATAATATAATCCTCTTCTTTGTCAGCGCTATTGGCCATTCTTACATAGCTACATAACGAAAGCGGGGCTCGTTCTGCACCCGAAATTCAACAGCTCGCATCAACAGTCCGCTTCACCCAACACCCATCAACATGTCGACAGGAAATCCATCGTGGTCGCTAACCTCACATCTTCTATCCGTCCATGAAGACCAATTCGTCCGTGCTACCCAGTCACCATTTCTCAAACGGGCAGCTCAAGGATCGCTCTCCAAGGCTGTAATCTCCAACTGGCTTGCGAATGATCGCTTGTACATGCGCGGCTATATACGCCTCACTGGCGAGCTCCTCCGTATCCTAGATCTACCCGAGAAGCCTGTGTCCACCAAGTCACGAGACCCGATTGAACTGCGGCTGCTGGACTGGCTGGTCGACGCTCTTGTCAATATCCGGCGCGAGGAGCGCTTCTTCCTCGATGTTGCCGAGCGGTACCACATCAATGTCGACATCGCAGACAGCAATGGACGAGTGTCCGACGCCAAGAAGATTGAAGGCTTGAAGAAGTTCGATAAGCTTTTCGCGAGCTTGACGACGGGCGAAGCACCTGCTGCATTTCTCCCCTGGCTCGAGGGCGTCGTGGTATTTTGGGCGACAGAGAAAGTGTATTTCACTGCGTGGTCGTGGGCAAAAGAGCAAGCGGCTGCATCGTCGATGGTGGATATGGAGAAAGACGAGGATGGCGGGGCGATGAGGAAGGAGTTCATTCCGAATTGGACGAACGAGGAGTTCATCATGTTTGTGGATACGTTAGAGGGACTTTTGAATGAAGGGGTGAGAGAAGCAGTAGGCGCAGATGAGGCCATGCGAAGGCTGGTTGAGGACAGAGCGAGCAGAGTTTGGGCAGAATTGTTGGATGCGGAGGAGCACTTCTGGCCGCAGGTGTAGACCTAGAGAGAGAATGGGAGGCCTTGGCTTCGGTGGAAGATCCGTGGCAGCAGTACTGTCACTAGTCTTCCAGTTCACTGAGCTCTCTCTGTGGCACCACCTTCTCATGTGCGCCTCTTCCCTCAAACGCGCCTGTCTTCCATTTCCACCTCTCATCCTTTTCATCGCCGTTACTGTCTCCATTCAGCACATTGACGACATACTTTCCGATGGTTGGCAAGAACTTCCAGCTATGGAAACTCCCTCCAACGGCAAGGAAAAGATTCGACAGATGAGGATGCGGATGCTTTGTAATAAGCTGATTTTGAGATGGAGTAATTGCGTCCCAGCAAAGGCGCCAGTGATCAACTTCTCGCGACACGAACGATGGCATGGTATTATGGACGATGGACGACAAGGTTTCGGTTTTGAGCTTTTCGGAGACTTCGGTCTGATCGCGATCTGGAGGAACAGAGATCTTGTGTGCAGTAGGCGTTGTGATGGTACTGGTGAAGGATCTCGCATTCGTGAACTTTAGGAGCGGATTGTGTCGCGGGGGAGGTAGAACCTCTCCTTTGTCGCTGTAGATGATGACTGGCATAGGACTAAGTTTGCGGTGTTCTTCGGCGCTCAGTTGGTAGTGTACTACACAGACGCCCGCGGCTGTGACCTGCTTCTCAACGCGATCAACTTCGTTGATTTCCAATTCATCTTCCACTGGCGATAATAGTTGGCTTGTCCAAGCGCCCGTACACAACATCACTTTATCCGCCTCGTAAAGGCGTCCGTCTTTCGTTCTCACACCTTTGACATGATTGTCTCCGAGTATTAGCTCCTTTACATCCCCACAATTATACGACACGCCTCGCTCTATGGCATGATTCATCATTCTCTCAACGGCATCTCCTGCATCTGCCCATCCCGCGTCTGGGTTCCAGTACGCCTTCTCGATGTCCTCAAATCGTGCCTCCTCGAGCACATTGCCCCAATCCTTCCTCATCTTCTCTCCAACCTCTACATCTTCTGTGGAGTCGCTTCCCCGATCTCTGAAGTTGGTCCGTATTCGATCCGCAAGATCGCTCCCCCTCCCGCTTAGCGAGACCCAACCGCTGTCATGGAAGAGAGGCCCACCAGACTCGCTCCTTGTGTTTGAGCTTCCCTGTTGCAGGAGAGTCCAGGACTTCCATGCCTCCATAGCTTCATAAGCCAGGTCCATGTAAAAGCGGTCTGAGTAGTCTGCGCGCACGATCTTGTTGATATCGGTCGAGGCGGCATGCCGTGGAGGATATGGAGAGCGATCGAGGACTGTGATGGAAGAAGGCGAAGAATGCGTGTGGGAAAGGTGGTACGCGGTGCTGGTGCCGAAGATGCCTGCGCCGACAATGAGAATCGAGGCGTGGTGTCTTTCGGTGGACATTGTGAAGCAATCGGTTTTGCGGGGTGCATGAGAATATGATCTATCTACAGTCAATCGATGACGATTAGTAAGTTCTCTATCCACCAGTCATTGCCTTTCCGGACGTGGTTTGTATGCTCCAAGATGCATTAGATAGGTTGACGGGAAGAGACGGAAGTGCTCAATGCTGGTTAACTACAGCTTAGTCAGCCGCTCCATCTCGTCTGAGGACCTCCCAAATAGCTTTCTCCCACTACTTCAGCTCGCGCACCACTGGAGACGCACGGTAAACCCCGACTCTCGACTACGCTTCAGCGTCGACCTGCTTGTGATTATGGTCCGGAAAATATTCGAGCAGATGCTACTCCGCAATGGCTTAGAAAACGCAAAAGGCAGCCGACCTTGGCGTGCTCAACACCCCTGCTCACGAGGCTGAGTTCAGCGACATAATCAAGTAATGTAGGCGCGTTCCCCTCATTTGCGATCAGAAGACCCTCCCTTTGTCCTCGAACGCACCGCCCAGAATCGTTCACAACCAACCCAAACCATGGACGGCAGCCTCCAAAGTCATGACACGCATCTCCATACCCGCGCCCCAGACACGGCTGAGCGAGCAGAGGGGCAGGTTCCTGTGAACAAGACAGAGGAGGGCGATGAGCGAGAACACAATGAGAGACAAGCAACGTGGAAAACAGCCTGGAGAAAGCAAAAAAGGGCTAGTTTGAGCCAGACAGAATACACCAATGGAATTTCGAAGCGCAGCCTGTTGGCCTTGCCCAGCCCAGCCTCCTCGAAGCCTCCAGCAATCAGCGTCGTCATACAAGCGGGCCCTGGCGGATTATCTACATCCACTAAGAATACTCAAGAAATACGTCGACTACGCTGGCTTTCTCCGACAAGGGCAATGGAGCCGCGGCAGGAGAAAACGGCAACACGACAAGAAGAGCTCCAATCTATGTACCAAGCAGGCTTGGCTCGGCGACCGGCCGTGCAGGTACCTGCGGACCTCGAACAAGACTATCATTTGTACATGCGTGAACAGTCACGGAACGAAGCCGTCTTCGGCTGGGAACACGGTCACAAGCATTTCGATTCACCAGACGACGTCCCACTTGTCGTGGTCTCTGTGCTTGGTAATGGTTCCCTGGGCATCGTAGAAGAAGTCACGCACAAGAGTCTCCAATTCCCCACTCTTGCGCGTAAGAAAATCCAGCTCCCATTTTCCAAGCTTAAGCAGAGCCAACGTCGCAACATCATACAGGAAGAAGCCAAAATCCTCCAACAATTAGTTCACGTGCACATTGTCACTCTCATAGGATCGTACGAAGAAACCGTCAGCGCAAGTAGACAATTCTACAGCCTGCTGATGACACCGGTCGGGGATCACGATCTTGCTACCTTTCTTGATGTGGCGGGTGTCGCCACCTCTGAGAAAGAAATGTATCAGGGATGGATACAAAAGTGGTTTGGCTGTCTCTCAACGGCCCTGATGTACATGCATGGACAAGGGATTCGACACCAAGACATCAAACCTTCCAACATCATTCAAAGAGGTGGCGACATCTACTTCACCGACTTCAGTTCTTCGTGCCGATTCACCATCGGGCGGACAACGTCGACTGAGAACCCCGCTCGGTCTTCGCTTATGTACGGTGCTCCGGAAGTGGTGAATAAATTCTCTCGTGATGGGCGCTTGAAACGACATGGCCGCCTCTCAGATATATTTTCGCTCGGCGCAGTGTTCTGTGACATGCTTGCAGTCTATGAAGGGCACACTATTCCCGATCTCCATGAGTTCCTGGAGCAAGACGGTCAGGGAGTAGAAAAAAGTGACACAGATAGTGCGTCATCAATAGGTGAGAGCGTTCTCATGTATAGCAGGAAAACTCACGAAGCGATGGCATGGTTTGAAAGCTCAAACTTCTTCGAATCGATCATATCGCCGATGCTTTCGTTAAAACGGGAGGATCGACCGGAGGCATCCAAGGTCGTCACAACGATTATGAGTCTTGGTTCTTGGAAGCCAGTGTGCCGCTGTGCACCTCAACACATAACTACATCATAGGTACTTCAGCCCGAGGATCTACATTGATACCTCGACTTACAACTTTGAAGGATGGCTTCTCAACAAATACCTGAGTTCCATTCGAAAAGTTCTCCCTCTGGTTTATCAGAGGCTTTTCTCTGCATCGATTTATCCAAATCGGGTCACTGTAGGCCTTGGGGGCGAACCAATCATCTGATTTTGGCTCGCAGGACCAAGTGCTCATAATGACTCATGTCGAGCTACCTCGGATGTCCCGTTTTGAACACCTTAATTACAAATTCATGCACCGGGCTTTATAATCTCGCATAATCACAGAAACCATTGATGCAGAACCCGAAATCATGCCGCCTCGGGTCAAAGACGTTGTTCTCGCTAGTCGTTTTACGAATACGTTACATTCGAAACCCACTCCAGCCATTGATCCAGCAAACAACAAGCTCTCGCAACCACTCAACGTGTGTATTGTCGGCGCATCGCGCGGTATAGGAGCCGGCATTGCGTACGCATATGCTCAAGCTGGTGCTCGAAACCTCATCCTCGCAGCACGCTCGTCATCATCGCGCGAGCTTGCTGCGGTCGAAGAAAACGCCAAGAAACTCAATCCTACCGTCCAAGTGAGAAGCATCAATGTCGACCTTACTTCATCACAGAGCGTTTCCGAGCTTGCTAGTAGGATCCAGAGTGATATCGGAAGTCTGGACGTCTTGATATTGAATTCGGGCTGGTCTGGCCCAGTGGTCCTTCGAGTCGAAGATGGGAATCCACAAGATTTCCAAGATGTATTCGATGTCAATGTGCAGGGCACCTATCTCATCGCACATCACTTCATCCCGCTGCTACGAGAGAGCAATGGACTGAAAACTTTCATTGCTGTTGGTTCATTTGCAGCATGCATCAACAGCGGAATCATCGCAAACACTGCGTACTGCGTCAGTAAATTCGCCCAGACTCGCCTTATCGAGTTTGTTTCCGAGCAGTACGGTGACGAGGGTATCTTGGCAGTCGCTGTGCATCCAGGCGCCGTGAATACAGAGATGGCGGATTCTACGGTACCCGACGCCTTCCGGCCTTGTAAGATCCTTTGCTGGTTTCCGAAAAAGAAAAAAAAGCTCACGGCTCGACAGATCTTACTGATGATGCAGGCCTCTGCGGAGCCTTTCTTGTTTGGTTGTGCCAAGAGAAGCGGATGTGGCTCAACGGACGATTGATTGGAGCAACTTGGGATCCTGATGAATTGTTAGAAAAAAAGGATGCCATTGTAGACGAAGATCTGCTAAAATGGGGATTCAGAGTTGGAGGCGCCTCTCTGGTGTAGTCGTAGGCTGAGAGTGTCGTGTTGGTTGACAAACAGATGACTTTGCAGGTTGGGACTGGGATAGAAGTGGAGTGGGCTATGCGTGGTTATCTCGTTTATCTTTCGGAATCCCACCATCCTGTACCATCCTTGTCTACTAGCTGTAGGACAAGAAGACCAGCTTACTAGCTAGCGCAAATGCGTCTAAGGGCACCTCAACCTCGTTCGAAACTTCAATGCACAGACACACTCATTGCCGCAGCATGAATTCGCAGTTTTTAGTGTACTCGCGCAGATTTCCGTCTCATAATGTGTGGCAGTGCTGGCTACGATAGAGCTTGGGAAGGGGCATTCACCTAGCCATCTAGAAATTCACAAGAAATGTACTACAACCAATAGCGCAAAGAGTAAGATGCGTGGCGGAATAAGCCAAGCGATCAACCGACAGATTGCCAGTTCCAGCGACGGGAGGCACGCCTTCTCACCCAAAGCCAAGCAAGATATGCTGTCAGCGCTCACGACAAGGCTTTGTTGAGGCTAATGAAGCGCGAAAGTCGCAAAAGGACGGTGCGAAATGAGCGCATAAAAGGAGCTGAATCGTGCAACCTGGCCCCTGCTTGGCATCCGATACCAGGTATAAGCATTCCCAGTGCATGCCTTCAGACCCATCGCCTCAATAACCTGGATCGCCAGTGCTCACATTGTGCCAACATGTCGGAACTTCACGACCGCTTCGTCAAGCGAGGTTTCTGGGTTGACCAGTCCAAAGGCGCGACCATGGGGCAGACAATCACAACAGACACCCAAACCGGCACGATCCTTGTTGCTCTCCTTGCCGTCCTCTCGTCCCTCGGTAAGTATCTAGCGCCGAGAAAAAACTTCTGAGCAACGACTGATATCAAGTTTATAGCTATAACTCATCTGTGGAACATCATCACTTTTACTATCCATCAAATCCGCGCGAATGGTCGTCCTGCTGATGGGCTCTCGCGGCAGCAACAGGCACTTCTCCGCGCCTCGCCTCAGCCAAGCTCAGTGGTCGTCGATCAGATCAGGCTTTGGTGGGCATGGCGACGACGAGCCAATTCCGCATTTTCTCGGACGGTTTTCTTAAGTGCCTCTGCACTCATCTTTGCCTGCGCGTCGATTGCAACCTCGGTCTTCTCCTCGAATGTTATTGAATCTTCTAATATCGAGGTTCTCGTCGCGAGCCCGTTCTGTGGATCTTTCAACGCAACCGGCGAGCACTGGACGCCGATCGAATATGGCTATTTCAAATACATGTATCCGTTCGCTGATCAATTAACCCAGCAGTGCTATCTCAACAACGACACGCTCCCGGCCCTGTGCGACACGGTACCACGGCCGAGCATAGAGCTTCAACAGTCCAGAGTCCCTTGCCAATTTTCAGGTTCCATGTGTCCGGACAATGCTCCAGAGGCCGTTGCATTCGACTCGGGTCTTGTGGACATGAACAAGGCATTTGGTCTCAATCTTCCTTCGAAAGAGCGAGTTCAGTTTCGAAAGCGATCATCATGTTCTGTCCTGCCAACTGACGGACACATGACCGTGGGCAACGCCAGTATTTTCCCTTCGCTCGAGCCGTTCTATTCCGCAGACGACCGTATTCGCGCACTTCATTACGGCACGATAAGAGATTGGACGGTAGATGACTGGGCCAATGCTACTTTCTTTTACAGCGAATCCAGAGGAAACGCGTCTGAAGACTACACGATCAGGTAAGAGCCGGTTGGCTTTCTCTGAGAAGCCGCATTTTGACCAGATCTAACAACTGCTCAGGTCAATACCGTATCATGCCTCGCCAGACATGCAAACCTTCAACATCTTCGATCCTTTACCCGAACTGCTTCATGAAGATGCTGATCTTACTATTATTTTAATTGGAAAGAACAGTGTCACCTATACATCCCAGGTCAATGATCCACTGTTTGCTGCACATCGAAGCTTGGTGTATCGTACATATGGTATGGAAGGTATGTCCGAGTACTCTTCAGATGATCTCATCTCGATGCTGGGCTGCTTAGAACAGGTATATATCCTCCCTCAGTTGCCCCTCCCTGATATTGACGCTGCCTACAGTACCAATTTTGCGTACATCAATCCAACGGCGATCCCATTTGTACGGATCTGACGGCGCTGCCCGGTCGCGACATTCCAAAACTTGCCCCTCATGCGACAGACCTTCAAAAGGCGGTGCTTTCCCATCTTATGACCGTCACGAGTATGTTTGATATCTCTAGTGTCCGCAGTCTGCGCGCATCCTCAGCCCTGCGCAATGGCATTGGAGACGGACTGCCCAACGACCAGTGGATCAACGAGGTCGTGGGATGGGTGAGCACCACCTGGGCCGAGTTCCAGCTCGCGATTCCCGACTACGCCATTGGCGCAAAAGCTCGCGATCCGCTCGCGGATAGCTACATTATCAACCCAGAGACTCCTGCACAAAAGGGGCTGTGTGGAATGCAAAAGATGCCAAAAAGTGGTGGATTCGTCAACATCAATGTCTTTGGCCTTGTCTTTATCGTAACATTCGCTTCTGTGGTCATAGCTATCGACCTGTTCCTCATCAAGATCATGATTCACGTCAAGAAATTCAGGCAGGTAGTTGCCCCGCGCATCGACCGCTGGATCCAAGACGGGGTACTGCAACTCCAAAGACGCGCACACGACGCGCACGGGAGAGGAGACTGGATGTACTTGGATGGTGAAATTCCGGTCACGGCAGAGGGTGAGAAGATGGCCGAGCTGCCGCTGGAGTCGTTGCCGAAAGGGATTTCTGGGACGTGGAGGTTTGGTCCGGAGAAGAGCGTGACGCTGGTTTCAATGACGACGGAGAGCGATGTGAGCGTAAAGAATGAAGACCGGCGTCTGGATGAACAGGCGAGAGCGTGAATGAAAGAGGGTCCTTTGCTTTTATACCAAAGCTTCAAGCGTTGCTCCTGATCGTTTCATCCAATCGTTTTGTTGACAAATTTAAGCTGGCTAGCGCATTTGCGGATTACCAGTAGCGGTTGCCTGCTGTCCCCACTCCAAACCTCAGCTTCGCCTTCCGTGACACGTCCATGATCTTGCAACCCCCTGGCTACCACGTTCGGCAAGTCCTCGCAGTCAACTGCATTACTCGTCGGTCTGTGTTTACGTCCACCAAACCATGGCGTCGTGGAATCATGTCCAGCCGAAACCTTTGGAATTGTCGCCAACGACCAGGACCCCACGTCTCTTCTCGGAAGCATCGTTGCAAAATCAAACCATATCTGTGAACCTCTGCGCGGACTGCAGTGCCGCCTTCTTGAATATTGGATCCTTGTTCAATACCTGGTCTCAGACTATTGCAGGTGGGCTTGAGACTTTTGAAAGGTTCTAGAAATACTTTCAGTGCTCGAGGTGCGGTGGCCTACCCGTAATACTAGGCTTTCTAAGTCCACACCGCGAGAGTCCTTATGCGCGTGAGAATTATTATATAAAGACTATTAGAAAATCCACACACAGTCCGACTTTCATCGACCTAGGTCACGTAGTTAATGGATATACATTCAACAGGCATCTCGTATTAACGTTACCTCTAATTACGCAATGACAAATCCAGCGAATCGCCCTCTCGAGATTCAAGCCGCTTTGAGGGACGACTCTACGATCCTTCACGTCTCAGCATTGATCTTATACTTCAATGGATCAACACTTGTGACCTGCAACACGGAGATAAGTGTCGTCAAAAGTTGGCTTTTCCATTAAGTCAACTTTTCCTAGTCGATGTGGCTAGACTTTGTCTCGTCGAGACTCGACCTGGACCGAGGTATGCTGCATTAAGCTATGTATGGGGCCCAGTAGGGAAACAAGAGGGCATCTTGAAAACGCTCAAGTCTAATATCCAAAGACTCAAGACACCAGGGTCACTGGAGAAGATTGGCAAATCTGAAAAGCTGCCAAATACTCTATGGGATGCCATTTCTCTCTCGTCGTCTCTGTCTATTCCCTACCTTTGGGTGGATAGCCTCTGCATTGTTCAGGATGACGATGAAACAAGGGGCGCTCAACTCGGTGCAATGGCCTCCATATACGCAAATGCATACATAACCCTTGTTGCAGCGGAGGGCAAGGATGCTGACTTTGGAATACCTGGTGTTGCAGAGAGCTCAACTCAAGTCTCAAAGACGCTTAGAGACCCCTCGTGTCACGGTCAGCATTGCAGACGGTAGAAACTACTTACTCAAAGAATGGTGATCATCTTGGCCGAAAGACTCCAAATGGGACTCGAGAGGTTGGACCTTTCAAGAGGCATTCTTCTCTCACAGACTGATGATCCTCGGCGAGATCACACAGTGGCACTGCCCTGCGTGCTACTGGCAAGAAGATGAAAAAATTCCTTCAGACGTTCAATTGTCATCCCCTTCCTGGGAAGAATACCCTTGGGCACCACTAAGCGTAGTGAGCTGGGACGACCGTCCTTTAGAGCGCTGGGCATCTCTTGTGAAAGCGTACAATAAGAGAGACCTGAGTCGCGATGGAGATGTTACATCAGCCTTTGCAGGAATCTCCACTGCAATGCGATCGTACTTCACGAATGATTTTTATCACGGCATACCTGAGGAATCTTTTATTTCGGATTATTGTGGAAATCAGTAGGGCCTTTGGACCGAAGAAAAGTCTCCCAACGCAATGGGTCTCGGAATCAGTTGCCGAGTTGGTCATGGATTGGTTGGAAAGGTATGCGAGGCCTGTATTCACTTTTTCCGTCTGATACAGAATAGGAGAACTCGATTTGGATCTCTGGAGCGACGTCGTCACGTCGACGAGAGTCACTTGCTGCCATTCAATGGCGCGGTCGCGACAGTTCCTAATCAAAATCACTCTGGTATCTCAATGCTCAAAGGGCCAGAACATTCGGTAGGTCTATGTATCCCCGTTGCAATGATGATACTGAGAGAGCCAAGCGGCGATGTCGTCGAACGGATGTGTGCCCACATCTTCATCTACGCACCTCGTCCTATACCCTATATTATCAGCAGCATATGATGTTCTCAAGATTATCAACTGGGTTTAGAATTAATCTCAAGGACGGAAGATATATCTTCTTCTTCAACGCTCACGACTTTTCATGCGAGCACGCATTTTACGCTGGAGTGGTCATCGAAATAATTGCAATATCAGCCGGTCTGTACGCCACTAACTACGTCTCAAAATATTTTCCTAAGTTATTGTTTCCGCATCAACAAGAAACTACAGAGATGTACAACTTGATGTGGATCAGGCGAGATGGGGATACAGCATATCGCATTGTGTCACGTGAACAGCAGGGAGTATTTATACGTCTCAGCCTTCTCAGGAGTCTCGAGGATCAATCAATCAACTATCTTATTTGTTGCACTATTGTTCACACATTGCTATCGGACTAGTCACAAAAGATACGTGGGAGAGCTTCTCACTTGAAAACGTCCAGATCAAATAAGGGTAAATGTTAATCACCGGCAAAGGAGCAACTTCCAAAATGGCTCAATTGGCGCGCCATATTTGCCCTGAATATTTCTCTTAAGACGTTGCTGGAACAGCACCGAACAACGACACTAAACCCTCACACATGGTTGGATGTGTCACGATCAACCCCGACAGACTGATGTACGGCAATCCCGCAGACATCGCAAGCTGCACCACAGGCAGCATCTCACCTGCTCTCGGTCCCAGCGCCGTAAATCCTAGGATTGTGTCGTCGGTAGCACTAACCAAAGCCTTGGCAAACCCCTTGCTCGCGGCATCCATTGTTCGCGACCTCAAAAAGGCAGCCATGGGTAGCTTCGCTAAACGATACTTGACCCCAAGTTTCTGTGCCTCATGTTCATGCAAACCAACATGAGCGAGCTCTGGGCTCGTGTAGAGCGTGTATGGAACCTGACGGTCTTTTGAAGAGCGAAGAGGCTGAGCGTTATTCAAGAAGTCGCGTACGATGCGGAAGTCGTCGAAGCCCATGTGCGTGAAGTGTGGCGAATTGGCACAGTCTCCAACGGCGAAGACGCCAGATACGCTCGTTTCAAGGTACTCGTTGACCTTGACGTGGCCAGATGAAGTCAGCTCGATGCCAGCTTCCTCGAGACCAGAGTCTTCTGTGTTGGGTTTGCGACCGCCTGCGACGAGAAGATGGCTCCCTTGAATGTCGAAGGGTGCGCCGTCTGCAATGCCAGTGAGACACACGTTGTCACCGGAAGTACCCGAGACTTTGGAGACATGGGCCGATGTGATGAAAACAACACCCTCCTCTTCCAAAATGTCCTTGATGGCGGCTGAGATGTCTTGATCCTCTTTTTTCAGGATCGTCGCGTTTCGGTCGATAACCGTCACCTTGGAACCAAACCGTGCATAAGCCTGGGCGAACTCGATACCAATATATCCTCCACCCAGAATCACCAAATGCTCGGGTACAGCGTCAAGTTCCAGCATCTCGACATGTGTCAGTGGATCCGAGTCTTTTATCCCCGGCGTATCATCGATCAGCGCCCTCGACCCGGTGCAGATGATGATGTTGTCCGCCGTCATCAACTTCTGCCCACCATCTTTTAGGTCAATATGGACCGCCTTCTCCCCAACTAGTTTTCCGTGGCCTAGAATCAACTCGGCACCACTTGATTTGAACACGCCTTCATGCATATCAATCAAACCCTTCACCATGCCTCTCTTCCTCTCCCTCACCAGGCCCATGTCGACGACTGCGTGACCGACCTTCAGCAAACCTGTCGCAGCGTACTTGTGCGAATCATGTACCAAGTCGGCAGAATACAGGACGTTCTTGGAGGGCAGGCAAGCGACGTTGGGACAGCTGCCACCGAGCCACTTGTGCTCTATCACCGCCGTCTTCTTGCCGGCTGAAGCCCGATTCCAACAGACGTATTTCCCGGCTTCGCCAGAGCCGATTGAGATGGTGTCGTAGTGGTCTGGTGTGGACATGTTGGATATGTTGATGCACACGTGCCGATGGTGGACAATGTGGGTTCAATGTGTGGGTATTGAGTGGTCAGGGTGAAATTTGGAATTCAAGACAAAAGAATATCAGTTCGAATAGCCTGAAGTTTCTCAAGACCTTCAAACGTGATTTCTTTGCCTTTTAATCTACATTTCCTAATGCATCGGCCGCAGCATTGATTGAGAGCGCATGTCGTCCCAACATATGGTGCTGACGAAGCATTTGAGGGGTTCACAGCGACGTCGTACAAAATGGTTTTACCGTAAGCGGACTCTAGCCAGCGATACCCATGTAGAGCGCGAAAGGAAATTCTTTGGTGTAGCTAATGCATTCAGAAGGCAACTCAGCATTCGACGTGCTGAGTAAGTTGGTTCCCAGAGCTGAAAGCGACAGTTTGGTCGGTCTCGCATGCAGCCACGAGCCAATTTACCATGGCCATATGCTGCTGGATGCCGTGAGTGGAAAAACGGAGAGGAGCGCGTGTATGCAATACATGAGCGAGCAAGTATAGGCCGTTGCGCATGTAAGCAGCCCGAAGAGGCAAGTTTTCAAGGACGCACCAGAAATGCATGGACATGCCACCCGCAAAAAGAAGCACTCCACAAGTTTGCATATCAAGACGGCTTAACCCCTGTAAACTTCTCCAACGCCTCAAACAACCTCCTCCTCGCGCCCTCATCCTCAGCCACCCTATTACACCTATCCTCCCTCTTCCCCGGCCTCCAATACGCCCCACTCTTCTTCGCGCCCTCCTCCTCCCCCTCCGCCAGCATCACATACGTCGCCACTGCCATCTCAGGATCCCCACTCGCCGCACTCCCCCCCATCTTCGTCGCCACCCACCCCGGATCCAAACTCGTCGCACACACCCCGGGCCACATATCCGCAAACCCCTTCGCAAACATGACATTGTGCAGCTTGGAGTCGCAGTACGCGGTCGTGTCCGACCACGCGCTCGCCCCGCGCTGCTCCCACAACGGATCGCTGCTCCCCGTGCCCGACTGGTGCATTTCGCTGGACAAGAACACGATGCGCTTTGGACGCGGCGCCAGACATGTGAGCACGTACGGTGCGACTGTGTTTACGGCTGCGAGCGCGGGGATGCCGTCTGGTGTTGCGTTGAAGGGGCCGCGGTACAGGCCCGCGTTGTGGATAATGCAGTCGTAGGGAGGGGAGGCGGCGAGGGTGGATGCCATGTGCTTTGTTTCGGAGAGAGAGGAGAGGTCGGCGATGAGGATCGAGGAGGCGTTTGGGCAGGCGGATTGGGCGTCGAGGGAGCGTTGGGCGTTGCGGGCGTGCAGGGTTACGTGGTGGCCGCGCGAGATGAGGCGTTGGGCGGCGAGGAGGCCGAGGCCGTCGCTGGAGCCGGTTATGAGGATGCGTCGGGGGGGCATGGTGGGTTGATGAGGATGAGGAGGGGGGTGGAGGGGGTGCAACGTAAATTGGGAGGTTTTGAGGTTGGGGGATTGCATCATGAAATCGTTGGACGGCGTCGGGGATTAGGTCGTGGTAACTCCGGGCGATACGGTACCGGTAGAGTACGACATGCCCAAGCGATTTCAGCCGAACTCGGAATAAAACGCCGCATGCTCCAGGTAGACTTGAGGGCTTGCGGTCGCTATCTAGGTCGTCTGGGAGTTGTTAATGAATGCGAGCGAGAAAGGTATGTGGATCGATCTGATGCTGACCGCTGCGTTGGACATATCGATGGAGGTTTCGCGGGTTGCGCATGCTACCCGGATGAGGACGTTGATTCCCCGTATATAAACGCAGACTAGCTTGAAGCCGCCTACCAGCATTTGCTAAATCTCCCTGATCACTTGGAGGATGGCGGCAGTAATGGCGGCATCTGCAAGATCAACAGCCGAGGCGATGTCGGCAAAGAAAATCGCACGATTAACAAGTCTAAGCTCCAAGTAAGTTTTGGGTCTGAAAAATACCTAGGACGCGTTGGCTGAAATAGAATAGGAATACCTTCTGAACCTCGATACCAGCAAGTGGCTCGATGCCGCCGTTGGGCAAGCTTCCGAATGTGACGGTGTGGTATCCTTCGAGTCTGCTTCAACATCGTGGGACAGCCCTGCCGACTGCCACAATGCCTGCAAGAACTGTATCTCATCCTCCATAGCAAGCGAGCTCCTTTTCACCTACACGATCTAATTACTGACGTCGCGATAGGAGCAAGGCGCCAACTCGGTATGGTGTGATGCTTGGGCAGGCTCCGCTCACTGTAAGTTGCCAGTTCACGCCTGGCGTTCCAGCCCCAATGTTCTCAAGCTGACTCTCGGAAGGCTGGGAAGGATACGTCATCCCCAACCCACCGGCCATCACTGATGGCAGAGGTTGGGACCCCTCGGACCAGCGCATTGACGGTTCGGGTACCACGGGCCACGATGGCAAGTTCCTGGACAAGTACAAACTACGTAAGTCAGCGCAGGTGCATATGCAGTGTCAATCCTCAGCTGTCGGGCTCACTGACACGTTTTGCAGAGAACTGCCTCAGGAACTTCGACCAGAGCAAATGGGGCGACCGCAACTGCGAAGGCATAGTGAACTTTGGAGTGTAAGTTAAGTACTCTTTTTACATGTGTGCAGTCACGAGACCCTGCTAACCATTCCAGTGGTGGAAAATCATGGAACAGCATAAGTGATTGTTATAATGCGAATAAAAATTGTGTAAGTGATGCTATCAACAAAGGAACTTCAGCGGCATGGTGCAACACGATGGCCGGTTTCGCAAAATGCTAGTTGGGCTTTTACTAAAGAGCGCGTCGAGCACTAGCCTAATAAGGAAAAGTCTCATCATCACGTGCCCCGTATTCCGGGCTCTCACCTCAGCCCAGACCGCACCCGCCCTCATACACAGTACAGAGATTCCGGCTTTTCAACCTTTCGCAGTGAGAGATCCAAAGAGACGATGCGCGCCCGCCATCACCACATCTTGCTCCTAATCAGCTACTCAAGATTTATCATTCTTGTACCTAGCGAAGCCAAATTCTGGCGAGACCTTCACCTCGCATGCATTTCCAAATCTTGATACCCATAACTTTGAACTCCAGCGCTCCGATCCGCCTGTATAACATCTCCCATATGATCAACCTCGCATTTCTTTACGTGATCAATCGCTCTTTGAATATGCTTTTACTCATCCGCCAAAAGCTAAGGGTCGGACCTCAAATTGCGTTGCTAAAGAACTTTAAGCTGAGCCATCTGTCGCTTCTTGAATACTAACAAAGGCAATAGACGTGATGAACACTAGGCCTTCAAGACCTACTGCCCAGTCACAGGCCCAAAAAAGCTCAACCGCTAGATAATTAGCATGCGGATCTGACCCGCATAAAATTTCTCAACAAAAGGTAACTATGCTTAACGTACTACACCATAGTGTGGATCACACCGCAGTGTGGATCAGCTATGCCAAGAGAACACCAACTTTCATCCGAGCCCACAATGCTTCAACACCACCCCCCAAAATGTATCGCTTCATGGAAAATTGAGCCTCACAGAAGCGCCACAGCTCAGCCACTGCAGAACCCCGGGCAGTGTTCCGAATCGGAGCTGATGTGGAGTCACCGTGCAGAGTCCTGAGTCAGGGCACAGTCGGACCAATGTCGGTGGGAACAGGAGTATTGGCAAGTCAGCCAGCCTTGACTCTTGGCAATCAGTTATAAGGAGCCGTGTCGGAAAGGTAGCTCAGTAGTTTTTTGTATTCTCTTCGTACCAGGCCTATTGGCAGCAATTGATTTGAGGTGCCCCTTTCTCCAACACGCACTCCCATATGCCTCTGAGTGAGATCCCACCAGATTCGGATCCTTAGCTGACCAGCGCCGTTACAGTCGTCTCGTGTTAGTAGCACTGCTGTGGCACTGCCTTCGCTCTGTCTGGGTTGCTCCGCTAGTGTTCTTGTCGTCGGTAGCTGCTGCAGGGCGTCAAGTGCCTTTGCCGTCCTCTTCCTGGTACGCTTGGTTGGCGCAAGAGGGGGTGTTTTCGGTCCGTAGTCGGAGTCTGACAGGGCCATCGGGGCTCCGGCACGATGTTTGGTGGTCCGCACGGACCGCCTTGCAGCGGGAACTAGCTAAACGAGCGTCCGCGGTTCTGGTAAAAGAATGTCCGAAATGAATATCCTCCTCTTCAACAATTCCGTGTCTGCCTCTCCGCTATAGCACAAGGTCAGGGCGGGTGCGGGTCGGCCATGCATTAGCTCGTAGTGGCAAATTTGCCACGCCTTCCATTCTTTACAGTCACATAAGCATAGCTGTTAGGGTTCCGATTACTTTATTCCATAGATTACGACTACTAAGCAATATATTTCAAAATTCTAATTAGCCAACCAAAGAAAACCCCTTCTCATAATGGCTTGGCGACGTAAAATTCCAACTGGAAAAGAGGTGCGTTCAGCTCGTCACCTCAACCCAGTTTCCATCCTTTACTGTACGCTTTACCAAAAGGTGTGCGACATCCCCGCAAAATGCTCCCCTTCCTTCACAGTCCGCGCACATATCCCAGTCTCCACCAGCGCACCATTGGCAATGGAAGTGGAATTCATTCCTTTTGATGTTCAAAGTGCAGACGTCGCAAGTAATAGACGATCGGTTGTCGTCATTCTCAGATGGAACTTGTCGCTGCACATTAATTACTCCGCACTCTTTGGCTAAGAAATCCGATATTGTAGTGTGCCCTTTCTTTGAAGCGATCCAGAACGGCGTCTGCCCAACCTTATTGGGCGTGCGAGGATCGAAGTTGTACTGGGCAACAAGTGCCTTCACAGTAGCAATACTACCGCCAGCTGCAGCCCACCAGAGCAAGGTCCGCTCATAGGGATCATGAAACGGCATATCAGGTTCCTTAGACATTAGAAGTTCGAGAACTCGTACGTGGCCTTCGTATGCGGCAGCATGAAATGCGTTGCCGTAGTATCCACCCTGCGCGTTGACCTCGGCGCCCTTCTCGAGCAGCAGCTTCACCACCGCCTCGTGGCCTCCCGATGAAGCCGCGTAGAGTGCGTTGCGGAAGCGTCCACCCTGCGCGTTGACGTCGGCGCCCTTGTCGAGCAGCAGCTTCACCACTGCCTCGTGGCCTCCTTCTGAAGCCGCGTAGAGTGCGTTGCCGTACTCTCCACCCTGCGCGTTGATCTCGGCGCCCTTCTCGAGCAGCAGCTTCACCACTGCCTCGTGGCCTCC
>ML996108.1:6876-246419 GCA_010093805.1 Polyplosphaeria fusca | reverse complement strand
TCCACCCTGCGCGTTGACGTCGGCGCCCTTGTCGAGCAGCATCTTCACCACATTTCTTAGATTCAGGAGCGCTGCGTAGTAGAGCGGGTTCGGTATCTCAATGGAGGCCGTTTTCAATTTTGGCTCCTCCCACGGCCTATCAGGATTGTAAAGCCGAATCCAGTTCGCATACGCATAGTTCTCCCTGGAGCATAACTGCATTGCCTTTTGGCTTGTCTCCTTCATTGCATCTCCTCCTTTCTGAACATGGCTGGCCCAAAACTCCGCAGAGTAGCGTGCGAGCTTGAATGAATTTAGGAAGTCGGGTTCCAGCTTTGATTGCTGGAGCTGAAGAAGGTAGCCAAGGCAGCCAGTTGCTATGGCTTCATGGCAGACATTGTCTCGCATGCCATATACTGCCGCCTTTCCTTTCCAGATTCTCTCTGAGATGAGGTACTCTTTAACCGAGTAATGAGCCAACGCCACGACCTCTCTCGGGGCTCTCCATCCGCTGTCGTTTTCTGTCGCTATGGTGACAAGGCTCGGGCAAATTTTCAATATTTCTAGTGAATCTTCTAGGACTTCATCGCGGTCGAATACAAGCTCACGCTTGACATCTATAGCAATAGCTTCTGCAACCTCGTCTACAGAGAGAGGCTTCTCAGAAAAGGTCAGCCATTGTAAGATTCGGAAAGCGTATTGAGAGTAGTCGTTGTCGATAGAAGCTAGGATTCGGTCGTATGTCTGGTCTAGAGTTGGAGGCAATGTAGCGAGCGCCTGCTGTAGCATTCTTCTATTGACACACTTCCCTAGTGCATCCAGCTGGCAGACCGCCCATCGAAACCTAGAATCATGGTCAGCACATAAGAATACGGGCTCATCTGCAAGCAGACACACATTCCCTTTGCTCCATTCATCAGGACAGTCTCGATCTGTCCTATCATAAAAGCATCCTTCTCCCATTTCTGCAAGCGCTTGTCGTCAGACAGTCTTTGTCGGACATATCGTTGTATGTCTTTGTCCACTAGCGTGCTTTGGAGATAGATCCTGCTCTCTTCATCTACAAAACTTTCGAGAGACATCTCAATGTCGCGCTCTCTTCGGCTTGTTACCAAGAAATGCATATTCGGGAGTTGCCATCCCGTCATCGCTTCGAGCATTTCCATCAGCTCTTCGCGCTGAGTGCATTCATCTAAAGCATCGAGCAGAACATAGACTGTCGGGAGCTCTTGCATCATCGATCGCAATGCTTCCATAAGTCTATGCGCTGGTGGCTGCCGCTGCCCGCTCTCACTAGAAGCAAATAGGGCATCGAGGCTGGCAGGAATCTTGATGCATTGCTGCGAGAGTTGGCACACCAACGAGCGTATCATCATCTCTGGATCCTGCTTCTGTACATCATTGAAATCAAAAAAGAAATATGCCATTGCCTTCCCAGGATCATCTTGACTGCTTCTAAATATGTCTTCCAGAATAGTAGAGCTCAGGATGGTTTTGCCGCATCCGGGAATTCCATAGAGCCAAAGAGGTGAGGCAGCGCCCGTCTTCCATCTGTTGTAGGTATCGCTCTCGAGAAACCAGATCCCGGTGTCGGCCTGCCGTAATTTAAGTGCTTTCTGGTAGTTTGTAGAAGGGTCTGGCGCAGATAGCCACTGACGGATCTTACAGAGTTTCGCGTCTACGATACAGTCAGGGTAGAATAGGTAAAGATCGTTGAAGAAAAATCTACCTATGAGTGGCTGTAAAGTGGATGAGGCAGCAGCGTAGTAGAACGTTAGGATCCCAACATAGTTCCGTAGAGCCTTTGTGATGCTCTCTACCTTAGCATCGTTGTGTAAGCTTACTATGGCCTTCTTGTCCTTTACTCCCCAGCTGTCATTGGCTTCTGGCAACGTTTTCTTGAGGATGGCATCTAGCTGCTCGACTTGTTCGGTGCACCCTGCTATGACAGGCAGGAGAACCTTTTTAGAGCTATCTACTGCTGAAGTGGTATCGATTGCATCTTTCAATTGTTCGAGCGTGGTTGTTAACAATGGCAGCTCAGTCTTGAGATGACGAAATGACTTGGGAATCTCCTTCGCGACGGAGCAGAACTCGTCTAAACGGGATACGACTCTAGTGCTGAAATCGACTAGCTGGACAATGCTGGCGACAACGCCGACAGCGGCCAAAACTTCGGCCATTATAGCGCACCACTAGAACCTTGTGCGGAGCGATAGGACTTTATGGCTTATGGCGAGGTGCAGGGATGGAAGAGCTGAAGAGAGTGAGGCAGAAAGATGGCGGGGTAGCAGAGCTGAAGACGCGAACAACTCAGCGTGGCAGTGCAAGGCTGAGCCATTCAACTTTGCACGACGTCTTCAGCTATCGGCGGCCGTTAAAATTAGCGACTCGTTATCAGTTCCTAACGTCAATCCTGAAATTATCGATTAGCTCATATAGCTCGCGAGTCACATATGCTGATCAATGTAAAGTAACAAGCTGTGGCAAGAAGTTGCCACCTTTGGCGTGGAAGGTGGCCGACCCGCACCTGCCATGACCTTGCCCTTGGCGCGAAGTTTTTCCGAGGGGGAGGAGGCAAAATACTCAAATGTAACGAATAATTGCGAACACTAGAAAAGGTCGTTGGAGCAGCGGCTCAGCAATGCTAGCTTTGGTTCCAGTCACGGCCATTACATCCCGCATAGGATCCGCAGCGGGAGCTAGGGAGGTAGAATTCAGATCAACAGCTAAGTAGATCTTGGGTTCGAAGATCAGGAGCACAGACCTGCCAAGCAGTAGGTATTCTGGTCATTAAGAGGCACCTAAGTTCAGTTTTGAACTTGCTTATGTCATATGGCGCGGCGCAGACAGGCGTATTCCTATCCTGTTCTGGAGTGAAATCCAGACTGGCAATCTTCAACGCCGTCTCACGTTATTCGTTTCACGGTCCTTTCATCGTTCTAGCATGAGAGCACTTCGTCACCCGGATCACGTTGATCTCGCAGTTCTAAAGCACTCTGCTTCATGAGCTTGGAAGAAAACGAAAGCTCCTGCTTTGATTATGATTGTCCTACCATCAATGATGTAGTGATGAAGTGCTCTTAGTGTTAATGTCTTAACACAGTTATCTTCTAGACCTAAGTATCAGTGGTTCTCCATTGTCATAGTGAGCTGATCAACCTGATGAATCTGTACACTTCCTTCTCTTCTTCACCGGCTCTGACGCTGCCGATACCGGTGTCAATGGCTTTGGAAAGCTGGCCCAGGCATGCGAATCCGATGAAGACGCATCTGAAAAGGTAACAGCGCTACCTGCAACGAGTCCAAGTTGCCCCCCTGTTCGCTGCGAAAGCCGGAATTGCCGCTTTGATAGAGCGCAGCCGTTCACCCGTAGTATACTCGACGATGTTCCACAGCATTTATTATGCCTCCTGCACTTCCGCCTCCATGCGCAGCGAAAACTTGGATACAAGCTCCATGTGATATGTTTCCTGGTCTCGCCAATTAGCAAAGATGTTCCCGTTCCTAAGATCGCAAGAGAGAATTAGCATGTTTTCATAACACTTGGCTCCCGTTCGGATCCGTAAGCGAAGCTGTAGGACTCGTATAGGTGGTTTACGATGACTGCGCCGTCGCGGCCGGCTTGGTTATGCGCGTGGGAGTGGTTCTGGTTCGAGTTCGATATTTTCCATTGTGAGGTGATGAATGGGGAGTGGAAGTAGGGACTGATGCATATCTATAGGTTTATCAATCAGGTACTGAGAAACTTCAGTATATGATCACATACCCGTCAAGCAACTCGTCCTCCTCTGGCGAGAATGCCACCTCACTCTGAGGCACGGTGTTTTCCGCATCTCCTCTTGTCACGTACCCAATCGCCGTGTCAGGTCTCGGTTGTGAGAGCTCCCCTAAAGTCTTCGTGATGTTCGCGTTCGGCGCTGGCAGGAGGAATGTCGGTGCCAGGTTAATCCTATCTCTAGGATGTTTGAGAACGAATCTAGCCACTCTGTTGTCCACCTCAGTCTGTCCTCAGAACGTAGTGAGTGACTCGCTTTGCTGTATGCCGCCTCGCTTTTTCTGCTGCGCAACAATGAGTCCCTTCGCCACCACTTCCATCACAGTCTGCAATACTGGCGGCTGCCGCGTATTGCGAGTAATATCTTAAATATGCTGATAAATTTCTGGCGGAAACGCATTGCGTGTATCGACGGTGATCCTGCAGGCACCCAGCTTGTTATGGTTATCGAGGTTCGATCGGCTCGGGGACGACTTTCGAGAGCTAGCCAAGGTAAACAAGGACATTTGGCTTTCAAAAGTCTAGGTGTTCTCGCGCGTTATTAGTTGCCCCCATCTCGAACACTTAGGAGAAGAGGGTGGTGGAGTATGGAGGCTCCGGCGTCGTTTCGCCGGCCGTAGTTCTGGACGCGCGACGCGCATAACCTTTCGCGATCTCAAAATTTCTAGACTAGCGCGGGCGCTTCGATAATTACATCTAAAACAAGTCTAGCGCAAAGCATGGAGATAGCCGAAGCTGACGTGCAAAGCTAAGGGGCGCAAACTCCACAGTTCTAGCTCAACTCATTTGTCACTGCGTATGAGTTCCCTTGTACTTAATATCTTATAATTTGGTCTCATTGTGGCGTTGATACATGAAGTTACTCAAGAAGTACGGCAAAAGCCTTGGACGGAAACCCAGGCCGGCCGGACAAGCCTCCGATAACACGCAAGATCAGGTTAGCATGCTCTGCCAGACTCTAGTTTCCGTCGTTGTACCATAGTGAAACAGCTCCCTAACGTTGGTCCTAGCTCCTCCACGCCAATGATGCCGTTACCCGATCGACCCCTTCCTTGCGTCCAGCACGCTCGCTTCGTTCAGCTCAACCAGCTTCGCGATCCCTAAGCCGCAAGAAGGGATATGGCTTAGAGCTACTATACGATGGCACACTCCATAACCGGGGCGAAGATGGATTTGGCATAGATATAGTGGCTATACATGGGCTCAACGGAAATGCCTACTCAACATGGAGACATAGCAATGGCCTTTTCTGGCTAAAGGATCTTCTGCCCAATGATCTTCCAGCTGCACGTATTTTCACGTATGCATACCCTGCAGAAGTTCTCTTTAGCAAATCTGTGGGAGATATACTTGATTACTCCCGTAATCTTCTCAATGACATCTGGGACAAAATGTTCGAAACTTTGCAAGCCAAGGCAAGCTGAACGGTTTATTTGGGCGCCATTTTAATAACCTCTTTCCAGGTAACGTTACCGCGACCGATCATTTTCGTTTGTCACAGTCTAGGCGGACTTGTATGCAAGCAGGTATGAAGTTGAAGAGATTCCAGTTAGATGTGATAACAAATTGTTAGGCCCTCCTTCTGGCAAACGAGCCAAGAAATCAATTCAAGGATGTATTGTCCGCCACTGCAGCCATTGTATTCTTGGGTACACCGCATCGTGGATCTAAAATAGCAGAAGCCGGCAAGCTTGTAGGAAGTGTGGCAAACGCTGTCCTGCGTATTACGCAAATCGCGAACGTTACAGGATCCATCCGCAGTGACCTCATTAGTGCCTTGCGTGCCGACTCCGGCAACCTGCAGTCACTTACCGAGTCATTCCATGACCAACTCGACTATCTGAAGATCGCTACTTTCTACGAACGGCAACCCACACCACCACTCCAAAAGTTGGTAAGAAATTCGTCATTTACCGGCAGACTCGAATCAAGAACTGACTTTCGCTCGATACAGGTTGTCGACCGTGAATCGGCCATTTTAGGTATCCCGGGTGAGCAGGTTATTCCTTTAAATGCCGATCATCGAAGCATGTGCCGATTCGATTCGAGGAACAAGGAATACCTCACTGTCCTGAACGAAGTTCGGCGTTTGGCGCGAGATGCGAAGGCAAACAGATATTCTGCACAGCTGTGTATGTCGCGACTCATCAAAATGGTACAAAATGCTAAGACTGCTCAGCTCTAATGTCCAGTGAAAAGCGTTGCATGAGTCTTCTTTATTCAGCCAGCCTCGCGGACTACAAAACTCAACTGCCAAGACCTGTGCAAGGAACGTGCAATTGGATTCTAAAAGATCCTCTCTACACTTCTTGGATGAAATCCGAAGAGACTGGACTTCTTTGGGTCACAGGAGAGCCAGGGTGCGGGAAGACCATGTTGTCACTTTACCTAACAGAGCACCTAGAGTTCGATCCTGTTAGGCCAACGCATTCGCAAGTCTTCTACTTTTTTTGCGACGATAAGATTACCACACAAAGAGATGCAAAAGATATTATGCGAAGTATTCTGCACCAAATTCTCCAGCAACATCGAAAACTCATCAAGTTCGCAAGATCAAGATGGGAAACTACTGGGCAAAACCTTGTGGAATCTTTTACCGCGCTGTGGGAGATTTTTCTGAACATCATATCGGAAGCAAGGGTTGGAACTATAGGTGTGATTGTGGACGCAATAGATGAGTGTGAAGCCAACAGTCGCCAGATGTTCCTTCGCTTCGTGCAAAAACTGGTGAACGACTCACGCACATTGGTTCCACGGCCACGAAACTGCGTGAAATTTCTCATCACTAGCCGGCCCTCTACCAAAGAGCTTGCTATGTTTTCTTCTCTCAATAGCACATTACAGATCGATGACGACTCGACAAGAGTTAGCGACGATATCAAGCTCGTGATCCAGAGTAGATTTGGCCACATCGCTAGCAAGGCCGGCTTCTCGGACGATACCAGGGCAGAACTAGAAGACCTACTTCATCTGAAAGCCGAAAGGTCATTCTTGTGGTTAAATCTGGTTCTACGGAGGCTCGAAGATACGCCTTCAACATCCAGGAAAGACTTCGAGCGGATTATCCACGGTTTTCCGCGCAAACTTGTGGAGACCTATGAAGACTTCATACGTCGCATTTCGCATGAGAATCGAAATGATGGTCGAGAAATTCTATGCCTTCTTATTGGCAGCTCCAGACACTTGACTCTGAAAGAGATGGATACCGCATATACAATTCGTCGAGACATATACAAAAGTCTAACCAATGTCGAAGAAGATCAGCAACATGCTATGGGGCAAATGCTCCAAGATGTTGTTGGGGCCTTTATCCGAATTGAAGCCTCCAAGATATCCCTGATCCATCAGTCTGTCAAAAATTTCTTGAGCGAATTTGCTCCTCGTTCGTCAGATGAGATTGTACGTTCTTTCGGTATCTCTCAGTCAACTGCAGCACTAGCTATGGCGACCTCTTGTATCCGATATCTGCTACTGGATGACTTTGCGAAAAACATCTTCATTATGGCACATCCCGGTTCAGAAACAGATTATACAGAAATCGAACTAGAAGCCGACCCGTACCTTCTAAATTACCATGCTAGTCTAGCTATGGGGGTTTTTCTCAACGTCAGCGCCGATGTTGGGGATGAGGAATGTTCACGTATTGCTCAGACGTATGGATTTTTCGATTATGCTGCGATGCATTGGGCGAATCATTTCGCAGCCTGCGAAAGCATGGTTACGAAGGGGCTTTTGAAAGATGTGCGGCGACTCCTGGAAGAAGAGAGCTCTTGTTCAAAAAATTGGCTGCTTTATTTCTGGGCCAACAACGACATGGGGTGCGCACTCCCGGATGACTTCAGTGGTATCATGATCGCCGCATTCTTCGATTTTAGCCTTTTATTGGAGGACTATCTGCATGAATTGGCAGGTCCAACCAGTCAATTCAAGATGGACCGTGCCCTCTTCTGGGCGGCAAGGGCAGGATCCGTCAGATCAACAAGAGTACTTCTCAGATGTGGAGCTAATCCTAACGCCCAGGCACTTGATCGACACACGCCATTGACCATAGCATCGCATCTCGGTCACCTCGAGGTCGTCAAAGTCCTCTTATCTGATGCGCAATGTGATGTCGCTATCAAAGGAAGAAACGGTCGTTCAGCACTATCATTCGCCGCAGGGAACAGTCACCTAGAGGTCTTTCAACAAATAGCTGAACAGTCTAACTCTCAGCTACAGGAGGTGGATGAAAACGCGTGGACGCCGTTGTTTTGGGCAATTGAAAGAGATCACACTATTATCGCCCGTGCATTGCTCCACGATCCAGCTGTAGACATCAACCATCTCGACCGCAATGGGCGCACTGTCTTATCATGGGCAGCGGGTGAAGGATTCCTTCAGGCCCTCCGCCTCTTACTCGCACATCCAAAGGTGGACGTCAATCTCGCAGACCACGAAGGTCGCTCACCCCTGTTGTGGGCAGCAAACAATGGCCGCGAAGAAGTCATTGAGTTTCTCATGCAAGGTGACTACGGCGTCAATCGAATGAGCAAGGACAAGCATCATCGAAGTGCTTTATCTTTGGCTTGTGCAAAGGGACAAACAGACACGGTGAAAGCACTGCTCAAGTATCGATGCGGGGAAGCGGACGAAGAAGACATAAACGGGTGGACTCCATTAGCTTGGGCTCTGGACCGGAGATCCCCGCAGACAGTGGAAACTATCCTCTCCGGGCGAGAAATTCAGCTTAATCGCAAAGATTATAGCGGACGGACCGTATTAATGTGGGCCACGAGTTATGGTTACGCTGAAATCGTTCGCCTATTACTGGATCAAGGAGCAGATCCTTGCATTGAAGACAATCACGGATGTACCGCTCTTGACTTTGCAAAGAGCCTGGAAACGTTTGATAGGGGTGATGTGGTGCATCTACTAGAAGCGGCCCTGACACCAAATAATCCTACAGGACCGAGTGTGTAGATTAGCAGTATCTATGAGCTTCATCTCATCGTCCCTTTTTTCCAATGCCTATGCTCAAGCTATTGTGATACAAAGCATCGGCAGGTGAAGTCCAGCCTAATTATCTTTCGATCCTGTGTACTAACAGTCGCATTTCACGAGAACATATGATCAAGCGCAGCCACTACGGTGATGTTGTTTGCCCATACTTGGCTATTTTTTGTAGAAATCGAATCGATGAGGTTGCCCCCCTGAAGTCCGGATGCCGGGACGAGTGTAACGCTGCCAAGCTCAATAATTGTTCCTACACATAATTGAAACTTACCGCTCGATTTCCCAGCCGAAGTCTTTCAGAGACGCCTTCGCTTTAACCACTGTGTCGTCGAATACAGTAGTGGACCACCCTTGTTCATCCCTTGTCATATCAGCAGCTGGTTTCAATGAGAATGTCATGTCATTTTACATTTTATTGATAAGGACGATGGCCTTTCCTTTTTTGGCATACTCTGCCATATCCCTTACTTGATCTGCAATGATCTCCAGCTGTTCATGCAGTTGGTTTGGTGTGAGAATCAGGAGGATACCATCAATGGCAGACGTTTCATCTATATGATAATTTAGTCTAAATCATGTAGAGTGTTGACATGCTGTAGCAGACCTGTCAAGATCACCCAATTCTGAGGTGCGTAGAAGAACAGCGGTTGCTTCCTCTCTTTCAAAAAGTTGAAAGCCTTGCTATAAGAAGCGTTGCCTTCTTTCTCCAAAGTCTCTAGCTCCAGCATGTCAATGCCTCCATACTATTTCTGCTCAGTAGATTGATCCAAGTAGCAGACACTTCAAATGTTCAAAGTTTACCTTATAACGTAAGCCACGGGGTCGCGCGCCGCCCGGGGTCACGCGCCGGCTTTGCCAAGAGAACACCAACTTTGACAAAAACCTATAATGCCTCAACACCATCAAAGGAAACCTACCTCTGACAAATCCAAAGTCCTCCTTGCTATCCAAGCTGTCAATTCAGGCCAGATTAAAACCGATAACGAGGCTGCACGTCTCTACAACGTCGAGCAAACAATGATACAGCGACGACGTGCCGGAATACAGTCAAGGAAGGATATTAGGCTACACAATATAAATCTCAGTCTGCTAGAGGAACAGGTGGTTATTAGACATATCCTCGAGCTTGGTGAATGCGGTTTTCCTCCTACCTACGCCTGGTTACGCAATATGGCCAATCATCTACTCACCTTGCGTGGTGAGAAAGAGGTTGGGAAGAATTGGCCTAGCACCTTTGTAAAACAATGCCCAGAGCTGAAGACACGCTTCAATCGACGATATGATTACCAGCGAGCCCTCTGCGAAGACTACACTACAATTGCGGGCTGGTTTCAGCTGGTAGAGAATGTCAAAAGGAAGTGGGGTATACAGGATGAGGATATCTGGAACTTTGATGAGACTGGCTTTATGATGGGCGTCATCTCAACGTCTTCAAAGGTCATCACAGGCACTGAGAAGCGACACAAGCCAAAGCAGGTCCAACCAGGCCAGCGGGAGTGGGTTACGGCAATATTAGGCGTTGGGGCATTAGGGCAATTTATCCCACCTGTGAAAAAGAGTGCTTGATGTAATATCAGCTGACAGGCTGAATACTCTTCATTCAATAATCCTGAAGACTGATCACTGCCAGATCATTCTGGTTCCATGTCCCTCTAATATACTAAGTGTTCTAGATAGTGTTGTCTTTGAATATCTGTTTGCAGTTCAATCCTGTCTTTGAATGTCTGCCTGCAGTTCAATCCTGTCTGTTTGTAGTTCAATCCTGTCTGTTTGCAGTTCAATCCTGTCTTTGAATATCTGCTTGCAGCTCAGTCCTTTGAATCTGCTTGCAGTTCAATCCGTCTTTGAATGTCTGCTTGCAGTTCAGTCCTGTCTGTTTGCAGTCCAATCCTGTCTTTGAATGTCTGCTTGCAGCTCAGTTCTGTCCTTTAAATCCGCTTCATCTAGCCTTGTCCATGGACTTTCCTCCGGCTCTTTCTTGGATGAGGGTCGTGACACTTTGCCTTTACATTGTGTACTAGCTGGAACCAGTTCTTCATTGTGTCGTAGTCCTCGCAGAGAGCTCTCTGATGGTCTAGCCGTCGATTGAAACGTGTTGTAAGCTCTGGACGTCGCTTTACAAAGTTTGCCGGCCAGTGGATGCCAACCTTCTTCCCACTGCGCGCGGCGAGTAGGAGATTAGCCTGGCCTCGAACAAGCTCATATGTGGGAGGGTGTCCACGTGAATTGAGTTCAAGAATTGACTCAATAATCACATCCTCCTCTAGCTTTGTGAGTTTCATTGAATTGGGTGTAGTATTGCTCCTTGACGCGACACCAGCGCGTCGACAATATAGTGTGGTTTTAGAGACGTTGTAGACGGCAGCTGCAGCGTAAGGTGTGCAAATTTAGCCTTCTTTGACGGCTTGATTGGCAAAGTCGAGGCGGGCTTCTTTGGTTTGATCCTGGAGCCTCTGCTGAGGCATCCTAGCCGGGAAACTCTATGTGGGTCAACGCTAGGATGTGGGTCTGTACAACAGAGGCTGGATGGTAGAGGACAGGCGCTAGAGGGCGGAGGATGGGTGCTGGGGCGGAGGACGGGTGCTAGAAGCTAGGACAGGCGCTGGGAGCTATAATAGGCGCTGGGCGCTGGTATAGGCGCGTCGAGGATGAGGTGGACGCGTTGAAGGCGAGTCAGGCACGACGGGACGGAACAGGCGCAACAGGATAGGGCGGGCGCTGAGGATGGGATGGGCGATAGAGGATAGGTACTAGAAGCTAGAATGGGCATAAGAAGTCAAGATGGGTGCTAGATCTCTCAGAAATCTCGCGATAGGATGGTTTGGTGTTCTCTTGGCAAATCCGGACCACTCGCTTGTACGGACCACTCGCTTGTACAAGACGTTAGCACTAATATAATCATTAGCAAGTGCCCGGATAGAAATCCATTCCTGTGAGTATTAAACCCATAATACAGGTATCCACTCATGAACTTCACTAAGGTTACAAATTAAATGAATCGTCTAGCAGTGCGAAACATTGGATTATCGAGCCACAACGACGACATGCTCAAGGCGCTGGTCTCATCAAGGGAGAAGAGGGATCTCTGCTATTAAAAAGGACTTGTAGGAGACTTCCACCCCCAATACACCACCTCGTCTATGATATCTATCTATGCTTGAAACTTCACCACATACTCCTCTACACCCACCACCTCTTTCACCTTCCTCAAAGCTTCCGCCACGCCCCCCTTCCCCACCACCCCATCCATCTCCTCCTGATCCTTCCAACCCAGCAATCCCGTCCACGTGCCCTCCGCATTATCCAAACCCCACCCACTCCAAGTCTCACTCCCGCTCCCCTCCTTCTTCAAAGCCTCGACCAGCTTCTCCCACGCCCCATCCACCTCCCCCTTCTTCTCCCCCACCTTTTCCGCAATCAAAAGCTGCGTCACCCCACGATCCACCACAGCGACCGAACTACCATACTGCGCTTTCGGCTCAAAAAGACGCGGCGTGGCTTTGCCGGCCATGTACTTTATCACTGCGCCCATGAAGGCGCCGAATTCCGGGGCGTCTGGGTAGTAGTGGTAAAAGGACTCTGGCTTGTCCCATTCTACTACTTTCAGCGGGTATCAAAGGGAAAGAGGGGGGGGAAGGGATTGTGGTGCATACCTAGGTTAAGAATGAAGCGATACTGGCTCGAAATGTCGTCGGCATTGTGGCGCAGGATGTGGCCGACGCGGCGGTATTGGATGCCGGTGAAGTTGAGGAAGGGCTTGGATTCGCGGTAGACGGCGGAGAGGGCTTCCTGTGCCGTCTCGGGCTTGAGGATGGGGAAGACGAATTCTGTGATGGGCATTTTGGAGAAGAGTGGGCTGTTATGAGATGGGTGTTGAGATGAATGGTGAGATGGTTTGATAGTTAGATTTGTGTATGACGCTACTTGTAGATGGGTTTATATAGAGCGAAAGGTTGATCAGAGGTCGGAATTCCGTTGCCATTATCGATTTGTTGTCGATTTGTTGTCGAAAGTGGAACTCCACTGGCTTGATTGGAGAGCCTTGGCAGTCGAGGTGTTCTTCGAAAAGGCACCTTGTCCCCCCCGACGTTGGGAGAATTCTGACCATTATTCAGCGGTTGTCTTACAGAGTTGTGAAATGCAGTGCTTAGTCCGAGGACATGATTGAGCTTCATAATCTGGTCGATTTGGGTCGATGAGCTTCAGCGACGGCGCCGAGGCTCTTGATACCTTCAACACTCCGCCTCGGTGCGCATTTTCTTGACTGTATGCTTCGCGCAAAGGTTTCCCGGTAGTTCAGAATGACGTCCAAAGGCCAACTGGATGGGAGTGGTGCCTGTTGGATGACGTTTTCAACTCTGCAGGGCATTGTCAGGCCGTCCAGACGGCGACTCGCATTCCCGGCTGTGACAGGAAAAGCGTCCTGAGTCAGCAGCCCTACCAATTGAGCGAAAAACAAGCCGTTCTTACTCGGCCACAAGTTGCGGCGTCGCAGGCCAGCATACGAGCTGAAGTGGCCAACCCAACAAGGCGCAATCCCAGCATCACATGTCCGTCGCCCCGTCGCCGCCGCTCACCTCAGCTCCAACCGCATCGCCGGCACAGAATGTACAGAATGTGGAGATTCGATTCCTTAACCTTCGCGCGCGGGTGCCTGGCCTGTTGCTGGATTCCTGAAACGGGGGCAAGATGCGATGCCTCTCGGCTACCTGCGCCAAAAATAGTCGGTGCGGCACGAGCGAGGCACCCTTGGCGGTCGAGGTTCGCCATGCATTTGAGCGGGCGTGCAGCTGAGAGATGTGCGTGAGGCTGATGGGGGAGCATGCATGGTTGCGCGAATGGCACCGCCTCGTTCCCGCCTCTGTACGAACCTCTTCGGCTGCTGCTCCTTCTTCTACCTTCTTCTCTTCTATCGTGTCCCTCGCACACGCTCATTACAATAGCATACGACGCTGCTGCACGCTGCGACACCACCGACGCAGCAGAATCCGCCGATCGCGAAACTTGTTGACGCCGTCTGTTTACCGGGCTGACGACCCCCTAACTTTCCATCCAGCGACCCTTCGAGCCTGGTGTTGAGGCTGCTTCTTCTCTCTGCGTGAGCCATTGGGAAGATGAGGATACCGCAGTCGTATATTCAGAAGTGCAAGGTCGTGGCACATGTTTTCCAGGTGCTGTTCATCTTCGTCTCGGGATGTATTACCATAGCCGTCTTTACCAAGGGCAGCACGGGCGGTGCTTCTAAGTATTTCTTTGCCTTGGTGAGTTGCTTCCTCTTGCGACATGGCATTGGATGTCTATCATGGTGCATGCGAGGAGCAGAGCTGACCGCGCCGCATCACAGTGCTTCCTCTCCCTCCCCGCCCTCATCTACCTCGTAATGGTGCCCATGTGGTCTCGAGCCTCCCGATTCGCAAACGCCTACGCCTTCCTCGCACTCGATGCTCTGTACACGATTTTCTGGTTCGCAGCCTTTGTGTCTGTGGCTGTGTGGAACACGGCTGGCATCCGCGACGGCGAGAAGGAAAAGAAGATTAAAGACGGCGATGGGAACTGCTCAACCTTCGCACCAGGCCCGGAGGACATGTGCACTCTCAGCCGCGCAACAGTAGGCCTCGGTGCCGTCGTATTGTGCGTTCAGCCTGATCCCTGCCCAATTCCTGCTACGCCCTCTAACCCAACCACAGCATATTCTTCGGCATTACTACCGCCGTATCTGCCTACTACCTGGTCAAATTCCGCAAAGAGGGCATTCTCCCCTACGAATCTAAGGAGGTAAATCCACATCACGCATCTGGCGAAACCGCAGCAAAAGATAACGCTTGGTCGGCCGAAATTGAGAACGGACGCGATTCCGACGACGAAGACAGGCGCACAGAGCGCGGCGGCAACCAGGAGGAAGACGAGTACGCGCTGCTACATTCCACAGAAACCGACGAGGGACGCCATCCCGGACGGCCACTCAGCTGGGGCGACAATAGGTTCAGGGATCCTGTGCCACCGTATGCACATGACGACAATGCGAATGCTTTGAGTCCAGGCGGATATGAAGAGTACAGGAGAGACGCTGGAGCTGGGGCACAGCACCCGGACGCCTTCCAGCCGCGCTATGATGAGGGTGGCTATGACCTTGGAGGGCAGGGGGAATACAACAACGCTCCTCACGCACCGCAGCCGCAGGGATACAGCTTCACTGGTGGGGATCGGTGAAGAAGCAAAGTGGTGAGAAACAGTGTGACTTAGTCTTGACGCCTTGTATAGGTGTGCCATGCTTGCTCGGAGTTCAGGGTTGGCGGCATCAAGAACTTGTATTTGGCGCTGAAGCGTTAGAATTCGCAATTCACCTTTTGCACTCACCTTTCTGGCTCAGAAGACACCCACTGTACATGCCTTGGCTGCGTGGTGAGCGGGGCTGCACTACCACACACACACACGTGCATATCATCTTTGCTTTCTAACGGCTCGCTAAGCCCAATGTCTAATCCAACATGCGCCGACATTTGAAGACCTTGCTGGGGCTGTACTTCGTAACAATGGCGTCATCTTGATCTGTCGCATTGTCGGTTTACGTTCCGAGACATCGTGTCCACAAGGCTGAATCTTATCGTGATTGGGTGTAAGAGCAGTCTGCAAGAGAAGGCTGCAAAAGGTTGCGGGATTTTACCACAGTTGTGGCAAATCTCGGGCTTTATTGGAGACTGTTGGTCCTCCAATACGTCTGATCGAGTGATGAGTGACTGCTATATTTGGCGATTGAGACATTTGCTTCGGCGACATGCTCGATCGACACTGCATCGTAAAGGTCCTTCGAGAGATGAGCCTATGACATTGAATCGGCTTGTGACGATCGCAACAGCAAGTTCCACATCTTCAAACTCTATTTGACGGAGAGAGCTGGCCGTGGAACACAACGTAAGTATATGGGTGGGGACATGCCCGGCAACGGATTACCGTTCGCTACCCAACACCTGGCAACGACGAATCCTCCACCATGGTAGCAGCCGATCGAAGTGGTGCAGATCTGGAGCTGGCCCCTTGTAGCCTGCCAGAGCATCGACCGGATCCAGAGGAAGGCAAGACGGTAATGCCAGATCGAGTTTGCAGCGGAGACGATCCTGAGTTGGAAGCTGAAGTCACGACTTCCCAGAGAGGAAATGTATTCACGAGAGAATATCGCACCTGTCCTCATGGGAATTCCCAGCCAGCGACATCGCCATCACCATCACCAGATCATGAATCTGAAGCGAAGCCATGGCGAGAGCGCCAAGTGCTTGGTCTCACCCATCGAATGTTCTTCTTTTCCCTTGGAATGATCCTTGTCTCCATAGCTTTGATCGTAGTCGCGGTAAAAGGGTGGACATCGAAAGCAAAGTACGCCTAAATTTCAATTAGCGTGAGCCTCGGCACTAATACAGTTGTCAAGGATCCCAGATGTCAGCCAGGTCCTCTACGATGGCGTGGCTGTGTTCGTTCCCCCGCGTCCTATGTCCCTTTCCCTGGTCGCTAGCTTCTGTCCAACTGCGACCAGTACCTCACATCCCAATCCCATCATGTCCTCTTTGCAGGGTGAAGTCTTCTACAAATGCTTCAGTACGTAGCTCTTTCTGCTCTGGCAAGCTCTTGCCCTGACATCAGTGAAAGACGAGACATTCATCGACCATGGTGATATCACCGGCATCATTGCCCTCGACATGTTTGCTTGCATCGATGCGTGCACGACCTGGAACTTGGTCCACAACGATACGGAATGTCTTGGGGTGACAATGAGTCCAGATCTCAACAAGACGTACGTGACGAATAGAGGAGCCAATTGTTGGCTCAAAAATGACGTGACGGTCAATGGAACAAGTGACATGGCCAGTACCGCCCTTCTCTGTCAAACAAGCGCTTGTGGAACGACTTGGACGAACTCGCAGAAGCGTGGGTCGTTCTTAAAGGCCTAGTTGTGGACCGAGTTGTTTGGATCGGAAAGGTGACTGAATCTGCGTTCCGCTGTCCTGATGAACATTGCCTAGAGTTTTTGGATTTTGCATGTTAAGGCGGCTGATACTGAGAATAGACTCAAGATTTCCAATATACACTTCCACCACCGCATCATCGGCGATGAGGGAGTACTATTACCTTTTTGCGTTGAGTCTCACGATAGCTAAACCTGCTTGTCGAAAATCTCGTTGCCAGCTGCAGCTACGTTGCGTGCGCCGACAGCGGTGTGCCAAATTCTGTGGCACTAGGAAGGTTGCCGTATCTCATGTGCCGAATATCATTCAGTAGCTTACTTTGTTTCATGCATGCATACTATAATCTGCACGAGTTGATCGAAAAGATGTGTGGAATCGAGGTGGGGGGCGACTGGCAAAGTGGTGTTATGGAATCGGCGCGAGGCGTCCCTTCCGAAGCTGGAAAGCATGCGTTAACTCCCACTACCCGCCCATCTACAAGCACTGCGTTGGCCAGGTGGGCGGGTATTGTACTTGACACGCTTGTCTGAGTCTGGCCGTGCCTTGCAACTGACGTAGCAGAATGTGATCAAGTGACCGATATTGTTGAAAGCATAGATTGTGCAGCCACCATTGAATGGCGCGCGAAGAAGACAAGAGGCGAGAAACGTTGATCTACACTTACATGAGATTAGTGAACATCCGCGGAAAACATGGGGAATCGTACGATGCGTTGGCTAGCACCCTCCTCGTCCAACGCCATCGGCCGATGCAAAAAATGAAGTGCACAGTGATCTCCCAAGCTGGACGTCTGTCTCTTGATTCAATCAGTCTGCAATAACAGAAGACTTCTATGACATCTCTTAGAAGCCTCGAAAGAAAGTAGCAGTGGCCACTGCTGTCATTTCTTTGATAAGGCAGGCGAGAGGAAAAAGTGATCACCACCACGGGTCGGCTGAATCCCGTACACGACTGATTGGCAGCTCTAGGCTCCAGAGCTTCTGTGGGAGGGAATGAAGAGAATTCTATTGGTCTTCAGGAGCCATGATGTGACGAAAAAGGGCCGCGGAGTACAGTCACCGATCACAGCGCCTGGTGCACCTTCAGACTCAGCATTGGTCTCTTGAAAAAGCAACTACCCGTCTTGCCCATGATCGGGGCTGGAGGAGTTTTGTCGATGCAATCAACGATGTACACAGCAGGGGCAGAGGCGCTGCTTGGCGAGTCAAGCTTCTTGAACGCGGGAAGGATGATCCATTCCATGGGGCGATGTCGGGAACGGAACACGGGCTAGCGCACGGGCATTATCAAGGCCGTCGGGCGCGACCGCGTTGTCCAGACCAAGGTGAAATGTAGCTGAAGCAACAGCAAGGCCGCAAGGATGAACGAGAAACGACCGAGCGAAATCCGTCAGTGCCACTGAAAATGTGGCGTCTGCAAGTGTTAACGGGCCTAACGGATGCACTGCTCAGCCAATCAGTACCACGTCGTGGAGAGGTGCCCTTCTGGTGGGAGCGAAGACCTGTGGACGGATTGAGGAGCGGATGTGACGCTATAACGCTTCGGTGCTAGTGTCAACCAGGGCGAGAGACGTCGCCATCCCATCTCAACCGAGGCGTGCCGACGATGCCAAAGCTGTCTCTTCGTCTGCACCCGCCATCGCCCACTCGCCTCCAACATGGCTTGCACTCGGCATTCGTCTGGACAAGAAAGTCCTCTCCGAGCTTCCGCTCCGAGGATCCATCTAGCGGGAACTGATGCTACTAATCACCCTTCGACCCTGGCTCGCTCCACGTTTGTTTTGTAATCATTGCGGCGAACATCTCAAGCGCCGCCGTACCCTTCAATACGGCCCTGGACGTACAATGGACGCCCCGCAGATGCCCTGTGAATTATCGTCATGCTTGCTCCTACGCAACTCATGCCTCTTAAGCCGTTGAAAGCGGCAGTCGGCCTAGTAAGAGTGAACACCATCCACTTTCCTTGGCGTCTTGCTCACGTTAACCGATAAGCCGCACTATCCTCACGGTATCGTCGCCGACGTCGATAGCAACTGGAAACGGGTCATGTCCAGGTTCCGCAACTTCATTCCATCCGAACACTTTCCCGCCGAGGCCGACCGTTATGTGCTATACTACAACGCTTGTTGCCCGTGGGCCCACCGAACTATTATCGCACACGCCATGAAAGGACTGGGAGAGGTGGTTCAGCTGGTTGAAGCCGACGCACGAGACCCCGCCCACGGCTGGTGGTTCTCAGGACGGAGAGGGCCAGAGAGGGACCCCATCTACGGCATCAAGTATGTCCGAGACCTGTACATGCGGGCAGACCCTCAGTACAACGGGAGGGTGACGGTGCCACTGCTATGGGACAAGAAGAACCGTACGTTGGCAACTGCTAGGAATTGAGTCTGTGTATTGACCAGGTCCAGAGACGATCGTCAGCAACGAAAGCAGCGAAATAGTACGAATGTTCTTTGAGGGCTTCGACCAACTTCTCCCGCTCGAGATGCGCGAAGTCAACAAGCTAAACCCTCTCATACCACAATATTTGCGAGCCGATATTGACGAAGTCAACGGATGGGTATATGATACTGTGAATAACGGTGTGTACAAGGTTGGATTTGCGCGTTCCCAAGCCGCCTACGACGATGCCATCACGAAGCTCTTTTCGTCGCTCGATCGGCTGGAAGCCCATCTTGCCGATCCTCGGCATCAACCGTACTTGTTCGGCGAACACATCACGGAAGCCGACATTCGCTTGTTCACAACCCTTATCCGCTTCGACATGGTGTATTACACGCTGTTCAAGTGCAACGTGAAAATGATTCGCCTGGATTATCCTCGACTTCACGATTGGCTAAGAAGACTGTATTGGGACGAAGGCCCGGAGACATCTGGAGGCGTATTCAAGCTCACAACCAACTTCCCGGCGGTAAGTGTACACGTTGCCTTTTCCAGTGCCACGCTGACACGAACTAGATTAAGAGTGGATATGCGCAAGTTTCGGCGGGAAATGGCATAGTCCCAGCGGGTCCACTTCCACATATTCTTCCGCTTTAAAAAGTTGTCAATATGCCTTCCATTTCTCATCATGATTCCCAGTATTTCTTACTTCTCAAATGTTTGCACATTCTCGGGTTCGGTTTTTTGATCATTTAAGCAATATAAAATTCTCAGTCTGGCAATCTGCATCTGCACTTGTGTTTGATCAATTCATCTGCATATCGCTTAGCTTCACCCTCCAACTAATACTGTGCTCTAGGAAAAGTCTTAGTAAGCAAACCGGTCACCTCAGATACGAATTTGGGATGGAAACTACAAGGATCGTTATACTATTCGAAGGGACAGGCAGTGACGCTCAAGTCATGCTCGAGCACATCAAGTCATTACACGTTAGATTCAGTCCCCTGACTAAAGGAACGTCCCAGGCACGGCATGGAAAAGCAGCCCAGCAAACCGACCTGCATCCCATCCCCCATTACCCACCACAATCCCGCCCTCAACCACCCCAACCGAGCTCCAAACCCCACCCTACATCATACCGAACGCAACCCCCAGAATCCCAGCACCAACCCCCATAGCAGCCGCCCCCATCGTAGGCGCCGCATTCGTAGTCTGCTGCAGCACCGACGTCGGCACGCCGCGCGAATCCGTCGGCGCACCTGTAGGCGCAGTCAACAAAGAGCTGTCCGCAGTCACACCCGCGCTCTGGCTCTGGCTCGCGGCGCCGGTGCCGCTGATCTGCGTCACCGATGCAGAGCTAGCTGGCGAAGCGGACGTTGCTGACGCACCACTGAACGTCGTGGTGCTGAAGGAGCACGAGCGTAAGAGGTCGTTGACGTCTGTGCAGATGTCAGGGGAGGATGGATAGGGGAGAGGAGAGGGAGGTACCGTTGTCATGGCCGTCGTCGTCGAATTGCGCGACGCAGGCCTCGCAGTTTGGGATTTGGGTGTTTGCGTCGGTGGCGGTGCAGACGCAGTTGAGTTCTGCGGCATCGTTGTCTGGGGAGGGATTAGGGTTGAGGAAAAGGAGGTTGGGGAGGGAGGGAGGGTGTACCGTGCTGGTCGTCGCAGCGTCGGCTCAGGCTGACGACGGGCGCGCAGAGGGCGCGGCATTGGTTGGGAATGTCGTCGTTGTCGACGTCGTCGATGGCGAAGCCGAGGCTGGCGAGGGAGAAGGTGAGGAAGATGGTCTTGAGAAGCATGGTGTTGGTTTTCGAGGTGTGGGTTTTGAAATGTTAGACGGGGATTACTGATATTTGCTGTGTAGTAGTTTGTCTCTGCAACGAACGATGATGAGTTCTTTCTCCATCGCGTTCCTCCCTGCTCGTTATATACACCACTTTCCCCCTTCAACGTCAGTTTCTCGCCAAGTTAACCAAGTCTCTCCCTCCGCCATGGCACACAATCTGCATCCCCATCGCCTTGCTTCGCGCCCTCAGGTACAGCCTCGCATGACGTACAACCTCGACACCCTCCCTGCGATCAGCCAAGCAACCCATTGTTTCGAACACGGCTCGCTGTGCGTTGTTGTCGCATCGTGAGCGGTGCATCACACCTCTTAGCCGGCACTAGCATCGGTCCGAATCGCAGCGCTGCCGAGCCAAGCTCGAGCAAGGCTGTGCGATGCTGTGCATGTGGGGCAGGGAAGTACGTGGCCCGGGTGCTTGTCTGGACGTTGTTCGATGGGATCGCTGTCGAGAGCGAAATGGCCGCGCAAGCAGAGTGGCCAAATGGTGGTGTGGTGCACGGGGATGATAGTTGTATGGGAGTTTCACAATCCCGATGTAGCCGGATCTTTCGTCATGGTACGAGGCGCGGGTACTGAAAACGGGTTGTGTTGAAATGGCATGGGCTTGGGGTTTATGTGCGAGAGGTTATTATCGTGGCATGCTGCGTGAAAGGAACTGGAGCCGCAGTTATAACGTTATCACAATGGCCGCTTCCGTAAAGTTTTAAACATGGGTTGAGGCCATTGTCGCATTGATAAAGACTATGTATTGACATAATAGGAGAAAGTGTTCACCCATTACATTATGAAGGCCACTTTATGGATCCCAGGTAGGCCAGGACTGTACCTAGAACATTTGGCCATTAGACAAAATCCCAATTCTGAACAAAAAAAACCCACGACCGTTTTCGCATCTACCAGGGGAAATCCTGTTTTCCCACTTTTACACAGGTGAGATAGCCAACGTCGTTCGCATCCGGATCGAGCATGAGCTCGTTGCTGGCCAATACTTGAACAGCCCTACTTGCGTACTGTTTCAGCAATTTCAGCTCTTCTCCTAAGTCCCTCCAGTCGGAATTCATCAGACTCGCGCAAAGCTTGCTGATCTCCTCGTAATCCATGTAGTTGCTGCCGCCGCGGGCAAGCTTTCGATAGAAGGTTCCACAGCTAAGAGCCCTCCTTTTATCGTCCAAGGTGTGGAGTTGTCGAGAGATGGCGTCGCGAAACAATTGCACCAGGAGCCAGGTTTCTTTGTTTTGACTGTCGTTTGGGGCGACAGGGCTATCGCCCACTTCAATTGTGAGCCTGTCAACAGTTAGCACACTGCTTGGGGCTGAAGGAAGTGCGTATGTGCTCCAATGACGTACATTAACAGCTCTCGATCTACTACCAGACATATTTGATCAAGCGCCTTAGATCTTGTCGTAATTCGTTGGCGCAGCTCATTGGTGAGAGCGTTTCGTTTGGTTGGCCAGGGACTGAGTGGATAGGCGCCAACAAGGTGTACGAAACATTCTGTGAAGAGTGGTTCATTCTGCAGGGACTGCGCCAGTAGGGTCCACCGAACAGGATCCGCTTTAATCGCACGGTATAGTTGTTGGCGATAGTCCGCAATTGCATTACTAACGTGAGGACGAACGAGAGGGAGGCACTCGAGTGCTGTGGCAACCCGTACTATCATTTCTGACTGACTGAGAGCCGCCTTGACTTCATTGGTTGCAATGCGAAGTGGTATGTTATAAAAAAGGCCCAGCACCTGGCCGTATGCTTCAACTGTTGCAGAGTCAATCAACGGCCGTAAGACCATGGCACCCGCCTCGGCTATGCTGTTCATATCGGCATCCTCTTCTGCATCTTCGCTCTTGACCTTGACGCCTGTGTCATCCTGCCCTGCATTGATATGAGGCCGCTCGCCAGTCACGAGCTGGCGCACAAGTTGAGCAACTGAACCCTCGACAGGCGTCAGCATATACGAGAACCACAGTGGGAACGAGTCCTGGGGATCCTGCGTTTGAAGGCTCCGCGCGAACCAAGGCGAACACCACATCAACGTCTTGTAATGCAGCTGAAAACTTCTCATGGAGTTGGAGCTGAAGGCGAGAATAATGACATCTCCATTTGGGAAATGAGGAAAAGTTCCGAGCGTCGCGTGCGGAATGAGGGATAGAGGTGCATCCAACGCAGACTCTGGGGACGATTTGAAAACCTGATCCGGCAGTATCTAGCCGTTCGGTTATCATTAAGGTGTAAACGTCTCTGGTATGCGCTTACAACTGTGCCATCATTGCTGATTTCTCGCACCGATTGTTGTTCTGAATCCATTGCTGACCCCAGTTTCGGCGGTAAAGAGGGATTATCGTACCCAGTCGCTGCTCTGGGTTCAGCGATGGGACCATCTGGCGAGGAGGATTTTGACATGATGTGATGTGTAGCCTGTGGAGTGGTGGAGTAAAGAGGAGAGAGAAGATTCTTTTTACATCTACGAGTAAGAGGAGAGATGCTCGGATATTGGTAAGAGGAGAGCTGCTCACGGTTGGGAAGAGCGAGTTGAGGGAGCTAGGAAAAAGAGAGAGGTAGTAGGGGAGGAAGAAAGAGTCAAGGGTGCGAGGAAAAAAGGAGAGGTAGGAGAGGAGGGAGAGCAAGTTGAGGGAGTGAGAAAAGTGAGAGGGGAAGGAGGGGAGGAAGAGCGAACAGGGGTTTCTTCAATTTCAATTATCTAGAGAACTGGTGGTGAGAGTGTAAAGGGCGAAGAGGTTTCGTCATGACGCTTGCGGGTAATGCAATAATCTTCCTTTGAGGCACTCGTAATGTCAACCCTCGTCGGGGCGAAGCGTTGCGTAGATAGAGTCTGTGCGACTGGGTTCTTGTGCAACACGTAGTGTTGTATCTGGGTAAACCATGGCGAGGGAGTCCACGCGGTTGGAGTAGCCGACATCTTTAATTCTGACAAACCAGGTTCTCAGGACAATGCCGAGATGGACTAAATGAGCATCGAGCTCGTCTTGAAAAGAGTCAATACAAAGCTGGGCCTTGTGCTCCATCATCAAGTCGAGGAATGACTGGTCGGGTTGAGCGCTCTCGGCGAGGTCCACGAACAACCTGGAGGTGTTTTCTCGTTTGTTGGCCAAAAGTAGCTTTTCGACCCATTGTGTCGGTGGGGAAGCGTAATGGGCGAGGACAAGCGAACGAATAGATAACGGCAGGGGGGTTTCTTCCGAGAGTCTATCAAGGTCGAGGTACAATACCCTGACACTTTGAAAAGGTCCGAATGTAGAGATCTTCATACGGTTACCTAGAGGATCTATATGCTCACTCGAGCCCCACGAATACATGAAGTGTAATCTGAGTGATTCAAGCGTATGTCTGTGGCTGAGTAGGGTGAGTTGGCACTCTTCCGGGGTGATTCGTGTGTACGCTTTATTAGGTCTCTTCATGGCATCGAAAGCGAAGTGTTTTAGTCCATGGGATGCGTTGACGAGAGATAGAAGACTGGCCGGATCCACGCAGGCGCGGTACAACTTCAGGCACACTAGGCCTGAGGTCCCAGGTTGCAGATGGAGAGGTTCCCCAATGACACCAGCGCTGTCGGCATAACAGTAAACAGCTCGAAAAGTGCGAAGCGAAGGCCGCTTGAGAAGGCAGGCGTAATCGGCAATATCAAAAGGCAAGCCTAGAATGTCCCCGCGCAGATGTAGCTCTTTAAGGTTCCCGAGGATAGATGTTCCACCATATTTCAGAAGGCGCAAGATGTCAGTGGATGGCGAGTGCTCGGCAATGAAACAAAGAGTGTCAATACCAGGGGCGCGCGAGAGGACGATGGCAAGGTAAGCATAGATGTCTTGATCAAAGATTCGCTTACGCCAGCCCAGCTCTTCACACATGTCTGGTCTGGCGTTGCACAGGCACGTCATGGCTTGCATGGGTAATGCGCGTGTGGCGGATCTGCTGACAGGGCCATTGATTCGGCAGTCGATCTCGCGGACTGCTGATGCCAGGTCAGGGCGTTCGACTATGGCTAGGGTGAACTTGATGAGAGGCAAGACGTGGTGCTCGTCCAGTCCTTCAAAACATTTCTCAACGGAAAAGGAGTCTTCTCGATCTGCAGAGTCTGCTGGGATTGAGGACTTGTTGTAGGTCGAGCGGAGATCCACCAAAGAGGCGGGCTGCACAAAGCGCCGGAATAGGGCGGGCTGTGCGCTTTTCCGCAACTTTGTGGAAGCAAGACAGGCCTGGCGGAGGGCGAGGGTGTCTTTGTCCAGCGTGAGCTCGAGGAGGGCGGAGGCGAGTATCTCGGGGGGAAGGTCGAGAAGGCCTGTCATGGGCGTGGGTGGGGAGGTCAACGGGAGGTCAACGGGAGGTCAACGGGAGGTAAACAGGGAGAATGCAAGAAGAACTGGAAGGAGGTGGCGGGCGTCGGGGAAGTCGCGTTGGGCCCGGCTGCGGTTGCCTCTGCCTTAGCGAGAGTCTGGCTGGCCAAACAACTCTTCCAAGACTTCCCCCGACCCGACGCCCTCCTCAAGTGACCACAAAATGACCCCGCCGCCCTGGCCGGGGGCCTCTTTTCAAGGTTCCGCTGCAAAAATCATACGATTCTACCCACTCCCCCCGCTGTTTCCCTCGACCGTCCCCATTTCAGAAGGCCCAGTCCGCTCACCCGTTTCGGGTGCCCAACATGGCCGATCCTGGCCTCCTGCGGCCACACGACCAGCCCGTCGTCGTCCATCTCCCGCAGCCGCAGCCGCGGCTCGACGACGCTGACGACTGCAACGGCCTCGCCTTGGACCTCATCCGCCTCACGCCCGTCCCGACGCTGGTTTTGGACTCCTCTTTGTCGGTCCGCCAAGTCTCGGACAGCTTCCTCGACTTCTCAGGCAGTCGCGTCCGCGAGCGTACCATTGGGCTGCATGTAGATCGTCTGTTCGACCAGCCCAATACCCTTCCATCTCTTGCCGCGGCCCAAAGAGCACTCCGGCTCGCCCAAGACACTAGGCGGCCTTACGAACTCGAGGACGTTATTCACCCTCTCCAAGGCCGTTGGAAGGCCTGGAGCATTCGAGTCGTCCCAATATTCCGCCATGCTAAACTGCGTTGTCTCCACATGGAAGTCACAGACTCCACCGAACAGCACAGAAGGCAACTGGAGCTGGAAGAACGCCTGTCGACCAGCGAAACCTTTCGAATGTTCGTCGAGGCTGTCAAAGATTATGCCATCTTCATGCTAGACCCAGACGGCAACGTTGCCACTTGGAACACGGGCGCACAACTCTTCAAAGGCTACACGCGCGAAGAGATTCTAGGCAAGCACTTCTCAAACTTCTATGGCCAGGAAGACAGGGACGACAACAAGCCTGGAAAGGAGCTCGCTGATGCCTTGAGAGATGGCCACGTTGAAGACGAGGGCTGGCGATATCGGAAGGATGGATCTCGATTTTGGGCCAATGTGGTCATCACCCCCGTATATCGCGATGGCGCTTTGATTGGGTTCGGAAAGGTCACACGTGATCTCACCGAAAGACGAAAGGCTGAGGAGCAGCTTGTTGCCGCATACGAAGAGTCTTCGAAGCTGAAGAGCGAGTTCCTGGCCAACATGAGTCATGAGATCAGAACGCCTATGCACGGGATGCTCTCAGCCCTCCCTCTTTTGCTTGACACTCAGCTGAACCCCCAACAACTGGAACTCACAAAGGTCATTGAAGAGTCAGGCGAGGTGCTCCTCCAAGTCATCAACGATATCCTCGACTATTCAAAGCTGGCTTCGGGCTCCTTTTCCATCAGCACCGACATCATCAACGTGGCCGATATCATCCAGTCGGTATTCAGAAGCTTCGAAAAATGTAGCAAACCCGAGACTGTGTTGGAGTATCATCTCGATCATCGGCTTCCAGCAGCAGCCGAGGGAGACAGCCTCCGATATCGCCAGATTGTGCAGAACTTCATGTCCAACGCTGTCAAATTCACCGAGACCGGATACATCAGAATCGACGCTACCCTTGTAGAAGAAGACGACGACTCGTACGAAATCTTGACACAAGTCACAGATGCTGGCATTGGTGTCCCCGCAAGTGTGACCAAAGCCCTGTTCACGCCGTTTACCCAATTCGACAATTCAGCCACAAAACGTTATAAGGGTACAGGGCTAGGTTTGTCCATTTGCAAGAGTCTAGGTATGTTAACAGTCTTTGTGAGAGTAAACATCTGAGAATATGTCAAGACGGGTGCACCTTAATCCTAGCGTGGTCCTTCAGGTCTTGAGATAAGGCTCATGGCCTTGCCACGATACTTGCTTCTTACGAAACTACTTGCAATGGACACGCTAACGTTCCAATTTCGCAGCTGAATTGATGGGCGGTCATATTGGACATCGACCCAACCCAGGTGGTCGAGGCAGTATCTTTTGGTTGTAAGTCTGCGCTCCTCACTGCAGGCATTTATGCTCAGACTGACTTGCGTCAAGTACAGCGAAGCTAAAGAAGGTTAAGCAACTGACCATTGTCGGGCCCGTCCAAGAAAAGCTGGGCGCTATAACAATCGATACACCCATCTCTCCGTTTGAAGACATCAGACTGGCTGCGACTGGAAAACGAATCCTTCTTGCAGAAGATAACCAAATCAATCAAAAGGTCATGGTCAAAACGTTGGAAAGTCTCGGCTTTGACAAAGTTGATCTGGCGAACGACGGCAAGGAGGCTGTGGCAATGGTTCTAAGAGAAGTCTCTGCTTACAACATCATCCTCATGGACATCAACATGCCTGTTCTTGATGGCGTATCAGCTACACGCGAGATACGTTTCGCTGGTATCACAACGCCTATTATTGCGATGACAGCCAATGCACTCAAAGGCCAAGCGGAGTCTTATATCGCCAAAGGCATGACGGATTACGTCTCGAAGCCGGTAGACAGGAAACGACTCGCGGCGATACTGCTAAACTGTTTGGAACAGGATTCCGCCCTTCGCCCATTGCTGACCCGGTAACGTCAACGATGCCTCTGCCTCGGCTCAGAATCGGAGCAGAAGTATCGTGTTTATTCATCCAGACGACTAAATCGTGCTGGCAAGCACAGCTTTAACGATCTGAAGTGATCCAACGCTTGCTCATCCGGATCTGACTAATTTACGTGGCCCAAAATATCAAACCCTTCGCCGCGATAGCCCGTCCTTCCGTTACTAAATCTCATTTTTGCGTTCAGCGGGTGTTGGAGTTTTAAGAGGCAGGTTTCGATAGATACCAGGCTTCACGCACACATCGGTTCGGAGTTTCGAAGCATTTCTGGGTGGAGCATTTGCATGCAAAAGTCTAGTACCAGTCACATTGGGATGAAGCGTTTCATTTAGCCACATTTGCTTTTGTTCATGCAAGACCGTTCCGGGACAAGCTGCAAGCGCCACCGTTTAGCATCGGATGTCATCGGGAGCTCCGACCTCCTTGCATGCAGGCCAATGTCCGACGTCATAATGATCGGACTTGTCTCCACAGGACATAGAGTCAAGAGGAAATGGACGGAACGGCTATTCCCTACGGCTTGGAGCTGTTATTCTGAATATATTAAAGACGTGGGGTTCGAATTGACATGGAAGGCTTTCACCATCGCCCCATTCCGGCGAAGGGAGCTGAGTGCGAGTCGTACATGTCTCGCTCTTTCTTGCCAGATCCTTTCGATGCGAGGTCTAGACCGACGGCGAAAATCTCGGCTAATTGTGAGCTGCATGCCCATGGACGCATACGGTTCCAAGGCGTAAAGCGGCTTGCATACGATCACGATCTCAGGCAGGTAAACAACCCTGGTCTGGCTAACCAATCACTAGTGTTATTGTAGACCGCTATCAACATCCTAGATTGAAAAGTCATGGATACCTAGCGTATGTTCTGTAAATTTTGTAGAACAGCTCCTCACCTGGGCCATAATAACCCCCAGCACTTCAAAGCCTGCACTCAAGTATTAGATATGATACCCGAAGAACTTTCTCTTCAAAACAATGTCCTCGCCCTTCGCCTCTCCATCCTCGGCCAAACCCCTCAAGTACGCCTTAAAGTTCACGTAGCTTTTCGCCTCGAATACAACAATGGCCATGCACGCCCACTCCATTCCCCAGAAATGCTCCCAACTCCCCGCGAAATCCAGAACCGCCTTCTCGAGACTACTTTTGGCCTCCTGCGCCAGGTCCTCTTTCGCAAGCAATTGGCGCACTCTATCTTTGATGGCAGTGGTTCGAGAGGGAGGAATAAGCCAAACGCTGTCTGTTCCGGGATGGTCGTCGCCGATCCAGAGCGCTTCCTCGACCTTGGGCCATTCGTGGAATTCATCGTACTTGTACATGCACGCCCATTCCATGTTTGGTATTTCTAAATTTTCCTCGAGGTAAAATTTCCAATCATCGCTAATCCACTGAATGCTGTCCAGGGTATGGAGAGGAGGTGCGTGCAAGATGCCGCCGAAAGGGCCTTCGATGCCGTTGGTGAGACGCAGGAATGCCTTGTAGTCTTCTGGAAGTGACACGTCGAGGCGCTGCTCGGCGTCGGAGATGTCTTTCTCGGAGGCTGGTGCGCGTAGAATGGTCTCTGGGAGATCATCTCCAGTTTCTACGTACCTAGAGACAGAGCGTGGGTCAACGATCGTGTTGTGATTGAGTTGGTGCAAGATTTTTTCGACGCTGAGGTCCTCGAGCGAGAGTCTGCCGCTTTTAAAGCGCTCGTGGATCGCTTCTTCGACTTCCTTTGCGAATGCTTCGATCTTAGACCTGTCGAGTCCAAGTATATCGACTAAGGCGCCTTGGCGTAACAGGCTCCACGCCCACTGCGATTTGGCAAGCTCCACAATCTGAACCTTGCTATCGAGTCGCTTCGAAATAATACCTAGCAATTCCCGTGCGGACGGTACTGACTCGTCGATATCGACCGCCCCCTCTTCATCGAGTATTAGCCGCATGTCTAGCATGTTGACCAGTGCTGAGTCGGTGTACAAGTCTACGAAGGCTGCTGGAGTTTTGCTGAATTCGGGATAAGCCTCGTCAATGCATGCGGAGATTTCCTTGATGAGGTCTTGCATCTCGGACTGCGATAGCTCGCCGGCTCGCGGGCTTTTGTCAACTTCCTTGACCTGCTCCTTCCCATTGCGATGGCGGACCATGTACTGCATGTTGGTGATACTGCAACGCGGGTATCCAGGCCAGAAAAACCCACTCTGGTAGCATTGCGCAAGAGCCTCTACCTCAGCCTTGATCTCTTCTTCCGAAACCTGGGCAACATCAAGGTCCTGGTCTGTCAGGTCTTCTCCACTGTCCGCTTTCGCACGGCGCTTTCGCCCATCCACTACTGCTTTTTTGACACGCTCTTTTTCGCCAGCGGGCCAGACATCTACCATGCTCCAAAAAAACCGGAGCGGGCGGAGTGCAGCGTCTTGACCATGGTTGTAGTCGTATGTATTCATCGCTGAAACCAGACGCGCAGCCACATCCACGTACCCTAAAACAGCGAAAGTGAGAGCCAACACTTGAACGGACGAGTACAGCTTATCATTTGGAGCTTGAAAGATCCGCATAGGAGAAAATGACACTGACGCATTTTCGTTGCTAGCTGTTGATGCAAATGATCCGTGTTCGAGTTGCTGTTGGTCCATTGTCGCGACGGTTGGAATGCGACGGATTTTGAAGAACTGGAGAGTGTGATGAGTGCAGCAAGTGATATATATGCATCATCATCTGCGGCGTAGTTGCTTGGACAAAACACTAGTTCTCTGGGGGCCGAATGCAGGAATGCGGCGCGGGATGCATGATGACGTTGGAGCGGCGACACGGGTTCACGTGAGAGCGCGACCAGTCGCAACACTCTCACCGGGTCTGAGTATATCTCAACATGGAAGCAGATCTCAGTCTAGAGATGCCAGTCTTGTTCATTTCTCTTATCAGAAATCTAATTATCGGTTTATGTGTTACTACAGCACTGCCAAGCAACGCATACGGTAACTGCCTTGCCATTATCGAAATACAAAACGATTTTGGATAAAAGCGACTCGTTTGATGTAGCAAGGCGTTTGGACGTTCTGTTTTGGACATGGGTGCCATCTGTTCTGGATCTAGTCTGGGATTCGTTGATGAAGGATAGGCCGGCAGACCAGTAGAAAAAGCAAAAGCGGGCTAGGGTCGGTCATTTAATGTTGATGATGGGTCTCAATTGTCTTTCATCTTACTTGTAACTTGGATAGATCAGCGATCTCATAACTTAGCCCTCTCCTGCCCTCCCAACACCGTTCCGTACTGCACCCGTCAGCACCCACCCTTCATTTCGCCGTCGTACTACTCATCTTGATCCCCCCATCAATCTCCACCACACTCCCATTCATATACCTCGACTCCTCCCCAAACAAAAACGCCACCACATCCGCAACATCCTCCGGCGTACCCAACCTCCCCAACGCATTCCCATTAACCATGCGCTCCACCGCCTCCCCACCCTTGACAATCCCCGCGTTCGTCGGCGTATCAATGTACCCCGGACACACGACATTCGTGCGAATGCCGCGCGGGCCCAGCTCGAGCGCCATGCACTTGCTGAACCCAATGAGCCCGTACTTGGTCGTGCAGTAGACAGCCTGCTGCGCGCTTCCCCTCAGCCCGGAGATGCTGCTCACATTGACGATACTCGCGCCGCTCTTCAAATGCGGTATCGCCGCGCGCGTCACATTGAACACGCCTTTCAGATTCGTATTGACTAGTTTATCCCAGTACTCGTCCGTCGTGTCTTCCAGCGGAATGCTCGTGGGATTGACGCCCGCGCAATTGAACACGTGGTCGATGCGGCCGAGCTTGGTCGCCGTGGCGTCGACGAACTTGCGCACTTCTTGGTTCGAGCTGACGTCGACGTCGTCGAGGTGTTTTGGGGTCGTGGCGCCGCAGAGCTTGGAGGTGGATTCGAGGTTGTCGTAGTTGATGTCGCAGAGGGCGAGGGAGGCGCCTAGCGACGCCATCTTGACGGCTGTCGCGCGGCTGGAGGGGTTTGGGTCGTTAGTGACTGGACGTGAGAAGTGGCCTGGGTGGGGAGAATACCGCACCCGATCCCGCTACCAGCGCCCGTTATGAGGACGACCCTGTCCTGGAATTGCAGCGGCATGTTGGTTGAAGCAAAGCTGGAGAAGCCGTAGGTCGAAGAGGTTGAGCAATTGATGTTTTCGGGAGCGAGAACGTAGTTGTGTCTTAGCTATGGGAATCGTCGTGTTCTGCGGAGTGGAGAAGTTGTTTGTAGAAGTGGGGTGAAGTGGGATGCGTAATGCATGACTCGTGTACCCATCTTATCGTTGTTCCCTACAAGTCAAGCTTGATTCAGCACGAAAGATCTCGATATGAAGCGAAGAAACGCAATTAGTCTATATTATAATCATACATGTACTGTGTCCCGTCCTTTCCATGCCTCCATGCAACCCACCGGAAGCGCCTCGCAATGCATTCGCAGTCCAAACGATTAAGCTTTTGGCAAAATGCCATTGATCTTCTTGACCAAGTCTTCAACCTTGTAAGGTTTACTTATGATTTCATCCATGCCAGCTTCTAGCATTGATTCCCTTTGGGCTTCTCTGACATTCGCCGAAACGCCCAGAATTGGGCTCCTGCCTGCCATGCCATGCTCTTGCAGCTCGCGAATTTCTATAGTTGCCGCGTTACCATCCTTGATTGGCATCTCTTGATCCATCAATATGCAGTCGAAATAGTTCTCTTTCGCCGACCTGCCGCGCTCTTCAACAGCGTCAATGGCTTCCTGTCCGTTGTTTGCCACAAAGACTTCGAAACCCTTCGATTGAAGTTGGCGTCGTAAAACTTTCTGGTTGATGATATTGTCTTCCACTAACAAAATGGTACGGCGGGCTTTGGATGAGCTTCGACTTTGGCCCTGAGACACAGCTTCAGAGTTGTCGTGCTGCCGCTCCGTCTCCCCATGCTTCTCGATAATATCGCCCTGGGAAGTCTCTGTTTGCTGGATGTCTTCCACGATTTGTTTCGTCTCCTCAAGCCTTTGGCCTCCACCATTTTCCGGATGTGCTTCTTGCCGGAACTCAGTAGGCGGGTCTTTCAATGACTTGGCCACATTTTCGATGTTGATTCCCTCATGGCTGGAAACTGAATAGTACGATGGCCGCTCGGACTCGTTGCGAAGAGCCGATCGAGTACGGTTGAAAGGGGGCCGCTCGAGATGCGCGCGTACCGGCGAGTGACTAGAGCTTTCGGATGTGCTCCTGTGTCCCAACGACGGTCGTCCATCTTCCAGCGTGCCATCTAATCGACGGACCTTACAAAAGAAGCCAAAAGTCGATCCGTCACCCTCTTTTGAACTGACGCCTATGTCGCCTCCGTGTAGCTGACAAACTAGAACTGGTAAGCTGCCGCATGAACTAGAGATCATTGGATCACTTACGCTTGCGGGAAATGAAGAGTCCTAGGCCACTCCCTCCATAGTTCTCCTGCGTTTTCGGCGTGGCTTGCCTATTCCACATAGTGAGCATTTGCAACAAACCTATGAATTTGGCCCACGTACCGGAAACGTTCAAATAATTTGGCCTGGCCTTCTGCACTGATACCGATTCCAGTATCCTTGACTGCCAACATGAGATAGAAGACCGAGCCGTTCCCCCAATCGCCGCTCATGGTGGAATCGACGTGGAATGCTTGCTCGTCTCGGCCGAAAAAGATGACGCTCGGGGGATATGATGTGGGTCGCTCGATGGATGCGCCCATAGAGACGGTAATACTTCGCTTGCCCTTCTTCTTGGATGTAAATTTTATTGCATTAGTGATGAGATTCACCAGGACTGAGTATGTTAATGGCGATGCTCGATAGACACGCGGCTCAACATACCCTGTTTCATTCTGTTGAGGTCTGCCATCACATAATCCACAGCGAGATCATCGTAGGAGACGTCCATTGCATAGTGAAATTCAATGTTCTTGGCTTTGAATTCGGAATGAAACACTTTGAGCGCAGATGCAAATTCCCATTTCGGCTGAGTCCGTCTTGGGGCCAGAGAGAGCATCATGGAATCCAATTTCGAGAAGGAGAGGATGTCGTCGACCAGTGTATTTTGGTGCGAGACGCACAAAAGGATCGTGTCGGCAGCATCCAGAATATCTGCAATATTGCGCTGGATGTCTCCATGCTTCTTCTCAACTTCGTGTGACAGCTCTTTGATCTCTTCCGCCAGATGCAATACGGCGCTCAGTGGATTCCTAATTTCGTGAGACACCATGTCAATGAAGCGTTCCTGCTGTTGTTTCCGCTCCTGGGCTTCTGTGGCGGCCTTCTCTTGTGTGAGCTGCGCTCGTTTAATCTCGGTAATGTCAACGACTGCTGCTATGAAGCCGGCTTCCGGGACCTCGGCGAGGGGCTTGAGGAGAAACAGCCGCCATGGCTCCTGCTCTTGATCATCCATAGGCGCAACGCATCTAAACTCGACGCGTAATTCCTCACGAGCGGAAAAGGCCCTACGGTATTCGGACATGACGCGTTCGTGATCCTGGCTATGGATGCTCTCAGGCCACGCGCGAAACTCGTTCTTCAATTTGTTGGATGTCAGCTCGAAGAAGGCGTCATTAACGAAGACAGCCTCTGCATCACTGTCGAGAATGGCCAGTCCGTTGGGGAGCAATTCGGCAAACTTTCGAAATAGCTGGGTCTGCTTTGAGTCGGCCTGTTCTTCTGTATCTTTGTCGCTCAAGATGGGCTGCTGCGACCCGGATTCTTTGATTTGACGGCCGGGATGTTGCTCAGAGAGCTTATCCAACCCAGACACTGTCATGTATTTCTCCACTGTGGGATTATGGTGCAGCTGGGCGAGCACACCCTGACGCTTTCCGGTTTCATCGAGTATTGTACTTAGGACCATGGTCGACTCGGCCACGAATTCAGGGAGATTCTTGAGAAAGAACCTAACAGCTGGGACATGGTTAGTCCGTCACTGTGGATGAGGACAGAGCGACATGCTTACCTACCTTGACAGTCCTTCCACGCACGGCGGCCAGGATGGAAGTCAGCGCCTCTCCAGAGTAACTCTCACGAGCACTGGCCCCTTGACCATCTAGGTTGCCCGTAGCCTTTCCCCATGCAAGGTTGTGGATTATGGAGAGCTCGTCACCCCAGAAAACTGCAGCGCAATGCGGTACCGCGACGATGCAAGAGTAGACGAGGGTGGTGAGGGCGGCAGGCCATGATTCACGGGGACCCAAAGGCGTCTGAGACCTGTAGTGGTGTGTCAGTAGACGTGACAAGAAGAGAAGAATAGACGTACCAGTCTGTGCGATCGATTTTTTCTGAATTCAAATCGAAAACGGGGAATCCGGTGGCCTCGAGCTGATCCAGGTCATCCATGGCGCCTGATAGCGCGTCGTCGAAGGTGATCGCTGGCCACAGGAAGTATTTGCGTTGCTGCAGCATAGCAGTCAGGGCAAGCAGAGAGGCGTGTATGCGAAGTGTGCCTGCGTGACGTCACAGCGTGCCCTGGTGCCCTGGGTCCAGAACTGTCGCCCACGGTGCCTGGAAGATTGGCTATGCGATCGCCGCGTGACGACCGAAGCTTGTCGATGCGGGAGGAGAGTTGGAGTTGATACAACTAACAGTGAAGCAAGACCGTTGGATCATCGTGTTCCAGCAGCGCCATGTGCGTGGCCGTTCCGCTGAACGGCGGCACTGCGCCTGCCATGACGGCGAGCACCCCTCGCGTAGCCGGAGCACCATGCCAGCCTCTCACACACTCGCCAGACCTTGGCCGATGTAACGTGATGGCGAATCGTCGAGGAAGGGTGCATCGATGCAAATGAATCGAACTGGTCTTGTCTGGTCTGGTCTGGTGCACTGTTTCGGACTTTACCGGTAGTGTCGGCGATAACTAAATGCGGGCCGCACCTTCCGTGCCAGCACAGCTCACCCTTCATCAGTCGCCAACGTCGCACCGTCCTTGATCCGAAGTGAAGTGCTTTCCATTTCCATGGCTGACTCAATACCACCCGACACCCTTGTCCACCTCGCTCCTGAACTTGTCGAGCTCATCTTGTCATATCTGACTCCAAAGGAGCTTCTCAACTTCGGCCAGACATGCCAGCGTGCCAGCGCTTTCGTAAGACCTTCGAACAAGGTACTATGGAAAGCCGCATATCTTCAGATCTTTGACAACCCTCTTCACGTGTGGAACCAGCTCTTGCCTAGTGCCCGTGCTAAAAACCGGGTAAGTAGTTCATTCTCTGTCCCCGCCGCCCTCATTAAGGCGAGAGACTGGTTGGAGCAAAATTTTGGGCTTAACGTTATGTCATCATATTAAGTTGACCATGTTTCATCATGCAGGACCGAGAGACCAAATGGGACTGGCATTACGAAGTGCAACGAAACTATCTTGCCTTTAATGCAGTTTGTCAGACATCAAACGAGGCACTTCTAGCTGATCCAGAGAAAGTCATCACGGCCTGCCAAGATCTTATTGACACAGCGAGTCACTCAACTGATGGGGACGGCCAATGTGTGCCGAGATCGAGGAATATTGACTTCCTCGATCGACTTTTTCGCACAGCGCCAAATCCCGAGAAGAGTACGTAAAACGCGATTCAATCTGTATCTTCACCCGATATGGCGGCCATGGTTCGATTTAGCATACACCGTACCTGTGAATACGACATGGGCTGACAATACAAATACAGTCATACACGATTATCACACTGACATCGGCTCATTGTCCTTGCCGCTTGAGTTCAACTTTGACACTACTCGTCCAATGACGCGCTCTAGTTCGTAACCCCTGTCGCACTGCACAACATCCTCTCCCCTTTGACGTTCAAAGCGACTGCATTTGTCTATATTGGAGCGACGCTTCGATAATGCAGTCTACGTTGTTAGGAGAGGCAATGTGCGCCAGACTCTTGTCTTTAGAGAAACACGCTGACCTTGTACCTCATCATCAAGTGCTCTTACGCCAAGCAGAAATCCCAGAGTGGGCGAGTCGCTTCCACATCTTTTATGGCATGACCACGCGGGAGGAGGAGTCGTTACGATCCAAAGGCTTGGCGAGAGGACTTGCATACGACTGGACAGTAACTGGCCACGCTGCAGAATACGGCCCGTTCTTACGAGACGGCAGTGGAGCTGTCAATTGGCCGATCCTGGAAGCCGTCATGTCCCTAATGATGCGAATCTTTGAAAACGCCAAGGGCACTCTGTATCGAGTTCCAAAAGGTTTCAAGCACAACATTCCCTACCTCCTACCCCTGGATCCGTCGTATCCTGATGATTGGGCTGGTGTCAACAGGTCTTGGGTTGGCACATATGCCTTCCTTGACTACAGAGCCCTTGTTCATTACAACTTTGCCAACAATCTGGAGTATCCGTTGGACCTAGGAAGCTACGATGAAGCACACGGTGATCTTATGCGGTTAAAGCTATCGCTCAGCGACCCAAATGAACTTCAAGATGATTCAAGGCTTCAAACGAAGTTGCCAAGAGGCTCAGACCTCCCAGTCCTTTACTTCACAGGCACTTCGAATGGTCGACCGATTCGACGTCCCAGCATCAACGTTCGTGGTTTCGCTGCTCTTATACCTGGTTCACGACAAGTCCGATGGAGGTTCATCATCAGGTAGACAGCATGAACGAATAGCTTTTGAGTATTTACTGACCAATTCTAGATATGCAGGTGCTGATCAATGGCAGCTTGATGGGGTTCAGCCTGCTGGTGTACGTTCTGGCGGTATCTACGGCCTCTGGAGCCACGTTGAACATGAGGACCATGGCCCTACAGGACCATTCTGTTACTTCCCACTCGAAATGGTTGGCCGCAAGACGTTCTGAAAACAATACAGTTGCAAGCCGACCTTCTTGGCATCACCGTATTATTCCTCCTTTCTCTCTCAGCCTCTCACCGAACCTCCAAAGCAAATAAGGGCCAGGAATCCCAAACAGGACGGCGACAGCAGCCAAAAGCGTATTACCGACGCCATAACCGAGCGTACTGTACAAAGCCGGCGCAAAGATGGGAAATGCGAAGGCAAAGATGTTCCTCAGAAATTGTGACGCCGCAGTCGCAGATGCTGTATAATCCAGAAAAGCGTCCACTATGTACGCTTGCGCAGCTTGGACAGATGCTAGGTACGCAAAGCCGAATATAGCGACTCCAATATCTGACATAACCTAAAACAATCGTACACGGTCAGCAATCACGTATCCGATAATTTGGAGATACGAACCCAGTGCAATCGCCGTTGCGCCGACCATCCATACCACAAAAGGCCGATCGGAAATAGAATCGCTCCAGGCACGATGAGTGGCACCCTGTTTTCCGGTTTAGTCCTGCCACCATTCTTCTCTTTCAGAGTCATCCAGATACGATCCATTCCCCAACCTGCCACTATCGCTCCAAGTATACATCCTGTTACGATAGCCAAATAATGAAGACCACTCGCTGCAGGAGATTGTCCGTACACCTCTATCCACATGTTTGCGAACGTCGAGTGGACAATATAAAGCAACCCAAACTGGTAGCCTAGGAGCAGAGAAACTAACTGAACAACGGGTTGAGTAATGAGGAGCCGGAAGGGACGGACTAGTCCTAGCTTCAGCCTACTACTAAGCGTAGGACTCGACAAGTCGTCTCTAGTATAATAAGAGTCTCCGGTGGATTTGCGCATGCTTGTAGCTTTTCGAGATAGGAGGGTTTGTCGATGAGTTTCGGGCAGGAATATGATGAACAAGAGCAAAATAAACGCATCAAAGATTGAAAGAACGAAAAATAACCAACGCCAACTAAGTTCCTGGACCATGACACCTCCAATGATAGGGCCAAGGGCAGGGCCAAGTAGAGGCACCACCGCTTCTAGAGTTAGATTCGAATAACGGACCGGGGCAATAACGTACCACGAACCGTGAAGGACTTCCCTCGATCCTCAGGACTCCAGCAATCGTTGGCGATTGGTCCGGACACCTGCTTTTGTTCAGCCCGGACTCGTTACGAGAGACTTCAAGTCAGGCTTACGGCGAATTCAGCACTAGCACCCAAACCTGCCAAGAACCTGCCAGCGATCATTAAACCCTTGTTTGTGGAAACTCCGCATACGGTGTTCCAGATAATGTACCAGGTGCAGCCGACTATCCAGATCGGTCGACGTCCGAACACCTCGGAAAGGGGAGCAAGGACCAATGGGCCAAACGCGAAAGCGAGGATGAAAATGGATAGAGCCATCGATGCTTCGGCTGCCGATATTTCGAGGTCGTGACCAATTACTCCTAAAGCTGGCGCAAGCATTGGTCCTGACATGAGCGTAACGAGCCCACCAAGACTCGTCAAGATCGTGGTAAACCATTTCCGTGGCAGCGACCAATTCAACGGGTTGTTTGGGTCACACTCCCCGTCCCAGTCTACCTAATGCCATTGTCAATTTCACATACATGATCTAGAACAGGACTTTTACTATGATAGTTTCTTCAGGCGCAACGGCTGCGTGGGTCGCGTGTGGTTGTCGTAAGCCTTTCTCTGGTTGCGCCACCGCGTTGGGCTCGATTTCGGGATGTGACGCCGCCATCTTCTAATTTGCTCTTCGTCGTCAATGGTATCATCTCAGAGCGAAATCTTATATAAGATTCGGACTTGAGCCAAAGCCGAGTTTGTTGGACGGCTTCATGAGTTCCAAGTATATCCGAGTTTACACTGCGTTCTCCGAGCCGACTGCCTTATGTCCGAGAGACGCCTTCCTCATTCGTACTAATCTGCCGCTATATCTCCGAACCACAGCCTATAATTGCATCAAAGTCCGGCTCACCAGGGCTCTGCTTCTATCTCCATGTATTCAGTTCATCCGAGGGAATGTGTTTCCCCTTTTCTCATGATATCTCAACATGCTTCATTCGCCGAGCCCGGAGATCAAAGTGAAGAAGCGAAAGCGAAGAGCTGTTCTTTCTTGCAATGATTGTCGGCGTCGCAAATTGAAATGTGACAGAGAGCTGCCTTGCAACCGATGCATCCAGGTATGTTTCATTTGGTGTAGTTACCTCTATAATTAACGTTCAATACAGGGTGGCAACGGCAGCACTTGTGCGTATGGACACGAGCTTTCAGATGGCCGACAGCCAATAGAAGAAGTCCGGGAAACAGTGTCTCACCCTGGTCATAGTTCTATAACGGATGAAATTCCTCCGACCAATCAATATGCCGGAGATACAAACTCATTGAAGCCCATTCATTCGGAATATGAAGCCCAAGATCAAGTTCAACAACTACAAGGCCGGATAGCGTCGCTGGAGGCTTGTCTGAGTTCACTATCAACCTTTGTTGCCAAGCGAACAACCCTTGATTCTACGCAGGTGAATGATCTTGCGGAGGGCGAGCCGAATCCTGGACTGGCTAGTCTGTTCAAAGGTCGCGATTATCGCACATTCGTCTACGGGCCAACAAGTCCAATCACTATCGTTGTCAATGTGCGTACTTGTCTTCTTTTTTCCCTTCTCGCTCTGACGTAAACAGTTTCCAGAGATTCGGTTATACATGAAGCGCGCATATCCGGATTCAACGTTAGAGCGACTGTCTAGTGACATCAAGGCACTCGAGAGTCGAGCTCGGTCCAGTGGCCCCAGCCGTGTCCTCTCAGTATCTTCGCTTCGAAGTCTCTTATTAGATCGGCCGACGGTCGATCTTCTCGTTCAAAGATACCTCGAGACCTTTGAGACCACTTATCGAATCATACACGTTCCGACCTTCTTGGAGGAGTACGAAGCGTTCTGGCACACGACTGCAGAAACTAACTCCGACCTTGAGGCTGTGCTCGTAGCAATACTTGCCTGCGTGTTGTGTACATCCAATCACGAGAATACGAAATACTACCCAAACGGATCAACGTTTCGAAGCAAAGCCATTATTTGGGTCAAAGCATGCGAGGCTTGGTTAAAGAGACAGAGCAACAAGCACCGCACGCTCGCAACCCTTCAGGTTCGCTGTTTACGGTTACTAGCGTTGAAGACTACATGCTTGAAGACCAAGGAGTACTACCAAGAGGTGCAGACACACCTGGGCTTCATGAAAGGCATCGGTATGCACAGGGATCCAGCATTCATTGAAGCACGATGCTCGCTGTTTGAAGGCGAGTTGAGACGTAGACTTTGGGCTACCTCAGTGGAGCTAGAGATCCAGGCTTCTATTGATAGAGGTACGAACAATCTCCTTATTCGAACAAGTGAAATGCACGAATAGCAGGATCTAGAGTCGTGGAAATGAACTCTGAAGGTCTCCGTATTATTTGGTATTCTTCAGTCTATTCGCCGTCGTCACAGTTTCCGCTGTACGTACTGACGCTGTACAGGAATCACTTCCTCGCTCATAGGTCTAGAATGTGACTGCGCAGCGCCTCGAAACATCAACGATTCAGAATTGGCGCCGGGAATACAAGAGCTACCACTTTCGCATCCCACCTCTGAGTTCACCGACTGCTCATTCGTATACCACGCGGTGCGCACCGCTGCCCTAAGAATAAAACTATGCGGCATCACCAACAGCATCCGCACAAGCCCCGAATTCGACGAAGTCCTGAAACACGAGCAAGAAGTTCAAGAAGCACTGAATGAATTACCTTCCTGGCCAGACCCCAAGGCCTTACACGCCGGGACCCATCTCGATCTCAACCTCCGCCAATTCCTCGTCATCTTGCACACCCCCCGCGCCTTCAAACCATCCCTCCGCTCGCACCCAAATTCACGCTACTCGATCCTCACATGCCTCGAGCAATCCACAGCCCTCATCCAACGCCACACGCGCCTCCTCGACGCCAAAAACTTCGCCCTCTGCTGCATCCGCTCCGACTACTTCCGCGCCGCGCTCATAATATGCCGCATCGCCTACGACGCCGCCAAACTCCCCGGTACGCCCCCCCCCCCCTCCCCCTTTCACCCTTAACTCACACACCCCCAGACCCCTTCCTCATCCGCCTCATCCAATCCCTCTTCGACCCCACCATATCCTCAGCCCTGCGCCTGCTAGAAGAACGCTCCATGCGCCCCGGCCGCGGCAACCACCAGTTCTGGTACATTAGCGCGGGGTGCAGTCTCGTGCGCACGCAGTTCGAGCCCGCGAAGGCGGATGTGTATAGGAGGCAGGCGTGCGATCGCGTCGCGAGGTTGCTGCATCGTATACTGGCGCTGCAGGACGAGGAGGGCGGAGAGAATCTGGCGAACGAGGTATGTGGGTCCGCTGGGAGAGAGGGAGAGAGGGGAAGGCTGACGTGCGGCAGGTTGTGCTTGGGAACGAGGCGACGTTTACGGCGAGTGGTGGAGGTGCGGCAGCGGCAGCGGGGACGGGGAGTGCGTTTGGGGATGCTGGGATGCGAATGGAGGGGTTTGATTTGGGGCACGGATCTGAGTGGATGTTGGATGATTTTTGGTTTTTGAATGATTTTCCGCCGTTGGATTTTGCTACTTGAAGGGGAGGTGCTGGAGGTTGTGAGGCTCTGGATGACACTAACGATACGGGAGATCAAAGGTGCAACGAAAAGGACCAGTACGGCCATACTGCAGCTGGCACAATAGACATTCGCAAGACATAATGACGGAGCACGACAAATAGTAAGACAGACCTCTAATTCGTGGTACTGTACTAGTGATCCAAGGGTACAAAGCACCGAGATCGAGCGAGGTGGAGTTACAGAAAGAGAACCAGCCCAATGAAAGACACAGACTCCTCCGAAATGAATTGAACAGACGCCTGTTAGCCCGCATTCTACTCAATAAAACCCCAGCGCTCCGTGCTGATAATGACGCCGGTTCATACCTGATTCGTGGACTGAGCGTAAATGTATAACATATGGATTCGATTGGATGCAAGGTGGTCGACGATGCGGCCGTTGGGGTATTGATGGTTTAAGCCTCGCCGAAGAGTCGCGCGGTGATGTCGCCCATGTATGCCTCCTCGAGCTCGTAGTCCTCCCCATTCATCTTGTCAATGCCCACGTACTCGAACGCAGCAACGACGCCCTCGACGTCGAAGCCCATGGCGACGAATCGGTCAATTAGATCCTTGTTGTATCCATGGTATGCGGCGAGCTTTACCTTCTCCTCGTTGTCCTTTGCCTGCTGTGCCTTGCGCTTGATCGTCTCAGCCGTAGCGCCTCCGCTGCCCTCGGAGATCTCCTTCTTGGGCGCTCCTGCATATTTAACGGCCCAGTCACGGGCGACGTGCTCGAATTCTGGGGGATTGCGGAGGAGCATGCCTGCGACCTCTGCATCTTGGGGGTCTTTTGGCTCTGGCGTGCTCAGAAGAGACTGGAGGGAGATGAGGGCGGATTTGATGGTAAGGACGGGTGACCACTGCGACGACAGCGTGTCCAAGCAGATGGCACCCGTCTGGCTGGATACGTTGGGATGCCAGATCTTGGTTTCGAATTTCATCTGCGGTGGGCGGAAAGGATACTCGCTGGGAATCTTGATGTCGACAAAGTAGGTGCCGCCCTCGTAGGGTGTGTCTGGAGGCCCCTGGAACTGTCCCCGGAGGTGTGTTAAGTCATCGCCGTTTGCAGGCTCGACGATGATCTTGCTCAGGGAATCATTCTGAATGTCTGCGATCTCCTTCGCAATACGCCGTGCACGATTGCTGGCCATGGCGAGGATGGAGGGCAAACGATGGAGGAGGAGAGCGAGGGATCGGAGGACGAGAAGAGGGTGGTGGAGGGATTAAGTAGGCAGCAGGCGCGGTAACCCGTTGGAGCTATCCAGTGTCAGCCTGAGGCTACAAAGGCGCCAGTGGGTGCAACAGTGAGTCAGGCTGTGGTGGAGTGCTCCCAACTACACCAGGTAGGTCGAACAAAGGGTTTGTATGTTGGATTGTCTTATGGGCGGTACTCACATGCGAACCTAGCTCCGCTCTAGAGATAGCAACTTTAGTCTCGCGAGCCGGGCAGGCGTGGGCAACGGCGGGGCTGAGCTTCGAAAACGGTCACGGAGGGAAGAAGAAGCTGCAACGAGGGTTATATGTAGTTTGGACTATTCTGCTTGAGTGAGGGTGACCAAGCAGCCGGGTTCGACAATGTTTGACGTGTCTCTTGGTTTGTGGAGCAGGTGAGGCGGGAGGTCCCTCGAGCGATTGCCAGCGTCACTGCACGTGACGGCGCTAAGGGCTTGGGTGAAGCTCCGAGAAAGCCATCAGCTCGGAACGCCGCCGTCAACATTACAAACCCCGACTCGCCCTCCATCGCCCTCCATCGCCGCCTCTCTGTGCGCGCACCCGGCATCGGTCTTCTTCTATTTCTACGCTTTCTCTCTCTCCGGTTCGAACATCACGTCGACCCATATAGCCGCGTGTCATGGTGAGCTCGCTCCCGTGCGACACCCCCGAGCAGCTTCACTAACGTGTCCAGGGTAACCAGCAGTCGAGTGCGGGAGGAGGACCTCCGGGCGGTGACGGCAAAGACAAGAAAGACAAGGTACGTATGGAATGCACAGTCGCCATGTCTCGTCGTGGTTGCCTCTCCTTGCCGCCTAGCACGCATACTGACATTATTTGTTTTGCAGAAGGATAAGCCCAAGTACGAGCCACCACCGCAACCAACCACCCGCATCGGACGCAAGAAGAGAAAGGCTGCTGGGCCGAGTGCCGCCGCGAAGCTTCCCACCATCTATCCGAGCGCACGATGCAAGCTGAGGTACCTCCGAATGCAACGCATCCACGACCACCTGCTCCTCGAGGAAGAATACGTGGAGAACCAGGAGCGAATTCGGAAGACAAAGGCTGCGAAGGAGGGAGGTCAACCTGCCAGCGCCGGGGGCGACTCTGACGCTATTGACCGCAATGCAGACGAGAGGTCCCGGGTCGATGACATGCGAGGCAGCCCCATGGGCGTCGGCAACCTTGAGGAGCTCATCGATGATGATCATGCCATCGTTTCCAGCGCTACCGGCCCGGAATACTATGTCTCGATCATGTCTTTCGTTGACAAGGATCTGTTGGAGCCAGGCGCCAGCATCCTGCTGCATCACAAGACGGTCTCAGTTGTTGGTGTCTTGACAGACGACGCCGACCCGTTGGTCTCGGTCATGAAGCTCGACAAAGCTCCAACAGAGTCTTATGCCGACATTGGCGGTCTGGAACAGCAGATTCAGGAAGTGCGGGAGGCGGTCGAGCTGCCCCTTCTGCATCCTGAACTCTACGAGGAGATGGGTATCAAGCCACCGAAAGGTGTCATTCTATACGGTGCGCCTGGCACTGGAAAAACCCTACTCGCAAAAGCTGTGGCAAACCAGACGAGCGCCACCTTCCTGAGGATCGTGGGCAGCGAACTTATCCAGAAGTATCTTGGTGATGGTCCCCGACTCGTCCGACAGCTCTTCCAAGTGGCTGCCGAGCATGCACCTTCCATTGTGTTCATCGATGAGATCGATGCAATTGGTACCAAACGATATGAATCGACATCTGGAGGAGAGCGTGAAATTCAGCGGACCATGCTTGAGCTCCTCAACCAGTTGGACGGCTTCGATGATCGCGGCGACGTCAAAGTCATCATGGCTACCAACAAAATTGAAACATTAGACCCTGCCCTGATTCGTCCTGGTCGAATCGATCGCAAGATTCTCTTCGAGAACCCAGACCGTAAGCGCCTCGTATAAATGTGAAAGATTCAATATGCTAATGAACCTGCAGAGACGACCAAGAAGAAGATTTTCACTCTCCACACCTCCAAGATGTCGCTCAATGAAGACGTCGACCTGGACGAGTTCATTAGCCAAAAGGACGACCTCTCCGGTGCCGATATCAAGGCCATCTGCTCCGAAGCCGGTCTCATGGCTCTACGGGAGCGGCGAATGCGGGTGCAGATGGACGATTTCCGACAAGCTAGGGAGCGCGTGCTGAAGACGAAGAGCGAGGGCGAACCTGAGGGCCTGTACTTGTAGTGAGTCGTGGAGCATGGCATCTACATCTCCTTCGCTCTCATCACTACAACTGTATCAATACATTTTGGGTGACTCTCGACAAGGGCTCGGCATCAGCCTGGACCGTAGGTAGATCTCAAGTAATCAAAGTCACTTAAACTGGTCTGTTTTCTACGTGCACACGTTCTGTGTCTGTTTTAGGCGGATGCATTTTACGTTGCTCTTCCCAAGACGCTAAGCGGGGATGTCGGTCGTGCCTTCCTCTTGATACACTGGGTGCCGCTCATGTCGGCAGTCTTGAAATTATAGCCCCAAATCGTTGACGCTGCTCACTTTTATGAAAAAAGAAAGGTCAGATAAAATCAATTCTGGAAGTGATGCTGCGTAAGTAGCTAATATGTCGAAGAATGTAGTGGCACAGCTGACTGCAACCTCTAGGCCAATAGCGTCCTTACGGTCCCTCGCCCTCCACTCATTTACCTGCAATTTCTCGCAGACGACGAATCTTGACTGGTCATTTGCAACATTGAGCTTCACCTTTTACTTACGATATTTATGATCAACATGACCACCTACTGCAGGCTCCAGAGCTGATTCTACTACCATCATTTTACCCAACTACCGCCTGATCTGCTCGTATTTCCCAAGTAAAAGAGAAACTCTGCGAGCTTTCATGCCGGTTCGGGATTCTAAAACTACTTCTACTTCCTGCCTCTAGTCTCCTACCCTCAACTTCCTGGCTTCTCAACCTCGACCTCCATTCGTGGAACTCAGTACGTATAAACCTACCGCGGCTTGAGATTCTTCCAATCACTCGCTAAATGAAGCTTTGTTCAGACTCATAGCTACCATACTCAGACATTCGGGTCACCGCCTCCATGGATTACCAGCCCCCGCCCCTCAACAAGAAACAGAAGCGGATCCACGAACTCAAGAATCAACTCGATAATTCCATGACCGAGCACCTAAACACGTTCCTTGATGGTGTAGCAGAAATCGAGCCACCCAAGTATCGAGACGTGGATGGCGTCGTTATGCCTTCCTTGGTTCAAATCAAACTCAAAGAAGGCGCCAACGTACTGGATCTCGGCAATGTGTACTTTTCCGAGGATAATGTCACTCGTCGCGTCAAGATGAGCATAGAGAAGGGCAGGTTGAAGACCATCAAGCTGGACCCACTGCCTGAGGATTCATTAAATCCGCCCTCGAATCCGATTCATGCGCACTTCGTGAAGGGCATGGAAGCATTGTGGAAGGCGAAGTACCAATGGATCAGGGACCACTGCGACACTCTCAACCTTGCCCGGAGTTTCATGCACAACTCTGTCAAGATTGTACCGAGGCGCCGATCAGTTGATGGACAGGTACGTCGAACTAGCTACGAGAAAGGGTCCTTTACCTAAAACGGCATGGCTATCTAACGATTGAATGTGCTGACTGACTTAGTCCCAAATTTCACAGATTTTCGATTTGTCTGGTGGGAATAATAGCCAGAGTGGTATGGATATTCTCCCGAAACACCCTCGGAATGAGTATAATTAACGAGATGAAGTGACCAATTCCTTGAAGCGGGCTAACGGCCAAATTGAGAGGCATCCTTGCAACAAACGCACTCGTGTGGGTCTTGAGTCGAGTACGTATTCTCCAACACTTTCAAGGTTGTTCAGTGTTGACCTAAATAATAGTCACAGACTTGGCAAAATGCGAGACAGTCGACAAAATGCCAGTGCGGATCAAGATCGAGCTCTTCGACGCCGTCATGAACGCAACAGTCCCGAAACTCGACAATGTCATGACGGGTGCATGGAACGCCGTCTACGTCTATGAGCATATTGGCTCCCAATTCCCCGATCTCCACACAGCCATGGCCGATCTACGAAGCGCTCTTGTGAAGTTCGAAGCTGCCAATGGAGACAAGAAGAAAATAAAAGACGAGGCCAAGGCACAGGGTATCCCGAAGAAGGAAGCAGAGGACGTCCCGCCTGTAATTGACCTACTCGGCTACATTTCAGAGTCCGATAGATCTAACGGATGCTCGCAGTCACCTGCACCCAGCGAGCGCACCATCCACGACGGAATCAAAGCGCTACGCGGCGGGAAAGACGAGCGGTCGCACTTCAACGAGCGCCAGCATTCAATCTCTCAGGGCGCGCGAGATCAGCCAAATGGCCTTGTTGTTGACAATGCTACCAATGGAGCCTCCCCAGCACCCGCGGTCCTCAACCCTTCGTCCCCAGAATTCAAGAAGCCCTGCGAGAACAATAACAACAACAGCAACAACAACAAATTCCCTACCCTACTCAAGACTAGCAAACCCATCGCCGTTGACACAGCTCGCTCTACCTCCGCAGACAGCCTCTTCCACGACTCGCCCCCGCCCGACCGCACCCAGGCCCCCAAACCCAGCTCCGTCGACCTAACCCGCTCCCCGTCCGTCCACTCCGTCCGCTCCGTCCACTCCACCCAGTCCGACAGCCTCTTCATCCCCGAGCGCGCCCCCGACCGCTCCACGCCCTCCAACAGCGTCATCCGCAACCTTTTCCCTTCCCAATCCCAAGACGCCCAGTCCAGGAACAGCGCCCCTCCTCCCCCCTCCGGCCCCGGCTCTTCGCGCAGCTCTTCGCGCCGCCCCGACGGCTACGAAGGTCCGCCCCCGACCATGCACGCTGCAAACGGCAGGCGGCCCTCGCCATTCACGACTGCTCCGAGTCCGTTCCAGACGGCTAGGAAGGCGCCTGCGGGTACCGAGTTTCGTGCACATGAGGCTAGGATGGTGTCGGCGGTTCCAGAGTTTCGTGCTCAGGAGGCGAGGATGATGGGGGATCCGAGGATGGTGGATCCGAGGATGGCGGGGGCGTGGGAGGGCGGGTTGCCATATGGGAATATGAATCAGCATCAGAACCAGCATCAGCATCAGCGGAGGTATTAGGAAGGGGGTGACGAGAAGGTCATCTTGGTACGGGTCTGATGCGTGATAGATTGGGGCCTTTTTGCTCGCAAAGGAGCGGAGCATGGGTGGGAAGGGTGCGAAATGTGTGGAATACGGTCGAATTCTTCTTTTTCCTTTGGTCTGACTTATTCATTTCCCCTGACGTAGCTGGCATGCGCGTCTGCGGTGGGATATCTCTGCATCGGGTGTACCGAGCAAAGGGTGCAGTTTCCCGGATACATTTCACATTCCTACTCTTCGGGGACGAGAGTGGGCTTCCATGTCACATAGACCCAGAAATTCTCATATATTGCGTTCTGCGCCAGGACACTATTTTCCCTAATCCCATCCATATGCAGCCAGCCAGGCTATGCAGAGTCCTAAGATCGCCAGGAACACCTCGCCATGCAAATCAAATCGAGCCTCGAAGCTCAGAAAATCCAGTCATCTCCCCCTTTCACTTTGTGCCATTAGCTTCCTTCTTCAGCTCCGGCCCCCAAAAGTCATCAGCCTGCTTCTCGAAGCCCTCGCGCTGGACCTTTCTCCGCTTCGCGACGCTCTCCTCGAGCTCCCCATCCGCGCGCACGGCGTCTCGCTTCTGCGCCGCGTTCAGCTTCACCAGGTCCATCTTATCCGGATCCCGACAATGCTTCAGCTTGCGTATGAGTGCCGAGACCTGCTCCTTCTCCAGCTTGTCGCGCGCTTCCTTTTCTGCGGCGGATAGCGTGTCGGGCTTGTACGTGTGGTGGGCGGAGAGGAGGGCGGCGCAGGCGCGGAGTGTGGCGAGCAGCTTTTCGTGCAGGGGCGAGGTGGGAGGGGCTTTTGTCGACAGGTAGAAGAGGGTCAGCGGTTCGTCGGCGAGGAGGTGCGCGGCGAGCCAGATCTGAGAGGGCGTGTAGAGGAAGTAGGCATCGGTGAGTTGGGCGGGACCCTTGAGGATGCGCTTGTCGGCGAAGCCGTAGGCTTGCGTGATGCGCTTCTCCATCTGCTCGACGGTCCACGGCTGGGGGTTTCCGCGTGCATGTTTCGGTAGGGCGAGCATGGCTTTTTGTAGCTCTTCCCTTGTTTCTGTGCAATGCGGGGCCGGGGCGGCGTTCCCACGTGCCATTTCCATCATCTCGAGGTGGCCGCCTTTGAGGCCGTGGAAGGGGTGGCGCACCTGGAAATGGAAGCGCAGCCCCTGGACCAGCAGATATTCGGGCGCAAGGACTTGCTCGGCCGTGACTTTGGGAAACTTGGCGACGTACTTTTCGATGCCGACGTTGTGGTTGTTGAGCTTGCCGGCGAGGAACATGGCGGTGCGGGATATGGTCTGCGGCTCGTAGGTCATGGGCGAGTTGAGGAGGTAGAAGCGGCGCAGGAATTGGATGCCGGTGGCCTAGAGGGTAAATGTTGGATATTTCTATGAGATCTACGAGGGGAAATGCATACGGTGACGTCGATGGGGAACTTGAGGAAGCTTCCCAGCTCCAGCGCTCGCTCGCAAAAGGTATCGACGAGCTTCTTCTCCTCGGCCACGGTCAAGCAGTTCACCTCCTTCTCCGCGCCCAGATGGAGCGGCGTGTTCCCGCCCGTCTCAACGCCAGAGCCTGCATCGCTTGTGTTGGCACTTTCGACCTGGGATCGCGCTCGAGCGGCCCGCTGGCGCGCGACGTTCGCCTTGACGCGTTCCGTGGCCTGGAGGTTGGTCGTCTCGCGCTGCGTGGCCAGCTGGGCTGACGTGAAGGACCAGTACTTGTATTGCGTCGACGTGCGGTACAGGTCGTCTTCGGTCAACGGCATGGTGCGTGTTGACAAGGAGCGTCGAGGGTGAGAGGGCTGGGGAATAAGTATCCGACGTGGTGTTGAGGCTCAAAGAGAGGTTAGCCGAAGCCGTGCGTCATTTCGCATCTGGTGCTTGTGTCGAGCAGAAAAAGGCAAAGAGCTATGCAAATTAAATAAACAGATATCATGTAACTTAGCTGGCTTAGGTTCAATCAAGCTTCGCCTTGCACATGTTCTCGAGAAGACCAAGCTTCAGCCAATCAGGCAAAGGAAGCTTGGGCTTCTGGCTAGTTCCCTCAACACCAACTTGTGCCACTTCATCTCATCCCATCTCGTCCATTTCATCCATCTCATGTCTTGCAGACGAGCGCAGTCCTCGCATGTTCCTGCATCGCATCTCCAAGTCCCGGGCGCCACAAGGATGCTGATCGTGACCCGCGTGCGCTAGTCTTCCCTTTGTCTTGTGCGACGTCACCCCACGGCCTCCACAAACGGCAGCCCGAGCCCTGTCGAATCTGCTGATGTCTAAGCGTCCCGCTTACATGGCTGAGCCCTCTGACGAGTGCCAGGGCACTTGCTTGTGGAGCTTGGGGTAATGGTTGAGTGCGGGGAACATGGCATTTCGGCTCTCACACGGTTAAGAGTACTTGTATCTTCCTCGGCCACTGTCGTTTGTGCCGTCAATTGTACCTAAACTTGGCTGCTTCTTCACGCCTCTAAACTTGCATTTTCCTTCTCATATCGTCAAAGTTATGGTCACTCTTCGTCCAGAATCACCCTCCAACGAGGAGAAAGTCGAGCGTGATGCCTCGCCGCCCGCACGCATCCATGACATCGAGAAGGTCGACACGACATGGGACAGCAGCGCCGAAATCCCCGCAGACCTCGACAGAAGAATCACCCGCAAACTGGATGTACGGCTCATGCCTTGGCTTTTTGGCCTCTGGCTTCTTGCATTCATTGACCGCAGCAACATTGGCAATGCGCGCATCGATGGTCTTGCCGAGGATCTCCACTTGGACGCAAACAAATTCAACATAGCCCTTGCCGTCTTCTACGTTCCATACATTTGTTACGATGTTCCAAGCAACCTGGTCATTAAGTACTTTAGAGCAGGCTATTATCTCCCTGTTTTGCTCATTGCCTGGGGGATAGTTTCTCTTTGTACGGGCTTTGTCAAGACCTACAGCGGTCTATTGGTGGCTCGCTTCTTCCTTGGACTTACTGAAGGTGGTTTGCTCGGTGGCATGATCGTATACCTGGCCATGTTCTATCGGAGACACCAGATGCTCTACCGAATCACTCTATTCTACTGCGCAGCTCCACTGTCGGGTGCATTTGGGGGTCTACTGGCGACGGGCCTTGCGCAGATACGCTCAGGAGGGTACAACGGCTGGGTACGTGGATTTGTTACGCCTTCAAATGTCCGAACTAATCGTTTCAGCCCTTCATCTTCTTTGTCGAAGGCGCCATAACTGTTGTCTTTGGCATCCTCGTACTCTTCATGCTTCCGCATACACCCTCCGACATCAAATTCATGACGCCCGAAGAAAAGCATGCTTGCATAGCTCGCATGCGCCTAGATGCTCATGGCTCCAATGCCTCAGCAACAGTGGGTGACGAGAAGTTCTCGTGGTATTGGGTGCGACGTGCCCTTGCCAACGTGAATACGATCGTTTTGTCCCTCAACTTTTTCGCCATCATCACTCCCATATACTCGTTCTCACTGTTTCTTCCCACCATCATCAGGTCTCTCGGATACACGGCTGTCAAGGCACAATTATTGACTGTGCCACCGAATATGGGGGCCTTTTTCGCTGTGCTACTCGTGGGGAATTTTTCGGACAAACTGAGAGTCCGGGGGCCTTTGATGCTTGGCGGATGTCTTATGGCAATCGTAGGGTACATTATGCTCATCGCATCCACTCGTACCTTGACGCAATACGGAGGCACGTTCTTTGTTGCAGCTGGAATTTTCCCATGCTCGCCATTGGTCATGGGATGGTTGAGCAACAATCTTGCACCCCACTACGTCAGGGCGACTGGGACCGGGTTTCAGATCATGATCGCCAACATGGCTGCTTTTATCGCCACCTTTACATATCTACAAGAAGACGCGTAGGTTTGTTGTACCCTTGCGCTTGGGCGGGAAATTGACACTTGCAGACCACGCTACACAACTGGACATGCTATCAACATTGGCATGCTAGGTTTGGCTCTAATCTTAACCTCTATCAACATTGTCTACTGTAGATGGGAGAATCAGAAGCGAGCTTCTGGTGAGCGCGACTACCGGCTACGAGAAGAGGATGAAGCGATGTTGGGTTACAGACACCCACATTTCAAATATACTATCTAAATGTCAGTGCTTTTAGTACGTCGATTACTCATTCGAGCAGATTTCTAGCATGATGTATGGGATATAACTGGGAAGAAACCATTGAGGCTGGGGAAAGGGACAGTGAAGGAGTCATGCTTAGATCTGATTACATTATGCCCGGTATCGCTCGGACCGAGGACGTCGAAGGGTGAGAAGATTCAATTTTTCTGGACTCAAAACTGCTATTGTGATAGAAAGGAAGCCGCATCCCACTATTCGCCGAATGTGCAGTCTCGTGAGCCACGCGAGGGTGACTAAGCTTCAGCCTGTCAGCCTAGTTAACGGCCTGACATGATGCTGCCTATCTCCCCAGCCTCGTAGCATCCCAAACACATTCATCTACCTACTCTTTACGCGCCAAACATTTAAAATCCAGTGTCTTGGAACCTAGCACACAACATGCGACTGATCAACATCGGCACTCTTCTACTGGAGGAATTCGTCGGCAGCGCAACGCCTCCATATGCAATTCTATCGCATACCTGGGGAGAAGAGGAAGTCTCTCTTCAACAGTTCCTGCAACCAGAGTTACATAAAAAGAAGTTGGGCTATCAAAAGATCGAGCGAGCGTGCGCCCAGGCAGCAAAATCAGGTTTTCAGTACATCTGGGTGGACACTTGCTGTATCGACAAAACCAGCAGTACCGAGCTTACTGAAGCCATCAATTCCATGTTTAGATGGTATCAAGACGCCAAAAAATGTTTTGCATACCTAGCAGACGTCAAACCTTCACGATCAATGAAAGACATGGATTCTTCATTCGAATCCAGTCGCTGGTTTACGAGAGGGTGGACCTTGCAGGAACTTTTGGCCCCCACGAACCTGGTATTTTTGGCTTCAGATTGGAGTCGTCTAGCCACCAGACATAATCTCGCGCCCCGGATCAGCGCGCGTACTGGAATACAGGAGCAATATCTGCTTGACCCGCAGACTTTCGGCCGGGCAGCCCACAACATGCAGAGGCACAGGGCCCAACTGATAAGGAGTGCGAGCGTTGCTGAGCGCATGTGTTGGGCATCTACACGACAGACTACGAGGGTGGAGGACATCGCTTATTGTCTGTTAGGACTTTTCGATGTTCACATGCCCCTGATCTACGGCGAAGGAGAAAATGCATTCCAAAGGCTACAAGAAGAGCTTCTGCGGCGCACATTTGACCCGACGATTCTGGTCTGGGACATCGACTCTCATTTGTATGCTTCCCTAGAGGTCCTAGGATCTGAATCGTTTTCTATCAAGGACCTGGTGTATCTCATTCATCCATGGACGGAACTTCCGTGGTACAGTGGGCAGGGACTTCGCCCGAGTTCCTACAACCAACTTTCAAGACTCTGCCTCGCGGAAACCCCAGCGAATTTTGCTGGATCTCGTGATTATGTCGTTTGCAACAATGCCATAGTCCAGCATTCAGTCACCAACAAAGGACTTCACGTTATGCTTCCTATTTCCGAAGGTCTGGGACAATACGCAATTTTGCCTTGCCGATGGAAATACGACTTACGTTATCTGATTGCCTTGCCCATCCAGCTTCAGAACGACGGGACATATGTCAGATCGGAGGCACCTCCAAAGCTATTAGCCCATCAGGCATGGCACAGATGGCCTTGGAAAGAGGTGATCTTTTCGATCAGAGGCAATGCATATGTCGACGGGGATCCTGCAATGCGCCCAGTTATATCGTTGGGAAACATTCCCCCAGAGTTACAAGTAGTATCTGCTAATGGGGGGTCGACGTGGAACGATGGCCATAAATTTACCTGGATGTGGAACACACTGGAAAGTCTCCACCACAGTCGACTTTTTCCTGCATTTATTCTACGGTCAAAAATTACAAACTCGAATTACGCTGTCGTCCTGCCAAAGGGTAGACTTGCCGGAACAGGTGGCGAACTGATACCGATTCCCGACAAGATCGATCCAACACCCGCTTCAGTATTACGCTTCTACCACAATTTGATGCCCAATCATACGGATCTAAGCAACTTCGTTTTCTACATGAGTGTGTGGCCGGAAGATTATTTCCGATCTGACCTCTGGATTCTCCATATCTACGAAAGTTCTGACCGTCGTCTCATTGGTTTCACCAAAATCATGAGCAAATCACAGCGACTGTGGCACTCGAAGTGGAAACCTTTTGTGTGGTCGTTTCTCCCAATTATCTTCCCATATACAAATATTCTAGTATTGATTTTGGGGTCCCTTATTAACACGATTGTAGTAACCTTCCTCATACGATATGTCTCAGGTGCCGAAATCATAGTGTCACAGGTTCCGAAAGCAACCTCGACGGCCGTTTTTGTATACCGCCTTCTACCATTTCTTACCCTTCCTTTTCCTGAATTGGCATCTTTTATTAGAAGACAAAGGTCATTGATTGCCGGTTTCATCGCTTGTACTTTCCAAATATTTGTGTCTCTGCACAATGAAGCTCAAATTGAGATCTCAGCATTACGTAAGTTTTTTACCTGTTTTTGGCTTCTCGCCGGCTTACATGGCCCTATCGAGTCTGTAAGTATACCAGTTTACGTGCTTGTCATGCTAAGTATAGTTGTCATCACTATTGATGATTCCAATTATGTGGTACCGGGTATTAGTTTTTAGCGCTTTAATCTACTTTTCGCTACCTTGTTTTATAAACAAAGTAGCAGGGCGTCAGATTACTTTTATCAATTCTAATTTAAGGCTTTTCTTCAGGTAGTAATCACTTCATCAATTTATTTGCTGTTAAATATAATAAATAACATCAGTCTCTTTATCAACATAAAGCGTAACAATATACTAGTCCGTTCATAAAGCGATACCCATAATACGGAGAAGCTGTTGAGTTGGATGATTTCGACTTAGTGTTGAGCAGTCCAGCTTACGACAGTGCTGCCTCTTGAAATCATGAAGTAGATGTTTTAGATTTAAATGCCGAGACGACAATTTACATTCTAGTGAACTTAAGGAGGTAAACATCTAAACGTCTCTATGATGACTTTATTACTTAAGCATCTACAAGTTCTCCTCGAGCATGATGTCTGGGTTGCACTAGTCATATGAAAGTTTTTTTAGGAAAAGTGTTTTATTACCGAGACCCAAACCTAACAGGAGATTGACGGTTAGGTACGTACAATTTACGGGCGTAATATCAACAGCGTTTACTAAGTTCTTAATTAAAGAAGCTGCTGGTGGCAAAGAAATGGTAATATTATGCAAAAATGCAACGAGCGTACGTCATTTCAAAGATTTACATTTTGATGCACTTAGTCTTGAATCTGCCAGAGCGTACTTCTTTGCTTAGTATAGAGTGTATAAGCAACCTTGAGTACTACAAACTACTTGGAATCTGAGGGTGGAGGTGTAGCATGTGGCGCATCGATTCCAACTATGTCTGCTTTACGAAGATTTACAACGCTCTTTGGTACTGACGGCCTAATCATACAAGTTGATTTGGAATGATTTGCCGATAACGAGATCTGCTGCTTCTGGTTTCAGATCCGCATGAATGGGTGGCGTTGAATGCCGTGATGGGACATGGGTATTGCAATCGGCAAACGAACACTGACAGCAGTTGGTGTGTTGACAACGAACTTAACTTAGCTCGATAGGTCAGCAGACAGTACGTACTATGTGATTTCTAAAAGTTGAATAAGAGCGTTATTCTAAGCTAGAAGCTCATGGGATGAATATATGCAGCAGTGAAAGCATTTGCGCATCTTATTGTGTGACGTCGCCTCATTGACCTACTCCAGCAACGCTCCATTTCGGATTAGTGCCTGCCCTTTACACTCTCATCGTAAAATCTCTTGCCTGAGCTGCCCTGATCCTCAGACTAATCGCCCTCCCGCGCCCAGCAAGCACTTCCACTCGACCTTGTCAGTCGAGCGGCGCTTGGTTACGCCTTGCTCGCAACACCTTTGCGCTGATCCCACTCTTTCTTCATGACAACTCGCGCCCCACTTATCCCACACCGCGAGCGGATCTTCAAGCATGCCAGCGGACGCCCATCGCAAGGCCCGGCGTCAGGCTGCTGCTCTAGGTCGTATCAATGCGGCAATGCCGAATCGAAGGCCGCTGCAATCGAGATGTCATCTACCTTTAGGCTTCATCCCCTGTCAAGAACTCCAGAGGAGCTATACCCCATTGTAATTGAGGACTTTACTGCTTCCGGCGACGAACAGTGTACCAATGAAGATCAGAGTAAGTATATCTCAGATATACGCGACTAGAAGGGCTAGGTAACTTATTCGATAGTCAAAATGCTGAATGACAAGCTGTTAAAAGCCGAGGAGGCCCACAACGAGGCAAAACAACAACTCGATAACATTGCCAACCAGCATGATCGTCGAGCGCGCGAAATATCCGTGCTAATGAAGAACTTGGCGCGCAAGGTCACTCAACAGCACGAAGAGCGAAAGACGATTCAATCAGCAGAGCAGGAAATCGTTGAATTGGAGACCGACAAGGCAAAGCTCCAGGAAGACTTTCGGGCACAGCTTGCAGAGAAAGATGCAATGATGCAAAGGTTGAATTGCACGCTCGAAGTCGTCGTAAAGGAGCGTGATTCGGCACTGAATGAAGTTACCAAGGTCGAAAAGTTCTTCCTGAAGATGAAAGACTTAAAAGCAGCCAATCATGCCTTGCAGGTGTGTTGCCAGAGTCTGGAGGAAGAAGCAAAGAGCCATAACTTCATCATCCAGATTCTCAACAGCGAACGAGGCATCGCATCGCCTAGCAAAGAGAGGCTTTCAACAGCTACCACCGCTGCAACCAGCTTCGAGGTGACCCATAACGCCAACGAGGAAGATCGTATCGCTGCAATCAAGCGCGAGACATTCCGTACAGACCATACAGTACTTACTGCTGTTGCTACCCAAGACATCGGAACCCAAACCAAGGGCGCTCAATGCAGGGCGAACTAGGGGCCTGCAGAAAAACTCGAGCAACTAACAAAGGAGTTGGCAGAGAAAGAAGACAAGATCCGGCGATTGAAGAAGCAACAACAAGGGATTCTAAAGACTCAAGGGGATTACAGGAGGAAGACAGAGGAATTGGAGAAGCAAATCAAAGTTCTACAAAGCTCTGAACAGGCCCCTGAAAATCAAAGACGAGGCTGATCAAGCGAGGGAGGAAGCGGATGCAATCCGAGAGAAGACCCTTGAGGATTACGGCAACGATCCCAACCGGAAGCTCGAACTCTTCATCGCTCGAAAGGTTGCGGAAGTGGACAAAAAAGACGAAGAACTCGGTCGATAGAAGAAACAGCATCAAAAGACTGTGAAGAAACTCGGTGATGCCCGTAGGGAGATTAACAAGGTCGAAGACGAGAAGGACGTGCTTGAAAATGAGAACATTGGATTGGGGGCCCAGAATGCAATCTTAGACGGGAAGAACAACGAACTCGTCGACGCATTAAGGGAGCTCCGCGTCACAGAAGACAGGAAATACAAGGAGCTCTCTCAGCGCTATGAGCACATCCAGTGCGAGAACAAGGAGATACACGCAGAGAGACATCGAATCATTTTGACCCTCAAGGAAGTTCAAGCTGCCCTTAGTATGGCCTGCAATGTATTTGCCTTGCAGGAGCTTCCCTTTCACCCAGGCACGGACAAGGACGAGTTTCTGATCATCATCGCTCGCTTACAGGAGGAGTGCACGGTAGAACGCAAACAGGTCAGCCTGTTCCGTAAAGGTGTCGAAGACATCATGGCCCAGCTGCAGGATCTTCAGCACGAGCGTAACTGCCTTGTGACGGGCCTCAAGAAGGCGAGCGACGATGGCACCCAAAAACAGATTGAGATCGAGCGTCTTCAGACACGATGCAACGAACTTGATGTGATCCTGCAGGCGTTGAAGATGTTCAGGTTCTTTCCCTCGAGCTACAGGAGATCGAATCAGTTGACAAACTTGGCGAAATCGTAGAACGTGAGGCCAAAAAGATAGCCTTTACCGTGGTCAAGGAGAGCTTTGTTGAGAAGCAGCATCTTTCAGACCAGCTGAAGTCCGTCGAAGCTTCGAAAGACGAGCTCCAAGAAAAGTTCGACAAGATGGAGCACGAGGTGTACGGCTACCGTCTTGAACAAGAGTTTCACCAGAGCGAACTCCGTAAAGCTGAAGACCTTTCCCAGCACCTTTGGGCTCAAATATCGACTCTACAGCGAGACGTTAAGATGGCGAAGCGGGACTTGGTCGACTTCTGGCGGGGTGATGTTGAAAACGCGTATTTCGACATGCAGAACAAATACGAGCAATCCCAAGCCGAGGCCGATTTCTATCGAGCGGAGCGACTGCGACTGTCCCAGTGGTTTGAAGACATCAAGGCTGAGAATCTGAGGATTCGGGATGGCTTGAAGAAACAAATCGAAAACTCCATGAACATGGCCCATGGTTCTGTTGAGGCGTACTACGACTATCTTATGACTCAGCGCGATCATCTCCATACAGAGCTCGCCCACTGGAAAGCCAAAGCTGGTGTGAAGCATTACTGGCAGTCTTACACTACGAACCAGGTCGTCCACTCCCGCAAACTCCTGCGGACCGCAATGATGTATCACGGCAATGACGTCGACCCAGCAGACTTTCCCGACGAGATCGCCAACGAGATCCGTGAGATGGAGTCCAAATTTGAGAAGGTTCCCATGCAAGACGTCGCACGTCTGTGGAAGGCTCTCAAGCCTGAGACCTGGCGCTTCTATATGAATTCCGGGCAGGCATGGATCGCCCCGAACCACCCTCGCCTCACGGAGAACGGCGTCATGGGCCAAGATGAGGAGCAACAGGCGGCAGACGTGGTCAAGACGATTCGCCAGAGTATGCGACACCAGCAGGAGCTCGTGGAGGACGACCGGGATGATTGCGTTGTCAATTTCAATGCAGCGGACCTCGAGGCCTCACTGCGCGGCGAGACGACTCGCGATGGCGCTCATGCCGATGCGAATGATACGACGGGCTCCGATGATGCAGTTGGTATGGAGGGGTACATTTCTAATAACACAGGCTTCTTCAACCAGACGGAGTATGACAGCCTGCCAGCTTGCTTGCGAAAGAGGGCCCAGAAGGTGGACAAGATCGAGCGGGAGCTGCGCAAGGAGGCAGAGCACAAGCTTGAGTAGAGCATCGATTGAGCTGAGATTCTACGAAGCGTGGTTTAGTGATGCCTGCCCCAACATCTTGATGGCGGTTATGGAGGAAGGATGGAGGAATGCGCGACATCTGTCGATGAGATTCATGTTCACTTCGACCTTTGCTAGTGCGCTTTGGGAACTAGTGTACTCACCCCATTGGGTGGGCGAAGGAGGTACTAGGTACATTTGCGGTTAGGTGTATCTGCGTTCAAGGCATATATAAATGTCGAAAGGTGGTTCAATTGTATGTGAATCTCTAATATCTCCGTGCCGTGACTGCCTATATGATGATCTTTCCAGAACAGCAATCATTGCGGACTTCGATGTGATTGGCCCAACATATGTAATGAGGGACAGATGAGAACGCCAAATTACATTTACCTCTCAAATATGGTTGTTGATACTCTACAACTAAATATTGGCGGTACTCGAAGTTTTGGGGACGATCAACAATTCAGCAAATTTGACTTCGAATTGAAAATATAATTATGAGCTGCGCGGATTGAGAGTTGTGAAATGGAAACTGTAAACCCGCAAGGAGCCGCGATGGAAGTACCAATGAGATGTGGTGTTCTTGTTTCCTCTGAACTCATTCCAAAAAGGGCTGAGAATTTTCAGTTGATTCGGATCACACCGGCCGTGATAGTACTTTCACTGAGTTCACTCAAAAGCACGTAATAGTCATGGTGGTGGTGAACTGTGGCGCGTGACTACGCTGTCCCAAGTCAAATACTTAAAGGCTCCCTAGGAGGTCCTCCTTATTTGCTCTGTCAACACAGACCCCTTGAGCCCTGCCAACTCAACATTTGAAGCAACAATCCTCTGCAAAGTGTTTCTTGGGGGCTTCCCTTCCACGATAGGGCTGCCTATATTCCCTGTCTTCTGCATTACCTCCCGAGTACACTGGCCATAACCAACTCGTGCGATCGTTCCTGCAACGCTTCGACTTTGACCAATAATTATAAGAAAGTGCCACCATCTTCCAGCAAGAGAACCATGGCATCTGTTGCAAATGTACAACAGCACACATTCAAGGAAACGTCGGGTCGTTATCTTGCACAGCACACCACCAGCAACGATGGCAGCATTCAGCAGGCTAATCAAATCGAGGGAGAATATCTCCGGCAATCCAAAGCTGCTAAGCCAAGCAAATCCATTTCAACAAAAAGTGCGAAGCTTGTGAAGATATCTCCACCGGGGAAATGGCGCTGACAGAATTCAGTCCGTCGCATGGTCGATATTATCAACTCTCCCAAATGTGTTTTCAAGAAGCGCCCAAGAGACTTTCAAACAGATGCGCTTTTGGTAAAAGACAATATCAAATTGACCCAAATCGAGAAGAATCTACACGACGCTGAGCGCCGCATCGCCGACCTCGAAATCGCGAACACAAAATTGAAGACGAGCTTAGCGGACCGAGACGAAACGATAACAACTCTGCGCCTCGAGCTCGACGACTTGAAAACCGACCAGTCCTTCGACCTCAAGCACGAAGCCATCATGACCCACCTTGAAGCCGACATCGCCTGCGCCGAACGCAGCATCGCAGCGAAGAACTACATCATCGACGAACTGCATGCAATGATCCTCCGACTCGAGAAAGCGGGCGCAAAAGACGGGGGCGCTATCAAAGACTATCAGGAGGAGCGGCGGGCGAGGCATGCAAACACTCAGACAAACACATCCAAGCGCCGCGGTCAGGTCTTCCAGCAGTCAGAGATTAATATACTCGAGCAGGATCTCAACGATCAGAAGAGCGCTAGCGAAGCGCAGTGCGACACGATCGAGAAGCGTCGAAGTGAAATAGAAGGAAATGCACCGGGAGCTGATAATGTCGAGGCTTTGGAGCATCCCCGTCAGAATGCTGTTTCGAAGCAAGAAAATACAAAAATGGACGAGGAAATTGTACCCGAGTTAGCTTGGGGTAGGCGTAGGCCGGTGGTGCGAAGCTTGAGCGATGGAGACGACGAGGCGGCGAGGGAGAGTGCGTTTCGAGAGGCGATGATGTTTCGAGATCAGGTTCGCGCGGAGCGTCGATATGGAGTTATACTACCATAAGGAATGTGCGTTGCCAGGATAGCGACAAGTGTTTCTGGGGTTGGAGATGCTGCCTGAATTACGGCCCTTCTGGATGATGGAAACGATTAGGGCGTGGGTCGCCGATTCGGCGCTGTGACAGGATAGGCAAAAAGCTAAGGCGCTCATTGGTTGTACAGTATCATAGACAAGGCCCAGGCCGATCTGTCCGGAGACACGCACATGATTGGCAACCGTTGATTACAGATATAATTCCTGAGGTTGGTTGGACGGCCTTCTCGGCAATTATGAGAGCTTGGAGTAATTGAAGGCTGCGTAGCCAACACATAATCAATTCGCAGTGCATTGAACATATTACATACTTTTGGAGCTCGCTTTTCTTTGAATGCTCATTCAGAAACGGACTGGAAGATCCATCTATCAAGAGCAATAGTCTCGACCACCGACATGCCTCCCCCTTTTGTCGGGATGTTGCCACTTGTTGTACCCTCAGCTATGACACTTTGTCTCGCTCCATGATCCTAGCCGATAGGTTCAGTCATCGATTGAGACGTTTCAGTCCTGCGACCAATTCCTGTTTCGCGTATTAGCACTGTGGAACGCGATAGCACGAGGTTCGACTGACCTCCAGATGACTTCGCTCCTGACGCTTATGCTTTTGAAAACGAAAAGCCAGAGTAGATCTTCATCGTCTAAGCCATGAAGATCGGGGTCATTTTTGTATTCGTCAAGCCCTCGAACTGTCTCCGCCATACCTTTGACTTTGCTCTCGAAGGGTTCAGGCTCCGGGGTAGGCGGTCGACCCATGCTAAGACGCCAATTTTCAGGATCGAAGCGATGTACGGCGTCCGCAATATCATGCGTCTCTAGAATATTAAGGTCTTCGGCCGGGCGAAGACGAATGCCTAGAGATTATATCAGTGAAAGTTTATCAAAGATCGCAGATGCTTACTGCTAAGGTTGCACTCGTTGCTGTGAGTGCTCACTTGTCCACAGTCCATACAAGGTAGAATCTCCTCAATGGCTGGATCTAGTGGCAATACCACCACATCATCCCAGTGGGGAGGATTCCACGACTGCAGATCATGATCAAGGCCGATGAACGGGGCGTTGGCATACGTCTCAGCTTGTTCGAGCAAGTCTTCGGAATCTTCTATTTCCTTCGAGCCTGCGTCATTTGTCTTCCCAAGAGAATGCTGTGGGGCCATAGATTCGATCCGAGCAGAAAGACTGTGGTTGCGGCTCAGACCTTTGTGCGGGCTGCGCTCAGAGCTTTTGGGCGAACCTAAAGGTTTGGCTGCAGTGTTCTGTAAGCATTACTATTTCTTAATACGAAAGCGACCTATCTTGCTAAATCGTTTCTTGACTCGTGTGGCCGACGTGTTGATGGACGCGCGCCGCCGTATCGTAGCTTAGGCGAGGGTGAGGTGAAATGTGACGGAATACTTGGAAATGGCGGGAATGTGGAAAGGAAAGGTGATTGTGTTTGGGCTCTGATTACCTTGTTGCCCGCGCGACTGCTTCCCTTCCTCTCGAACCCCTTGGCTTGGCATATGTGGCGGTGCGTTGGCTGCTGTGGCTACGCTTCCGGCTCCTTTTGACGGATCACATCCTTTAAATGACGAGGCAGGCTCTTGCAAGGTACCATACTGAGTGATGGCACCTCTAGCTAGGTTTGTGGACGTAGTTTTGCTAGCAATCGAATTTCCCGGGACGTTCTTGGCACCTTCTGGATGGGATGCTATCAAGCTCTGCAAGGCCGACCCATTCGACTCCACAACGGACGAGCTGCAATTAAATTCTGATCCCGGACGCAACCTCGGCGGACTTTGTGTCGAAGTTGTCACAAGATGGGCAGCATGTGACCACTCCTTCGCAAGCCTCCTTCTCTTACATTCGGGAATATTCATATGGGTAGCAGTTGAGGTCAAAGGAAGACTAGAGGTAAGGGAGACGAAGTGTGATATATGGGCCTGGCCAAATCCTGCTTGTGTGATCTTACAGTCAACTGGTGGCTCGTTATTGCAAGCGAGGAAGAAGATGAGGGAGATTTTGAACGACTGATAGAGGTCATGAAGGGCGTTGATATGCCCGTAGTCTCAAAATGAAAGAGACACTTGTCCCTGTCCACTTACCCAAAATAACGCCAGTGCAATGAGAGGCAGATTCTAGTTTGGTAACGCATCACCCTAACCAGGTATCTCAATTACATATAATAACATTGAACATGATTCTGAGAGCACGCCCATACTGAGGCGGTAAGTCCATGCAGGTTGTGACATTCAAACGCGGTCACCGTTTACTTTGGGTTTTAGTGATGCGTCATATGCCACCGCTGCCTCAAGGCAATATCAGCTCTTTGCTAAAGTGACAGGCCAAGTACGCCCTTGAGTGTAGATACCGCAATGGGAGTATAAATGACCGTGTTTCGTTTGGCAGCTGTTTGCGAAGTGTCAGCTGGTGCCTCGGAAGGTTTTCGCGCCCGAGGTTCGGCAAGAACATGGGCGTATTGGTGCCCGTAGCGAGTGTGATGCAGCCAATAAGGATTCTCGGTACCTCATGCAGGGTTCCCGCAAGTGGGAGCAGAAAGGAAGGAAGAGGCATCGTGGGAATGCTGCCATTACCTCGGGTTTGAGTGTCGTAGGCTAGCCGCATTGGTAAGCCCCACATTGTGGGTTGTGCGGGGTTGACGACATGCCATCAACAACCTCCAACCATTATCGACGCCTGGGAGCTCCTTGGAAAAAGCTTGTCAGCTGCTAATGATTCACGCTGCAATTGCCGATGCTGACGATGGTTGCGGCCATCCAGGATCATGCCATGCCGAGTGCCCGGTAGTCATTCAACCGGGTTTTCGATGGCATTCTTATTTCCACGACGCCCTGCGTCTATACCCGCAGAAACTCTTATAACCTTCTCACCAATATACATTCCCCAAACCAAGGGCCTCTTCTGATTGTAGTACCAAGATGCCCGGGGTTCTAATCCAAGATACCCCGTTCAAGACCATTCAGGTCAAGGAGCTGCATTCCAGCTATGGAGCGGAGATCATCGGAGCAGACTTCTCCAGTATGTCTGATGAACAGTTCAGAGAGATAAGAGCGGCCATGGCTAAAGTAAGAACAAGCCAACCTTTATACGGCCGAGGTGTCCTGGACTGACAAGACCTAGTATGGTGTGCTGGCCTTCAGAAATACCAACATGAACGATGACGAACACGTCAACTTCTCTGCTCGAATCGGTGAACTCGACAACGTGAAGAGATTCCTGACAGGCGGCCGCAAGCTTCGCTACACGCACTTTGAGCTCTTCGACGCAGGAAATGTGGACGAAGAGGGAAATCCCATCCACCCCGACGCCCCCCGCTCCCACTACAACAAAGGCAACGCTCTGTTCCATGTCGACTCGTCCTTCAACCCGCGACGGGCCAGCTGGTCTCTACTCCGGGCCGTCAAGATCCCGCCTCCCAACCTCGGCGGCGAGACCGAATTCGCAGACACCCGCACTGCCTTTGACGAGCTGGACGAGGACCTGAAGAAGCAGTTACTGGAGAAGGACTACATCGGCGCGCACACTCTCCTGCATTCGCGAAAGATGGGATCGCCCGAGTTCTTCGCCGACCTAGATCCCGAATCAGAGCCCATGACTCGCCACAAGCTCCTCCAGACGCACGAGCCGTCGGGACGCAAGAATCTATACATTGCCGCGCACTGCCATCACCTAGAGACGGCGGATGGGCCGATTCCGAGAGAAGAGTCGGATGCCCTGCTCAAGCGGCTCATGGACCATGTAACACAGCCAAAGTACGTGCTCAGCGTGGACTGGTACCAGAACAGTGACATGGTGGCCTGGGATAATACGTGCGTGATGCACCGCGCCACGGGCGGCGCCTTCGAGGGCAAGTACATACGAGATATGCGGAGGACGACTGTCCACGATGACAGCCCGACGGCATGGGGCATGAATCGCGGGCAAGAGGCACGGGGCTTCAATCTGCAAAATACAATGGCGAGCACGTCGGCGGCTCCAGCAGTCAAAGCAAGTGCATAAGCAGAGGGAATTGTGACAAGTCTGTCATTGTCTATTTCAGAAAGCAGAATATAGCAGTCATGCCCCCGGGGTATAGAACTCAACCTCCTCCCCCCCCCCCCCCTCCCCTCCCCCCCCTCTTCCCCCGCCCATCCCAAGATCATCGCCCCCATCGCTCCCACCCCAACTCCCCACCACCACCCTTTCCAAGCTCCCAAGGGTCACGAACATCAGGTGGCCAGAGGCCACCCTAGTTCATGCCCTGGTCCCAGCGGGCGTTGGCCGCAGCCTGCCTACCGGAACCGTAGGCTCCCCGTTGGCCATTGGCCTGGGGAGCCACGGGAGCCTGGGCGAGGTGGTGGCTGCCCATGGCCACCTGGCCCACGTTGTTGGCAATGATGGTGGCTCCACCATGGTATCCGGGTACCACTGGAGCCCCGCCCATCATGCCGGGCTGGGGAGCGGGACTAGAACAGTTGACGTTAGCTATCTGTCTTCGACGTGAATATTGGGACGGGGTGGCTTACTGGTTACCGCGATCCTCTGGGAGAGTGATCCCTTGTTGATTCGCAAGCTCGCGGAGGCGAAGCTTGGCTTGGGCCTCGGCCATGATTGGCCCGAGCAGGACCCACTTTTCTGGAATCGTCAGGCTGAAGAAGGGACGACTGGCAATGGCCGCCAAGTCGATGCTGGCAGGCTGTCCGAGACCCGGAGCCGCAACGGCCGGATTCTTGGGGGTCTTCGGGGCTTTGGGCTCCTTGGCTTTGGGGCCGCGCTTCTTCTTTGATGAGGTCGTGGATGCATCATCCTCCTTACGGCCGCGCTTGCGGTTAGGCGTCGTCGTTGGTGTGACGAGCTGCTTGGAACTAGGAACTGGGACTGCTGGGGAAGTCGTGAAAGGAGCCTGAAGCATCCAGTTCTGCGAAGGTACTGGCGACTGAGAGGCATCCGAGCCAGGACCTGGTGTGGACACAAGGTTCTGTTGGTATGAAGATGGGTATGCCTGCCACTCTTGATCGACATTCTGGGACGAATCGCGACCAAGTTGAGCTTGACCCATAGAAGCTGGTCCGGACGCGAGGTTCTGTTGGTATGAAGATGGGTATGCCTGCCACTCTTGACCGGCATTCTGGGACGAATCGCGACCAAGTTGAGCTTGACTCATAGAAGCTGGTCCGGACGCGAGGTTCTGTTGGTATGACGATGGATATGCCTGCCACTCTTGACCGACATTCTGGGACGAATCGTGGCCAAATTGAGCTTGACCCATGGAAGCTGGTCCGGAACCGAAGTCCTGTTGATATGAAGGTGGATATGACTGCCACTCTTGTCCGACATTCTCGAACGAATCGCGGCCAGGTTGAGCTTGACCCATGGAAGCTGGTCCGAAACCGAGGTTCTGTGGATATGAAGGTGGATATGACTGCCACTCTTGTCCGACATTCTCGAACGAATCGCGACCAGGTTGAGCTTGACCCATGGAAGCTAGAGGATTTCCTGATGAGCTCTGCAAGTAATGCTGCACCGCGGGCCGGTCCATGAGCTGTCCTGAGATGTTCGTCCCTTGTTGTGCCACATACTCGCTGCATTGAGAGGAATTGCTACGGCCGACATTGCGGGAAAGGATCGTAGTGTTGTTCGGGGGGGCAGTGAAGTCAGTTACTTGAGCTGGCGAGGGCACCTTAGATGACTCCCGGGCCATGGCGACACATGCCAGGATGTACTTGACACGCTCGCTCATACCACGCTTCTCTGGAAGCGGAACGATATCCGGAGTCCAGTCGGCTGCACAGTCCTTGGGCGGCGGTTGCCACATGGTTTTGTTGGCCACGTTGACACACCACCAGACACCATACTCCCGCTGAGCTGGACTAAGGCGAAGAACCGCGTCGATGTCGCGCTGGGTGACTTCGTATCCACGCTGGCTCAGGTCGAATTCGTGGTCGAGTCGGGACAGGATATTGTTTTCCACCTGAAAATCATCGATCCGCTTCTGGAACTCGGCAATCATCTTGGGGTGAGACTCTGGCTTTGACTTGAAGTGCAACCGCTCTAAGATGTCTGACCAGCGAAGTCGGCGATCCACGGTGAACCAATAATGAAGTTGCCAACCCTCGACAGCAGTGCTAATCTTGAATGGCAAGAAGTGAATGTCGCGAAGACGCCCGCCATTAACCCCAAGTATTATTGGCTTGCCCGGTGTCTCGTGGGCATGGAGGAAGTGCAGTGGGGATTCAGCTTGCATATAGGCTTCGTATTCAAATCGAGACTCGTCAATCCAGCATATGTCCTGTGGAAGACGATTCTTGTTGTAGCCGGCGAGATCCCTAGTTGGTGCCGTGACGTCGATGTCTCTAGCGTCGGCGCGATTGTCTGAAGACTGAGATGAAGACATCTTTGGGTTCGTGGCCTGAGTGAAGGGAGACAAAGAGGCGATCTGGTCATTAGAGACAGGCAAGGGGGTGACGACCTTGTTGGTGACGCCGGAGATCTCAGTGTTGGGAGTTGCCTCAGTGACGACTGCTGGGGTGACGACTGCTGGGGTGACGACCTTGTTGGTGACGCCGGAGATCTCAGTGATGGGAGTTGCCTTAGTGACGACTGCTGGGGTGACGGTGGACTCTTGCTCGTCAAGACCAGCTGGGTTGGCGGTAGTCTCGAAGGATTGATCAAAGTCATTATTACCACCATTCCAATCTCCGATGATCTGGTTGGTAGCCATGTTGTTGAACTCATCTTTGTAAGAGAGGCCCTCGTTGAATGAGAAGTCGTTGTTGGAAGAGAAGTCGTCGTTGAACGAGAGGTCGTTGTTGAACCAGAAGTCGTCGTTGAACGAGAGGTCGTTGTTGGAAGTGAAGGCGTCTGCGAAGGTGTCTGCGAAGGTGTCTGCGAAGGGATCGTCGTTCGGAACGGCAAGAGATGATTGCTCCATCGTGCTGTTCGCGAGGGAGTTGCTGGAAGCGAAGGCGTCTGCGAACGGATCGTCATTCGGGACAGCAAGAGATGATTGCTCCGTCGTGCCATTTGCGAGTGAATTGTTGAATGAGGACTCGTTCTGGTACTCGCTGGGAGCGCGGCCGTTGTTGGTGAAGGTGTCTGCGACCAGGTCGTCGTGTGGGACGGCAAGAGATGATTGCTTCATCGTTCCAGTCGTGAGGGAGTTGTTAGATGATGATTCGCTGTTGTATCGGCTAAGAGCGGTGAAAAGCCTGGTCTCGATGTCCTCGTTGTTCTCGTTGGCTTCGTTGGCTTTGCTGGCTTCGCTGGCCTCACCGCCCCAGAGGCGGCGAGCGGCGTCGCCTTCGAGACCAAACAGGCCCTCATTCCAGAAGAACTCCTCGATATTGTACTCGTCCTCCATGGTTATGGGGAGACGAGAGTCAATTGCGCAATGCGGCAACGTTGTAGTCTTGTAGATGAGGATTGCGCCGTAGCTGAGCGAGGAATTGAATGAAGAAAGGTGGTAGAAGATAGGAAGGTAGGAAGGTGGGGAGGAAAGAAAGAGAGGTGTTGGATAGAAGCTATTTTGACCTGGGTCTCGCAGTTTTGTGCGCGGCCAGATTGGGTTGCTCGGAAGAGTCTGCCTTCACCTGGCCCGCCAATTTTGCTGTGGAAGTGAGAGAGCGCCAAACCCGACCATGATGAATCAGCAGATTGCACACGCGCTTTCATCGCCTCAGCAGTATCAACAGTTGTATTAGCATGTGACATGTTTCTTGGACGAGGAAGAATTGCATGACGAGAAGGAGACGAGACGCCATAAGGGAGGAAGGAGCAGTTGCCCGCGCTACACCGCAACATCATTGGATTGTGACTCGAGCAGAAGGATAGAACCTTGTGTCCTGATGCTGTTGAAGTTGTAGTTCAGTCAGACTGGGTCACTGAGGCAGTCGCTACGTGCTCGCATTTGCCCGCGCGAACGAGGCCGAGCATTGTCATTTGAGAGGGATACCTATATGAGTGACCCAATAGCTATCTCTGTTGTGGCATAGCATTCAACGCTCGTCTCAAAATGTGAGCTACCCTGAGTGAACGTGTAGTTCGAATTGCAATCACGTGACGCTGTTCTCATCAATTAGTCAAAGCTGGTGTTTCTTTCGCAGCAAAAGTGCCTTGGATATAAACAACGAGATGGGTAGAGCTGCAAGGAGACGTTGATGTCACTTTTAACTATCGACGTACTTGCCCCCTTTCAGATTAGTTGACGGGTGACCAACCACGGGTCCATCTGTCCCGCCAAGCTTTTCCCTCGGTTGACCACCATCGACTATATCTAAGCGCGCGTTGAGCATCGTTCAATCGCCTTCTATCCATGTGTCTGCCCGCTGCAGGCCCTATTGATGCCGGCCTTTGTTATGGAACGCCACAGATTGGGCCGGTCAATCCCACGGAGATACAACACACTAGAAGCCATATCTCTGCATGGCAGGATGTCCTGTGACGACCTGCAAAGGGCCGCGCCTGGATCACGTAAAGCAGGCAGAAGCTGTATCAACTGCGCTAGGAGGATTCGCTCACTTTGCTCGAGGCGGCATTCGGCTTGTCGGCTGGAGACGGCGAGCTCGATCCTTTTGAGTGGAAATAGTATGGTTCACAAATTCATCAGTCCTGATTTGTGGGTTCTCAAGCTGAGTCTGCTTAATTGCATTCTAAATGCCAGGCCAATAGCAAGAACTTAGTGATTCGATTTCTCGGAGAGGGAAGGAATGACTGTCTCCCTCTATGATCAAGTTTGGCGTCGTGGCAAATATTAGTAACGATACGTGCTTGAGAAAGATGAAGAACAACTTAGGCCACCTAGTGCGGGTATCTAAGCGGCGTAAAGTAGGTATATCACGATTGTTGGGCTATTACTGGGGGGTTTTCCCCCTAACCGAGTCCACTTCAGGCTAGTAGTTTGAGAAGAACGCGCAAAAACTCCATCAGATTCTCACATCACATCGTAGTAAGTGGAATCGGATCCTTAGCATATTACTGATTGGTATGTTGAAGAAACGACTGCTGAGTTGATGTACTGATTGACATGAGGCTTCCGATCTTGCTCCTGAAATCACAAACTAGAATTACCGCCATGAGAAATCAGTGGAGATGTGGATAAAGCTGAGTTGGCGCTGGGATCATAACCCCTCCAACAATTATGAGTGTACTGCTTCTTCGATCGCTCAATATCGATATCCTCAAGCACAGAGAACTCTTCCAAGTGTAAGGAATCCTGAATCTGATCTTCAAACTTGGTTGAACCCTTGGCGATGGTGCGTTCCAGTTCCTTCTCTTCGAGCATTCAGATTGTCCACCGCAGTGATGCCTGCGTCCAAATTTTGATTCAAAACCGCGGCCTTCAATTCTTCAATGTGGTTGTCTCGCTGTCGCAGTTGTATCGTGAGACCAGCATGTTCTGTAGCTAACTGTCGGTTTTGGCTCTCAAGCTTCTGTGGCCGATCGGGCTCGTGTTCAAGAGAGTTGGCGAATTCAGCAGTCTTCCTAGCGAGTGCCAGCTTTTGCGCCGTGGCGGCACGCTCTGACCTAGCAATTTTTATATCACTGTTTCGCACAATATCGCTGAGCCTGAAGACCTCGTCGGCCATTGCCATTTGCCGATTTTCGTAACTTTGCCGCTCGATGCAATGATGTTCGGTCTCTTTGGAAAGCTGCTCCGTAAGCTCCTTCTTGAGGACGTCGTCTTGGTGGATATTCCTCTGTAATTGCTCAGTCTCATTTTGCAATACCGTGATTGTCTCCTCGTTCGCGCTGCTTGCATTGTGAAGCTTCGTGGCCACCCGGTTCAGCTCCTCAATTCTGCTTTGGAATGTTGAGTTTTCACCCGCAAGCGCATCGTAGCACTCCATAAGCTGACCGAATTCATTCTTTTTCAAAGAGAGTTCATTGTCCTTGACGCGGACGGTTGCCCTGAGTTCTTGAATGATTTCTTGCTTTCCCTCAAGCTCCTCTCGAAGCTTACGATTGTCTTCGTCGAGGGCTTCTAGGCGCTGATCGTAAGCCTCTTTCATCTTCAACGTGTATGCTTCTTGTTCTTTGAGTTCTGCCTCAGCGCCCACAATGCGGCTCTTGCGACTCCTGTTCAGTTCGATACATGCCCCACGCGAGATCTTGAGCTTATATGCCTGTCGTTGGTATTGTTCAAGTTGCTTACACAGCTTCTGTACGAATAGCATATAATTGCCTTTGGCATCATGTTCTCTAGGGGATGGCTTAGGCGTCGTCGGTTTCTGGGTGTTGCGAATATCGCGTTCATCTCGAGATTGCTTGTCGGGATCGACGCTCGACTTTATTGTTCGTCGACAATGCCGGAGGATGCTTGTGTTTCGAGAGGATTTGAGCTTGGAGAACATCCGTGTGAGACTGTTGCGTGATTCTACCAAGGGTTCACTCAGAGGGCATGATTTCGGCATTATGTCGCTAATGTCGTTAAGAGCGGTCCAGAAGCGAATACAATTCTGCGTAGCAAGCTTGAGTTACGGTTGATTGGGTTAGGAGGTGGCGCTTGTGTGTGATTTTGCGAGTGCGAGAGTGACTTTGAGTAGGAAGAAGCGCTCGCGCGAGCGTGGCCGTGCCCAAGTCTTGCCCACGAGGATCCCCGCTACACTTAAGTGAGAGCTTGTACACAATGCAAGCGTTTATAAAACTAGGTCCACTAACAATGTTGAATTCTATATCCGCGTCTCCTTACTCCACAGACAGAGCGCCATCTGTTCAAATTTGACTTGCATTCCCCCTCTTCAATTTCTCATACATACCAGCCTCGAATTTCTTGTCTAGAATCGCAGTTTTGGCGTCTCCAGGAGGAAGGATCTGTGAAGCATATAGTCCAGCAAGTCCTGACTTGCGGTCGATGAACTTTAAAACGTGATGAGCAATTATCAACAGGGATGAAAAGGTAAATACGAACCCACAGGAGGTTCGGATAGCCGCCCCAAACCATTGTACCTTCTCTTGGGCCAGCTGGATCATCTTCGCAAATCACCAGACCACCCAGACCATAGTCCCTCTTGACCTCTAGCGACGTCGCGCCCATAGCATTATTCATTTGCTCCAACTTCAGCGCAGCGTTAAGTTGAGCTGAGGCGGCCTCGCTCAACTGAGGCTTTGTGAGCTGTTCCACCGAGCTCTTTTTGAGGATCTTTTCATTTTCGTCGGTGGTTAACACCGCGTGAAGTATTTTAATATACTCTTCAGGCGGCGCGAACACTCCTTGACCACCCATACAGTCTTTGACGTCACCGCCATCCTCTGTTTGGTGAGGCATACGATCGTCTGTCTGGGCAATCTTGCCAGTGTCCTCATCTCTCTTGCATATCTCTCCCTTTCGATCTTTTAGATCTGGCCGTCGTGACAGAGAAAACGTCATATCCTTGACGCCTAGAGGGCCCCATAGGTTCTTTTTCATGTAATCCTCCAGGGTCATCTTGCTAACTCTCTCAACCATCAAACCAGCATAGTCGATGCCCGGACCGTACGCCCAACTGGTGCCAGGCTCGAACGTCATTGGGTTGCCAAACCGCTCCAGCACGGTTCCCGCGAGGCCTGGATCTTTTCCAGTCGCTTCGTAATATGCAAGTGTTGGCGGGTGCATAGCTCCATATGTTATGCCACTAGAATGCGACAGCAACAATCTCAGCGTGATAGGGTTCTTGTGCGGCGTCAGAATAGGTGTCCCGTCTTCCTTCATCTCTTCAAGAATGGGAAAGTCCTTCAATTCGGGAATGACGTCGTAGACTGGGGCATCCAATGACAGTCTACCTTGCTCAACGAGCTGCATAACGCAGACAGCGGTCATGAGTTTGGTGCAGGAGGCTATCCACATGACTGTATTCGGTTGAAGGGGCGATTGATCGCCGCCAACACGAACCGAGCGCTTGCCAAAGGCTTTGTCGTACTTCAGCGAGCCTGAAAGTATCAATAAGAGACTGGGACAATCGAATCCTGCCTACCGTCACGGTTGATTGCATGGAGAACGCAGCCAGGAATATCTTGGTCCGCAATTGCTTGCTCGATCGCTTTTTCGAATTGCGCCATGCTGCCTCGATCAGTGACGGGCAGAACCTAAATGTGGCAGATGGGACTGAGGTGCGCTTCGCTCGACAAACGGTGGATGACGGCAGATAGTAAGGTATGATAACTTTAGAGAGAGATGAGGAGAGAGATGTAGTGAGGTCGCGCCGTTCAATTCGTCCGTGGTGGGTGCCTTGTCCCTCTTGCCTCGGCTCGGTCAAACTTGGGCCTAGTTACGATGGTAAATTCAAGGTGAAACGCCCAATCCAAATGGTTCACGTAAGCAAATGTCCTTGATTAGGCGCTAGGTCTGTACCAAGAAGATTGCGGGAGCACGGTAGTGGATCCGTGACATCGAATCGCACCAACGACGTCGATCTTTCAAAATGATTATTATTATGAAATAACAAATACCTGTACGCACCCCCCTTAATCAAGCGCTGATGGATTATTCTTTGTCTCATAAACTCCATTTCGAGAACCAGTCCAGGATTACTCGCGTCGCCTCTGCGTCCTCGCAAGTCGTCAAGTTTGTGTCGTCATTGGGGAACGTTGAGGGCCAGTCGTGGAAAAGATTCTTATACGCATAATGAACCACAGTGTCGTCCCAGCTATACCTTGTCACTTCGCGCGCTCCGCGGCAGAGCGAATCGACTTTCGGGCTGTCTGGGTCGAACCCATCGCGCTCAGCCCAGTCCTTGACAAAGTCCAGTATGGGGATTGTCGTGCCGTTATTGCGGTCATTCTGTGCACCATCGTATTCAATCGTGTTATCTTTCAAGCCGTGGAATTCCATGAACGGGATGACATCGCGGGACGGTTTGCAGGGAGGAAGCTCCGTAGTAGCGTTCCGAAGGTAGTAGAATGCACCCGAGACTGGGGCAAACGCAGCGATTTTTTTGGTAGCCGTAGGGTCGCATGCCAGATAACTTCCGACGAATCCTCCGCCGTTGGACTTGCCAGCAGCATAGACACGCGCTGGATCGATGCAGTACGTATTCGAGATCTCCTCAATGAGTTCTAGAGTAAACCGAATGTCGTTGATGTCGGAGGGGGCAGCTGGATCACCCTGCCACTGGGGGCTTCCACTCTCGCTCTGTTATTTTTCGTCAGCTCTTGTCTGTTGCCGATAGGAGAGTGTAGGCAGATCAATATACCGGAAGGCCTTGGGGATAGACGGAAATTCCTTTGAATCCGTATGAGGCGTTTGAGAATTGGGAAAGCTCCTCCTGTTCAAGCATATCCTTGGTCCTTCCATGATAGGACAGGATTAGAGGAACAGCAACGTCTGGGTCGTAGGACTTTGGAACAACGATGCGATATTCTCGGAGTGGCACGCCTGGAGCGCTATCGCTAGCAATGGTACGATTTTTTCCATGACCAAGGGTTATACAACTCGGCACAGGCTTGCCGCATCCCTTGCTGAGTTGAGGGTCTCGTCCAGAAATAGCGGCTGCGCTGGTTATAATTACGGCGATGGGGGCGATGAGCAGAGACGAAATTGTTCTGGGAAGCATGGTGAACGATGAGTGCGGACGAGAAACAAGTGTAGACGTATTCGAAGCTTCAGCAAGTGGACTCTTATATCGAGCGACATGCGTGCGAAACCATTGTGGAGATTGGCGGTTTCTGCTCTGCCACTTCGTCACTTAGTAGGAGGCGATGCAGGCCCGTCATGGTCGGGCTGACGGTGGAACCCGGAGAAGAGTACAGGTGACGCTAATAACATGATATGAATGCGATTGGTGCTGGCGTCAACTCCACTTCTCCGGAAATAGCCCGCAGTCGACGGCGAGGCTGTCCGCCATTAACCCAAGCGGCGTCGCCCCAAGCTCCGATTGCATCGTCCCGGTTGGACCGGTTCGGCATTGCCACCTCTCCCAATATTTTCTCCGGACTCAAGCTCCACAGCGGTGCTGCGTAAGCCACACTCGGACTACCGAGCATACAACGTAATGAACCCCCTTGCACGCACTCGTTACCTCTTTTAGAAACGTGCATGGCGCTATCCCCGGGACACCCGTCAATTTGGCAGCTTTCCTTGACCTGCAATTCTTATACGGCGAGGAGACAAGCGTTGGATGAGCCGTTGCCTGGTTAGGAAACCTTCCTATATCGAAAGTCGAGCGGGTCCTGCACACGCGGCACCTTTCCGACCAGCGACGGACCGGTTGATGCCTCTACAGGTCTGCCCTACAGCCAAGACTCCCGCTCGTGCATACGCCCTTATAATAACCTACTCCACCACTAGCATATATCAGGTGATGCCCAGCAACCAAAGAGACTTCCTGCCAATATAAGACCTTCTTAGCTCAGGATTTGACATGAACAAAATGCGAGGCGCTGGAGCCCTGTAGGCTCACGCCATCCCTGAACGCTGCTGTCTCCACTTTCCCATGACATTCCTCTCGTCTCTCATCAAGTTTGCAAGTCTCGAGTCTTTACCCACTGTACCCGAGTCGTATTCGCATCACGTATCTCCTCATGGCGCTCAGTAGCCGCATCGGCTTGTGTTTTCTCGCTCTCTTGACCGGCTTCTTCGCTCGTGCCGACTCGACTTGCTACTACCCGAATGGCGCGGAGAATCGAGGCTTGCCTTGCAACTCCAATGCTACTGTATCCGCCTGTTGTGGTCCAGGATTCATATGTTTAAGCAACGGGCTGTGTTCTCCTGGCCCCGAAACACAACGCAACTATCGTTACGACTTCTATCGGAGTGGCTGCACCGATCAATCATGGAACTCGACAAAATGTCCGCAATTCTGCCTTGCGCGTATGTAAAGTCGTTGTTTGGCGTACTGTTCCGCTGACCAATGCACAGCTGAAGATAGCTTGGATGCCGGCGAAGGTCTCTCGGACTGCGGGAACAATGAATTCTGCTGTGCCAGGTCTTCCGACTGCTGCTCTGAACGGACGAACATTTTCACCCTCGGCGCCTTCAGTACTGCAACAACGATATCCTATTTATCAACCAGCACACAACCTAGTTCGGCATCCTCGACATCTACGACGGCATCAGCTACCTCCGCAGTCGCATCCAACAACAATGATGACAACAAGGGGAATAAAATTGCCATTGGAGTAGGTGTTGGCGTTGGTATCGGTGTGGGAGGTGGTCTCCTGGTCTTCGCTGTCCTGCTTGTTCTTCGCCGAAGACGCAAGAAGCAAAAGCCAGCCAAGGACAGGTCTATCGAAATGGAGGCAGATGAACAGCCACCGAATGATGATTCAAAGGAATCGTACAAGTTTCAGCAAGAGCCAGGAGAAGTGGCCGAGTTCCCCGACAACAGTCGTGCTCACATTCCTAAGGAACCACAGGAGTTGGCACCACAAGATAGGTACGAGTTGGCGAGCCCACAACATCCTGGCAAGTTGTTCAAAGAAGACGGTGTGTATCGGCATGGGGTACCGGGTTGATTGGAGGCGATCTGCTTTCGCGATTGGCAGAACGCGCCTGGCTTCATGGCTTCTCGAATCACCGCGAGCCTTCATATTCCAGCGCGAGCGTAATGATTCTACCATAGCGATTGTAACGGTGTAAAGTGATGTGTGACGCGTAATACCGGGCATACGATGGAACGCAAGAAAGGCCAGGCCACATTTCCCAACTATGGATTATGAAAGTGTACAACGAAAATGACTCTGAGACATGTAAACGAACTTTGGGGTATATACTAATTAGTCAAAACGGAGAACTTCTCGATCAGACATGTTCTGTTTATGATTATCATGCCTCAACCTTGCCCGGTGGTACCACTGACAGCTCCCTTTGTGGTGCCCGCAGTGCTTTTCGCCGTATCGGTCGATTTCGTTGCACGTTTCGTGACACCTTCAGGGTGTTTCGTAGCCTTATCTTTTGCATCCTCAGCATGTTTCCCGGCATCTGACGCGCTCGACTTTGCGCTCCCATTAGTCTCCTCCTTGCTGGTTTCCTTCCCATTGCTTTCGCTGCCATGCGTCTTTGGCGTCTGATCCGCGCCCGTCTTCTTATCCTCGATAGTCTTCCTACTGCCATCCATCAGCCAGCCCATGCGCCCGCCAGTGAGATTGTTGAGCTTGTCGCCGATGGCGAAACCTTCAGGGGCAGGCGCTTCGCCGTCGTTGAACCACTTCAGGATGTAGTAGCCACCAAGACCCCACAGGAAGATGAACGTGGCACCGAATGTGGTGAGAAACACGGTTGGCAGAAGGACGAGGAGGGCGACGCCTACCATGAAGGCAGTGAAGAGGACAGCGGCGATAAGACCGATGAGCAGAGCGGCGATGAGCGAGAAAAGGAAGACAGTAACGGAGAAGGTAAGGAAAAGGAGAATGGGAAGGCCGGTCAAGGCGATTTGGGTCGTGAGGAAGACCTGTCAGATGTCAGGAATGCAAATATCTTGATCTATCGATGCTGTTCGATGGGGATGGTGTCCTACAGCAAGCTTTGGATTGTTGATTGCAAATTGCTGGAGTTTGTTTAGGGTCTCTGCTCGCTGCTCCGGTGGGAATACTCGGTTGAGAGCGTTCATGAGCATGCCTCCGATGTTTCCAAACAAGCCGGTAAGGCTGTTTAGAATGGCCGCCATATTGAGAGATTATGGAAACGTAGGTCACAGCTGCTGTGGACGATCAAGACTGGGGGGTTAACGACCAGCAGCGTGTATCAGGAGGATTGTCAAAGGATGAGATGATTGAATTGGGAAGATGCGATCTACCCTTGTACAGATGTGCATGATCCCAGCCAAAATGCCGTGAAAACAGGCTCTACTGGTGGGCGGGACGCGTTGACACGAGATACGTCACCACGACGCGCGCTGGGCGCCACAAACCGTGGCGCTTTCGCTAGCCTTTCTCGACCTAGTGCCAAAATTTTGGAAACCGTAAGAGTGCTCCGCACCTGCACCTTCAAACTGATATCTTCCCACAACAGCCTTCGCCATGTCGGAAAAGAAAAGGAAGCGACGCGATAAGGACGGAGATCGCCCTTCGAAGCGAAATGCCATTTCTCCTCCACCTGGTAATATTAAGGTTGAATTTGTAGAGAACAAGGACGTCGTAGCCCCGGTGCTGGGTACGCTTGCCCGTAGTCCCTTCGCAATTTCAGAAAGCTCACACGGCTCCAGCTTCAGCTTCTGGCTTTGATCACATCGCAAACGTAAACTTTAAGCCTTACATCTCACAAGCCAAGGACAAGCGCTCCGAACTGCTCCTCCACTCCTCTGAGCACAACACCCTCGACTACGTCGCACGAGAAGAGAAAGATGGCAGCTCCGGAAGCCATCTCAAGGACTACATTGGCGTATATGACCCCGCAACCGGAACATTGAAGCTTATGGAGGCAAGGAAGCTCACCGTGCGGAGCACCTTGCGAAGCGAGATCGAGGACATGCAGGCTGAGAGAGCTCGAGAGGAGGCTCGGACACAGGCAGCCCAGGCACCCATGGGCATGACGGCCAAAAGACATGCCCTGGCAGCAGAGTTCGGGTCTAGGAAGTCGAAGAAGGCAATTACGGGCATGGCCGAAAACGCCATCGCGCGTGGGCGAGCTGGCGATCCAAATGCGCCGCCAATGAACGAAGCCGTGGCTGATGCTGTTCTGGACAACATGGCGAATGCCACTGCGAACATGCCCACGAAAGAAGACCAAGCCGCTGCTGTGAGCTCCTCGAAGCCTCGGCCGCGAGTGAACACGGAGGCCCGGTACGCGGCCGAAGTCTACACGATCGATGCAGTGGTTGGCACCGAACTCATGAGTCTTATACATGTCAAAGACTGGATAGAAGCTACAGAGCAGGGCACAGGTGTTCAGAAGCTCACCAGCGCATTCGTAGCAAAGAGGATCACGAGGCTGGCAAAGAACAAGGAGATTCAAAAGCTAAAGATGCTAAAGTTCGTCTACATGTGCATGAACTTCAACGCGTCACTGCAAGGAAGAGGAAGCAAAGCGAAGAGGATACCGCCCAGGGACCAATTCGTAGAGAGGCTGGGTCCAGATACACCACCGCCCGTGGCAGACGCTATCCTCAGAAAGTTTGCTTCTGAGTACATACCTCTATACCCACCGTCTCAACGAAGCTAATCGAAACAGGAACAAGGACATGACGCGTTGGCATATCGATAACCTTATAACGCACGCAGCCGCCGTCACTCTCATCATCGATGACTACGAAGTCGATGTCAATGACCTGCGCGAGGACTTTCGACTAGACAACAAGGAGCACGTTGCCCCAAACCTATTCCTACGACCAATGCTAACTTGTGCCTGCAGAATCAAGCAATACTTCTCCGAGCTCGGCTGCCGACTCGCGAAACCGACCGAAGCCGAGCGAACGAAATTCAAGATCACAAAAGCAGAAGCAGACAATCATGTCCTAGCCAAACTGAGATTACCCCTGTCGTTTCCAAAGGTCGGCGTAGGCAAGAAGAGAAAGTAAGACATTGTAAATTGAAGCTGGAATGGAAACTGGAAGACAAGATGTTGTTGTATGCAATATTTCTAACCACATCCTTAGCCTTGACTACAAGTCGCGAATGGATTGGGCATTCGGAGGATTGGCGTAGGCGGATCTGCCGCTCACATACCAAGGCCTGGAGCAGCTGGGAGTTTTCATCATGCTTTTGAAACAAGAGATGCATGGCACCTTGAGAATCATGAACACTACTTTCCCCCTGCTGCTATTCTCCCATCCCCGCATTGAAGACTCCTAGTACTGGTGACATCACGGCCCATCTCCCCCCATCCCCCAGAAATCCACACTACTCTACTATACATAGACGTCTCCAGGCCCTTGCGTCTCCATTAAACGCCATCTCATTCCTCGATCCTCGATTTAGACATACCTGCATCTCCCACAACACCCATTGCCACGGACTTCTTCTCCAATTTCTACAAAGACTCAAATGCCACTCGCGAAGACGCAAAATCACTACCCCTTCCATACTCTCCTCGGAAGGTGCCATCGGCAAGCAATTCAATCTCGACGTCAGCCTAGGCCAGATGGGATAGAATGTAGGGGGGCTATTTGACGAGAGGGGGTGGTTGGAGCGCAATTCAATGGATATGGGCAAAGGTGGAGTGGGAACGTGATGAAGAACGGTTGTATGAGAGTGTCATAGTTGGTACATGTTCAATTCGAAAGTATGGCATGAGTATCCTTCATAAATCCACACAGTATATCATGACCCGCCCCATAAACACCAAATATGCATCCCAGCCAGCAAAAATATCATCAATCGCCAAGCCTGCGTCCCGGGCCCCAAGCAGGAGCCGCACCAGTGGTCCGCGCAGTCGGCCTGTCATCCGCAGGCGTCCGGCCTTGGTAAGCCGTACCGTAGCCGCGCTGCTGCGCAGCACCTGGCTTTGCCCCGAACCATTGCTTCACGATGCGAGGTGTGAAGATGAAATTCCTGCCTCCGCCGAATGTAGGCCAGATCCTTGTCAGGAAGTCGTACAAGTGAGCGGCAATGAGCCCGGTGGCTTGTGTGAGCGCGGCATCGCCACCGTCCATGATGAAGGTGAGGAAGAGCAAGGCGAATGGCAGATATCTCGCATCGAACGTGATGATGAAGAAGGACACTTGTCGGGTAGGATTGTCCTGAGCGTAGGTGTATGCGAAGGCGAGGGAGAGGGCCTGGAGGAAGATGTATCTTTGGAGGACGATTCCTGCGAGAAACTTCGAAGAGTCAGTAAAACTCTGGCTACGCAATTCGTTCGACAAAATGCAGATGAAGAAAGGCAAGGAAAGTTGATGGTTTGTAGGGAGTCAACACCGCATAACGAAATTGAAGCGTCCGGTATGCTTTCTCAAATGACATTCCCACCATGCTCACGCACCCCGCAGCCCCTTGTTTGTTTTGCGAATGACGGGACTGCGGATTACGCAAGGGTAATCTCCCTCGATTCCAGGAACCGCTTCAGCTAGTGTGAAACTGGGCGGGCAGATAATTCGAGGTGGTAAAGTAGAGTATCACGCGGTATGTAGGCAGAGGAAAAGGCTGGCGCTTACTGTGATCACGGTTGCTAAGAAGCAGGTGTAGACGAAGAAGTCGCCGGGCTGGGAGAAGCGAGAGGACTCTAACTCAAGTCCGCTGCCATACTGGTACACTGTAGCCTGTTAGAAGGAGACATTGAGGACGGTGTGGAGTTGTGCATACAGAAGTACGGGTCCATCAGGATGCCAAACTTCGGTTTGGTTATGAGAAACGCCGTAGCTATCCTCCACAACTGTGGTATCATCGTGATTGTGAAGACATACTGCCTAATGAAAACATAGTACATTAGGTCGATCATGCCGGTGTGGCCCAACGCTGACACGACCACAGCAAGGGCTGTGATAGTCCTAATATTGATATCAGTAGCTGTCCTTTCAAAACGAATTCGTGCCAGGGCGACAACATACCGTGAGACGGGCGGGAGATTCCAGAAGACGTCCATGACTACTCTGCGCGCCGAAAGAGCGTAAACTGTATAGGGTGGGTAGATGAGGAACTGCAAAGGCAGCCTGGAGAAGAAAGCTCGGAGTGAAATGTGGCTTTGAAGGGTGCGGCGTACGGTCCGGCGCGGCGCTACAATGATCCGCACACTGCTGATTGGTGCACCATAGGTCTCACAGCTTTTCCCTCGTCTTCGACGAGATTCTGTCTTAGACAAATACTAGCTAGTAATCTGGTTTAAGATGCGTTTATTTACCGCATAGACAAATCTGACTCTCATTGCGACTCGAGAAAAGCGGCCTGTTGTATGATCTGATCCCCGAGCCTTGCCATAACATGCCCTGCCATGCCCTGCTTCTATGTACCTGCACTCTATGCCAAAATCCCGAATATCCCTACTTGAATGTACAAATCATGTTTCAGACTGGTTCCCTTTGACGTTGCCTTCGCCGCCGACTCCAGGCGTGCCCTTGCTCTCGAAATCTTCCTCAAATCGTCGCCAGACTTCCATGTCGCGCGCCATGCGCTTCTGATGTCGCATTCGATGTTGATACGCGATGGTGCGCCTGTCGGCTTCGAGCATACCGCCCAGTATCATGCAGGACATTTGGATATAACTTCGAGGGTTAATATATGTAGGCGAGGAATTTGCTGCACAAGGAAACTGCGTGCGGTACAATCGATTGATGATTTGCTTTCCATGACGATGTAGGGCGAGAAAAGATGATGATAGAAATGGGAGAAAGAAGACGTACACTTTGAATTGAACTGTCAGTCCTCGATACAGAGGAGAGAATCCGTAGGCGAGGCCACCTGCTACCGCTGCGAAAGCGCCATACTATACACACAAATGTCAGCTTTCAGACTTCTCTCCAGACATACCAAGCATCAAAGCAGACGAGGGGCACCAGCTGGAGCTCCCGCAAGACTCAAACGACGGCAGAACCAGGCCCTCGTATCCAGAAAAGGCAACATCGCACAAGACACCCCTCAGCGCGCCCCGCACACCGCCCATCGCGAATCCTCGAGGTCGCACCAAGCTCTCCTCAAGCTCCAACTCTTCCCTCGAACAAGGCCCATGACTCGCGCCCTCGCTCGTGAAGGGAAACCACACCACTCACCTTTGCAGCCCCAGAAACGGCGCCTCTCGTAGCCTCCCACTTTGCCTGGTTCGCCTCGTCGTCCTTGGTCAAGTTGCTGCCCTGTTGTCGCATGTTGTCTCGTCTTGCAGCGCACGCCGTACTAACATCGGAGTGCCTGGTGTACAGTTGACGAGGCCGAGGGTTGTGATGTCAAAGTGCAGGCGTGTTCAGCCCGGAGGCTAGTAGGGATTGCGTCGGTAGAGCTGCGTCCGGCAACGCCAATGGGCGCCGGCGAGCGACTATGCGTCGTGGGGGTTGTCGAGTGTCACGGCCATTTTGCGCAAAATTGGAAGGTGGGAGAGGAGGGGTGGGTTTGGCATTCTTGGTTTCACGGCGTGGAAGACTGTGGGTTTGTTTCGTGAGGTTTTGTAGAATTTCAAGTGTTCCTCCATCTAATACGTCAAGATGCAGGGCCATGCATACAAAATCGGCCCGAACATCCTTCCAATCATTGTTTTCGTGAGAAGAGCGCCTCGAAATGCAATGCTCTGGCCACAGCCTAGAGCCAAAAGGCCATCCGTATATAGTACACGCAAAAATCAAGAGATGCAAAACCCGGTCGTCCCATGTCCACGCAATGCCGAAATCCAATTTGCTCCAACCAAAACGTGAGCAGACGGGGGTATACAAGAAGTGAACTGTGTTGCTTCGTCGAAAGTCAGTTAAAAAATGGACAGGAGGTGGTCCACCAAGGCGGACACTTCCATAACAATTTTGGATGGCCCGAAGGGTGCAGCCGTCAGATGCTGGCGTGATTAACAACGGCGGCAATCTGGATTGGAAACGCCCAGAGACATTGTCCAAACTCAGTGGCTTTCACCCCACGCTTTCCGGTTTTCTGAGAACGACATTTCCAAGTCTTTTTCCAAAGATGTGACGCGCTCGACCGTCTCTTCTTCAATCACCTGCCCAAGTTGAGCGTCCTTTTCGGCGGTAGGTGTGCTCTCGAATTTAACCCTTTCGACAATCTTGCTCAAGCTTGTCGCCGTGTCAGGGCGTTCAAATTCTTCATCATCGACTTCCATGGTTGTAGGGATCCCGTGCGCGATGTTGTTGTTACGTTGCAGATACTGCTGCAATCGCCACTCTTGACGTGACCAGCCCTCTTCGACAAGGGAAAGGGCGGCCTTGATGTCCTGATCTGAGAATGTGGCCGACTGGGACCTCTCCCTCACAGTTTTCCCAGACACCTTGCTCGCTAATCTGCTACGCACGGAAACTGTTTTCTGTGATTGCACAGCATCGTCATCTCGCATCTGCTTTACCTGATACTCGGTATCTTTGAGTGCTGAATGTTTGCTTTCCTGCATAGCGGGAAGATACAGCAGCGTCGTGTTCCGGTGCAGGGCGTTTATAAGGTCCGTGAATCCATTCAGGCCAATCTCATTATTCTCGCAATGAATTTCTAGAATTGACGAATTGACTTTGAGAACGTCTGCAAGTGTCCCGGCTCCTTGGTATCCAAGCTTTTGATATTGAATGAAAAGGATACGGAGTGTGTTGTTTCTCTGGAGACCCCGCAAAGCTTTGTTGATGCCGACACCGAGCTTCGTGGTTTCGAGTCGGGAATCTTCGCCGGAAATATCAAGCCATTCGAGATTTGTGTTATCCGCAAACATCTTCTCTAGTGCCAGACACGTGGCTTCAGAGGCATCACAGGGTAGGGATGCGCGAGAGATATCCAACTGGCGGATTGTGTTATTCACTGCCAGCGCGAGAACCATCTTTCGAAAGTCGGATTCTTTTTCAAATTCCAGTAACTTTATTGTCAAGCTCGACGGAGCCAGGCCGGCGGCTATGGCGCTGGCAAGATCTTCGAGATGTTGCTCGATATAATTTTCGCTGACATCGAGATGGAGCTCTCTAGCTTGGCCCGGTGTCTCGGTCATCGAGTGGAGTAGGTATGCGACGTCCTTGCCAGTCAAGTAACAATGATCCAGTCTCAAGTCTCGCAGCCCCTTTGACTGCTTGTGGTTGATCAAATAACTGTTAGCGCGTTAGCTTGCTCTGTAGCTACAATTCAACCGATACGTACCTTGCAATAGCGTCGACCATGGCCGAGTTCAAAGAGGTTCCACTCAGTATAAGTTCCTTGAGTCGCCATGCCTGGAATGTCTCGACTGCGATGAGAGGCTCATCTCCAGAAGACCGAGCCAAATGGGACAGATTGAGGATGGTGATATATCCAAAGATGCCAATCTGGGAATCAAAAGTAATGGGCGACAGTCGGACGGGGTTGGAAGAAATGTCTATTGCTTCCAGGGTATCCTCCTGCGGACGAAGGGAATCTAGCAGGAGGGATAGAGTACGATCGGTCAAACCGCATCCACTCAGTTCGAGAGCGCGAAGATGGCACGATCGTTCGACTGCAGCTGCGACTAGGTAATCCAAGTCTGTATCCCCAAGGTTAATTCCGTTCAAGGCTATCCAATCCACGTTTGTGTTTTGATATTTGCAAAGGGGAAAGAGGGCCTCCACAATACCACATCCGATGTCGCGGGTGCGGCTGACGGCTTCCATATGGTTCTTGGGCCTCCGGGTTATGCAGCCTGAAAAATCAAGTCTCCTGAGCTTGCGACTTGTCAAAGCCAAGGCGCGAACTTCCTGTACAAGCAAGCAAGAGCGCCCAAGCTCCTCGACATCCATGCGTACTTGCGTGCCTCGTTTAGTTTTTGCGCAAACATGTTCCGTCCCGAAGACATCGAAGAGACCGTTGAGGTTGTCCAGCTGCACTTCTTTGAAGGAAATCCCTCCAAAGTTCTCGTTGTAGCGCAAAGATCGCATCACGGCCAGAAGCTCGAGCACACTGTATCCCCCTTTTCGCGCAGAGCGAAGGAGTTCGAAGCGGGGTTGGTCGTCTGGAGGATATGTGACTTGGTAGCGGATATTCTCAGGTAGGATATCGTACGCAATGCAATAAGCAATGAGAGTCCGATCTAGAGACTGGTCATTGATGGGGTGGGGACTCGCTTGACGGAAGATTTCGTGTTTCACATCATCTGGCACGATGAATTGATAGGGACGCGATTCCCACTCCGGTCTCAGATTCTCCTCCACGTAACGCAATCGGAGTGCAATATCGTGTGATGCCAAAGAGGCAAGGTGAAGTACTCTTGGCCGCTGTAGTGGCGTCCGGAACGTAATCTCAAACGTATCATCGGTTTCATTTACGTGAAGCTCCGTGAGATTGAGTATGCCATAGGAAGACTGTGCACCGTGCGATGCGAGAGAAGGGCTAGATGATCGTTGAGATGGTGTCTTAAAGACGGGTATTAGGTGGACTTTGTGGACGCCGATCGCAAGGAAACAGACTGTCGCCATGACTTTGGACAGGTCATCGGAGGAAGCCCGCGACCCAGTCTTGACTCCCGGGCGTTGAACCACCTTGTAGATGGCATAGTCGGGAGGCACGTAGTCTCGCTCAGCCTCAACAACCCGAGCAGCAACATGCGAGTTGTATGGCGAGATGGGGTTAGAATCATCGAGTCTAGCCCGATTGGCGGCTTCCCGGATCTTCGCAAGCCAGGCGGACATGTCGTTTGGGTCACCAAACTGGAGAGTCAATGAAGAGGCATGGTTGCTCTCCTCGTCGAGATAGGAGATCTCAATCGCAAAGAACGGCCTACCGTCGTCTAGGTGATACACGGCGACAATCTGTCGAAGCGGTGTGCCCATCTCTCGATCCCCCGACGCGTCGGAGGCCACTGACTGGGGTTCGTACGAAGACGCATTTGACGGGTTATGGCTGTGGCGGTACGAAGAGCGAATGTACAAAGATGGTATGCTAGTTTTGTGAGCCAACGAGGCAATTCGGGGATGGAGGGGCTTGCCCGGTCTGACATACTCACTAAAGGCCTCGGCGGCTTTCGATTGCGTTTTGAACCGGATCAGTTGTGTCTCGGTGAGCACCAGGTATTCCTTTTTCTTTCGGAACATGGTACTGCTTGTCTGTACCTCCCCATGGTGAAGGACCGTCCTTGTTCGCTGCGAGTCCTCCGCGGCGGGCCAGTTGCTGGAGAACGAGCGCGTTGAGACGGCGGAGAGGGGTTCTTCGGCATCGTCGGAGAGGCGTAATCCCCTGAGGGAACCAAACATTGAGCTGTTGCGGTTGCCGCTCCCTCGCGATAGTGTAGGCCTTGCCATGAAAACAGGGCTCTCAGGGCCAGGACTGCCATCGCGATCGGTGCTCGCACCAGACAGAGTGGATATGTTTGTCTTGAACGAGGCCGTTCGTCGCTTTCGGAGAAGGTTCACTGGCTCCTCATCATCGTCTTTGAGGGTCGAATGCCCTGTTAGAGCACCCAACGAGCTCCGACTGAAGATGCTCCGCCTCTTGCTCTCTCTGCCGTCGGGAGCCATGGTCGACGCGCAAATGCGCCAGCGCCACCCCGTGGGAAGCTCAGAGAGGGATATCTCATGCGGAGGCGCGCGAGGAGCGATTCGGAGGGGAGGAGACCGGCGGCGGGTCGCGACAGAGGGCGATAGCGCGTGGGAGCACTATATCTCGGAAAAGAGGTCAAGTGCGGGTCGGCCAATCAGCGGCGCAGCTTAGCATGTCACCGGCGGCGGGACAATTGGGATGAGGGCGGTCGGCGCGCGCAGGCGTGTAGCTAATGGCCGCGGGGACCAGCGGAGGACGCGAGAAGTGTTTGTAGGGCAAATTGTATCATTACCACGTAAGTTTCCCTCACTCTGGCAGTCCCAGTGGCCGGGATGGAGGACCGGTCGGTGACGGAGCAACGACGTGGGAAGACGAGCGGCCGGGTCGACACGTCTGCAGGGGGTGGTAAGACGCGGCCGGGATGGGCAGGCGTAACGGCTATATCAAGATCACGATCAGCGGCGGAGTGGAGAGACTTCTTGGCGTGAATGGCGGTGGTGTTGATGCGGGCCCAGCCGCCCAACACGCGATTACGTCGCCTTGCAGCTGGCCGCAGACCGCGCCGCCACAGCTCCGCACCGCCACAGCCTCGCACGTCCCGCCCGGAGAAAGCTTTCGCCGACAAAATTTGGACGCGTCGTCGACGAGAGCGTGTCGTGTGCACCGCAAAAGTCAACCCTCTCGTCTCGTCAGCCGCCCGATGCTGAACCGCCTGTTGCCGCGGGCCTCCCCCAGCGCCGCCATCTGCGTCTTCTGCTCCGCCCGCAATGCCGTCCTCCACTCACAGATTCGCGCCCTCCGCACCAGTCACAAGCCCAAACCCGCCAATGAGCGACGAGCCAGTCGAAGAAAGGGAAAGAGTGCGCTCGTTATTCGACGAGTCCAAAGCAAGGTCGCTCTATCCATCTGTGCCATGAAAGCGGCTGTCACTGACTCGTGTTGCAGACAAATGCACCAATATCTCCCTCAGCTAAGCCCCCGTCCAAGGACACTGCAGGGCCAGTGCAAGGCTATGCAGCACAAGAGCATACCAGATCGCTGAAAGAGGCGCTGCTGGAGAGTGTAAAACAGGAGGGAAAGGCCAAGGCGCGCGAAACCAAGCCAGAGAAAGGAGGGAAGGGGGACCGGAAACCTCAAAAGAAGAAGGCCCCCCGTGACCCCACCAAAAACATACCCATTGAGATACTGCAGCCCGCAGAGTTGGCTTTTGAGTCGGTTGACGCCGAGATACCCCCCATCCCGAAGCTCGCCCACGGGCTGGACCGCGTCTTGTTCAACCCGGGCGTCTATCGCCTGCAAGACCCGCGATCGCGCATCTACAACTTCGACCCGTATCTCGAAAAGGTCATGCCGGTGAGCGAGTTCGACTTTGATGCCCTCAGCGAATACAAAACGTCGTCCAGAGACGAGGACCTCCTTGCAATTACAAGGAAACTGGGCACGAAATTCACCGGCTCGACTTCTAGCATGTCCAGCGTTCTTCAACATTTTCACTTCCTGCTGTCCAATTGGCGCGAGCTGAACCACCAAGGCCTGTCTCGAACATTTCCTAAGGCGTCTAAGAATTTCTCCAAGATTACGACTGCGCCCAGTGCCATTTTCTTGAGGTGGAAAGACGGCATCTATGCAGTCGATGCTGACAAGTCTAGCGACACTCCAAACATCATGAGCTGGCTGGGGCACTCGATGGAAAAACTTCTTACCAACTCTCGAGACGAGTTCGAGCGATACAGGCGTTCAAGCTACGAACGGCCGCCAGACGAGGACGAGTCGGGGAAATGTTTCCATTACTCTCGCATAGGAAACTTCCTCGTACGCTCTCAACTTGATGCACATGATCCCCGCCTGCCCGGTACCGGAGTTTTTGACCTAAAAACGCGCGCTGTGGTCACGATTCGCATGAACGCCCAGGAATATGAGGAAGGACAAGGCTATCAACTGCGCTATGACCAGGGCGAATGGGAATCGTTTGAGCGCGAGTACTATGACATGACGAGAGCAACAATGCTCAAGTACTCCCTCCAAGTTCGCATGGGTCGCATGGATGGAATCTTCGTTGCCTTCCACAACATCGAGCGAATCTTCGGCTTCCAATACGTCAGCTTACCAGACATGGATCGCGTGCTCCACGAGCAGACCGATACTACTCTGGGCGACCAGGAATTTAAGCTAAGCATCAGTCTGCTGGACGAAGTATTGCAGCGAGCAACCCAAAAGTTCCCAGAAACGGTAAGAATCACTCCACGCTGCAACTCCTTCGCGATATTAAGAGGCTCTAGTCCATTCGTCTTTTCTTTGAGACGCGCCCGTCCAAAGGCGTCCCGTACATGTACATTTTTGCAGAGCCTGTCACCGAAGAGGACGCCGATGCCATCCAAAACACCAATCTGCCCGCACAGAAAGCATTCGCGAGGAACATCGTTGGTGTGAAGAGAGACGACCCCGAAGTCCAAGCCGAGTGGCAGGATCTTGAAGAGCAGATCGATGTAGAAGTGTCTGAAGACGAAGACAAGGACCACGACATTAAGCAGAGCGACAAAGAACAGCGCGAAGATACCAAGGATTCAGGGACGGTGGCGACCAGGACAGAAGATGAAGAGCACGAAGAAAAAGAAGGGAGAGAGAAAGAAGAAGGCAACGGGGACGAAAAACCCCGTGCGGAGCCTACCAGCGAAGACTCGCAACCCACTGATGACAAGCCCCTGATGGCCTGGACCCTAACCGTCCGCAACCGCGTCAACGGCGAATACGTCCTCCGCCCCACCGACTTTACAGCCGACGACACGTGGTCACTCGAATACCACCTCAAAGAAATTGACCCCCAGCAAAACCCGCATAAACTGTACAGGCAGCTGCGCGAACGCCGCTTCCGCCTCGTCGGCATGTCCGAGGAGGACAGGTCCAAACAGCTCAAGACATACCGCCAGATGCTGCGCACGTACAGCGACAAGGGGAGGGCGTGGCGAGAGCAGCAGGACAAGCTCGACGCAGAGAAGGGGCAGCAGGTGTATCGGCCGTTTGGGCCCGGTGCTGAGCCTGTCGAGCAAGCTCCTCTCACGACGACTCCGCCGGCGGCGGATACGGCTTGAGTCGTTGCGGATTGTGGAGGCCAGGAGGGGAGGTTTGTAGGAAGGAGATTGAGAACAGTATATACCCGCCCAGATTTCAGGGCTAATGTTTGTATTGGATGCTTGTATTGAATGCTTGTAGGATAGATCGATGGATAGACTTGTATTATATTCACGCGAAAAGGACCGAGGCTGGAAATAGACACTTGGGCATGAAGAACTTTTTAAAAGGCTGCCATATTCAACTCTCCCTTCATTCATACTGTGTTCCTCTGATCAAGGGCTCTTCTGATACTGCTGGTTGAGGTACGCGCGATACGTGTGCGATGCATCTGAGCGTCCAGCGTTGCGACCGCCAGCAGTATCACACCTGTCATCCCCTTGACATTGAATATAAACGTGCAGCGGAGCTCGAGTAGCTTTTCATCAACAGCTACCCTATCCCTTACGCCATGGAAATGCTACCATCACTCTCCCACGCAATAAGAGCCCGAACGCCCGCCCGTGACTTGGTCCATGCAAAAATGCCCCATGCAAATGCGCAGCACCGGCTCGACGCCGAAGCCCAATATCCACAATTAAGATGTGCCTAGCCGCCCTTCATGTCCGGGTCCTTAACCTCAATGTGCTCGACAGTCGGCTCGTCGGATCTCATGTACGTGTCCTGCATTTCGACGTCGCGCGGGTTGACTGTGCGCTGTGCGTCGTGGACGACGTCCATGGCGTCGCCTCCGACGGTGTCGCTAGAGGCATTGCTAATGCCGCCCCATGCTGCCATGCCGCCATTGACCTCTTGCATCTCCTTCATGCCGCTATTCCCTCGTCCATCCTCGACCTCCGTATTCGGCGTCAGTGTCGTCGAGCTCATACCTGAATATCCAGGTTTGGCTTTCTGCGCATGGTATTCTGCCGCGCTCATCGTCTCAAAGGAGTTGCCGAACAGGTTAGTTCCTCCGTGTTGTCTCCAATCGTCTGCGTGGTACGTGGGAGGCGAGTTGTTGGGGTGATCCCAATCGCCAATCTGAGCGATACTTGTTTGGTCATCGAAGCCATTGACTTCTCCGGCCATGTCGTTCTGTAACTCTTCCATAAATCTAAGCTTGTCATGATTTACAAATTGCTGGAGTGCGTCACTCGGTGACAAAATGGGACAAGATAAGGCAGCGTCGTTTGCATAAACCAGGCTGAGCGTGCGAGCAAAAGTCAGTTGTGGGGCATACTTTGCAGTTGGGGCTGGGCTACACGTACAGTGCCTTGTTATTGTCCGAGCTTGCCTTCTTCACCACGTCGCTCAATTTCTCGCGATTCCGGTAGATGTATGCCTCGGACTTCAATCCCGTGTATTCCAACTGCCACCATTGCATGGCACCCGAATCGTTTGACTCAATATCGGGATGACGAACATAGTATAGCCCATCGCGAGTGGAAACTCCGCAAAGTTGGTAAGGGTAGCGGAGTGGTGTTGCGTTCCCACGGTCTTCGATTGGTTCACTGGTAGACGCTTGAGCTTCTGATCCATCATCGACAGGGCCTCGGAATCGACCAGTCAGGCTATCAATCGTCTTTAGGAGCTGAGTTTTTTGTTCTTCGAGGGCTGCTTCAAGTCAGTCGATCAGCATGTTAAAGATCTGGAACACGATACCCTTGAGTTTATCTTGTATACTGTCGTGCAGCCTCTTGAGCTGGGCGAGTGTGGACTCGTCTTTTGGTTTCTGAAAGCTGCCGTCTGGCTTTGGTTCGAATGCTTGCATGCTCATCCTTAAAAGTGTAAGGGCTTCCATTTTCTGGCCTGTTGTTTTGCTGACATGGTACTTTTTTTTCTCGATATTCTCGTCCACTTCACGGATTTGATCTTTGGAGCTTTGCATTTGAGAGAAAATTTCGTCCATAACGGCCTTGTTTTCTTGCAGATACCGGTCTGCATAAAAAGTTGCTGGAATCTTGCAATTAAGTTCCTTGGCTTCCAGTTTCGACGAGTCCAATCGCAGGATGAGAACATTGCTAATCTGGTCGATGTAGGCATGCTGTGCAGCCGACGAGAACAGCGATGCATCAAGCACGTCGTATAGGTTTAGATCAGCCGCCGAGTCAGTATGCACAACGGTGGCGTCGAGAACGAAAGACTCCTCGAGCTGTCCGTTGGCATTGAAAACGGTAAGAAGCTCGCCTCGAAGCGGCATGTCTGGGTGCAGATTGGAAAAGGCGGTCTTCCATCGGAGGAGAAAGTGGAGAAGCTCGGATCCATCTTCGCTGGTGGATACTTTGGGTTTATTCCATGCCTCCATTTTTTGCAAGTTGCCCACGCTGCCATAGGCCCGTTCAGTACTGTCTAGGAAAGCCATAAGCCGCTGCGTCTCGTGAACGAAGTCAAGGTCAAATTCGTGGTCCATGTCAGAGTCGACTTGGACTGTTCGCGCACGAGGAGCACTGCCGCTGCCGCCCTTCCACCATTCGTCGTCCACTCCGTAATCGTCAAATGAAATTTGTGGGCTCAGCAGGGCGTTCCGGAACATGGGTATTGAATGAAGGATGGTCAACAAGGCAGGTAGATAGTCTCCAGAAGGAATCGGCTTCAGCATGACGGGCCCGTTTGGCTCTCGTTTCCTGTTGCTCGGCCTCGCATCTGGGATATATTCGTTAGCTCTTGAGACAGGAACGAGGGCCCACTGCGACGAGTCGTAATGATCCTTGGTGGCAGGACCAAAGATGGGCTTGCCTCCAATCACGCCCATCTCCTGGCCCTCGTTCTCTACGCTCGGGAGTGGCGCGTCGCCGCCGGCGTGGTGGCTCGTTCGCGAAGGCGGCCGGCTAGGTGCACCACTGTGAGGGTAATGGTCAACACCAGGGGCAAACTCAATGTTGAACGTGGGACCGCCGCCGTCGAGCTGGCCATACCTGTCGGCGTGGAAAACTTGGTCGTTCCATGCATTCTCCTTTGCCCAGCGTCAGCAGCGATCAATGGCAATGTGGGGGAGGGGCCAGCTAACCTTGAGAGCGTCCATGCCTTGGCTGTACCACTTATCGATAGCCATGTTGATGTCGTTGTTGCTGATGGCGAGGAATTGTGCGCACACATCATGGGAGATTTGCCCTCCCACGACCTCGAAGAGTGTGTCAATCGTCTCTTGGTCCGCCATGATTGCGGCTTGATATCTGGGGGTTTCTGGTGAAGCTTGTGCCTGATGTCACGGCAGTGCTCCCCAGGAGGGGGATTGCACAGGCTGGGGGTGTTTGGTGGGTGAAGCGGGCAAATGAGTGCGAAGGGATGCTGGCGTATGATGCAGGCGATGACGATGGTGATGGTGGAGGGGGTGGAGGAGGAGGAAAAGGAGGGGCAAAGCTGACGAAAGAGAGGCCAGGCAGTCCGGAGCAGCAAAAGACTGCCTGTTTTGTGGGTGGAGGGTGGTGCTTGCTCCCTTTTACGAGGCGACGACGCGCATGGCGGGGCGCGAAGCTTGAGCCTCAGACCAAGAGCTCTCCAGATTCACGGCGCCAAGCCTAGCCCGTGCCTGCACCTGCACCTGCACCGCTTGGGACGGCATCTCGGAAGCGGTGGTGCACGTGACCACCAGTTTGCTGACCGATGGCGCGGGACAAAGGGACGAACTGCTGTGAACGCGGCCGGGGATGCCGGCAGGTCAGGATGCCCCGCGTTTCCGCCCGGCCCAGCATCGGAGGCGAGACGAGCTGGGAGGACGACTTGGGGGCCAGAGCATGACAAGAACAATGACAAAGGCTAGATTCGAGCATTGCAGTATTCGAGGAGAGGTCCATGCCATCACCCCCAGGCAGCAGCTTGTGCATTCGCTTCAATCTGCCCGCATCAGCTTGATTAGTCACGCCAGTCCGAGCTTCGATCGGCCCGTACAAATAGTAAAAGTGCAAACGCCTCCGTCATCACCGCCCTACGCTCCACCTCCGCCGCTCCCATCCAAGCTTCACTCTGTGCACCTCGCAGAGCAAAGCTTCCCGTCAATTCCTCGCTCAATGCGCAGCTCCCAAATCCCTCTGCGCCTCTCTTCTCCCCCTGCGACCGGCTATCTCGCCGCCTCGGCTCACAACCGCCAGCCACTATGCGGTAACACTGAGGGCTGGGGCCCGCTAAGTCCGGACCGCTACGACTTCACCCCCTGCTTTCTGGATGTTTGGATAGCCGTGGTTGCCGTGTGGGGCATCGTGGGAGGTGCAGGCGCCGCATGGTACCTGTTGAACAAGTGCACCCCGCAGCATGTCCAGAAGAATTGGCACTTCTATGCCAAGTTGGTGCGTTCCCCATGCTCACCCTCGCGAGCACCTTCCACGCCCTTGCTAATTCGGTAGATTACCATCGCCGCTCTTATCGCCGCGACCGCCGTACAAGCCGCGCTCCAGATTGAGTACTTTGCGGGCATCTGGGCTGGCGACTTCAGGTTCTGGACGTCCATAGTCACCATCCTCTCCCTCTGCGTTACCTTCTATGTACAATACACAGAGCACTGGAGGTCGCGGAATCCCAACGGAGTCGTCCTGTTCTTCTGGCTCTTCCTCTTGATTGCCTACGCCGTCAAGTTGCGCTCGCTCATCGCTCAAAACATACACCAAGACCATGTCGCATACTTTGCCGTCTTTTGCGTCAGTGTTGGGCTGGCAGGGCTCGAGTTGATTCTGGAGTGGCTGGTGCCAAAACGACTGAGCGACTACGACGCCCTGGGCGACGACGACGAGTGCCCTTTCGAGTATGCCAACATCTTCTCCGTCTTGACCTTTAGCTGGATGACGCCTATGATGAAGCGTGGCTACAAGACGTTCCTCACTCAAGACGATCTATGGAATCTGAGGAAGCGAGATACCACAAAGTCAACATCGGAAAGATTTGAAGAAGCATGGGGTTATGAATTGGATAAGAAGCATCCTTCCCTATGGATTGCTCTGTTCCGCGCTTTCGGTGCACCGTACTTTAGGGGCACAGTCATCAAAACAATGAGCGACGTCCTCAACTTTGCCCAGCCGCAATTGCTTCGTCTGCTCATTGCCTTTGTCGATTCGTACCGCACAGACGAGCCGCAGCCTATCATTCGAGGGGCTGCCATTGCCCTGGCCATGTTCGCTGTCTCTGTTTCGCAGACTGCCTTCCTCCACCAATACTTCCAACGCGCGTTCGAGACTGGCATACGCATCAAGTCTGCCCTTACAGCATCAATTTATTCAAAGTCAACACGACTCTCCAATGAGGGACGAGCATCCAAGTCCACGGGCGATATCGTCAATTATATGGCAGTGGACACTCAGCGTCTCCAAGATTTGGCCCAGTACGGCCAGCAGCTCTGGTCGGCGCCCTTTCAGATCGTCTTGTGCATGCTTTCGCTGTACCAACTGCTTGGTTTCAGCATGTTCGCTGGCGTTGGCGCCATGATCATCATGATTCCAGTAAATGGCTGGATCGCTCGCCTCATGAAGAGCTTGCAGAAAGAGCAGATGAAGAACAAGGACGCGCGAACCAGACTGATGACCGAGATTCTCAATAATATAAAGTCGATCAAACTTTACGCTTGGACGACGGCATTCATCAACAAGTTGAACTACATCCGTAACGATCGAGAACTCAAGACTCTCCGCAAGATCGGGGGTACACAGGCGTTTTCCACTTTTACCTGGTCTACGACTCCCTTTCTCGTATCCTGCTCAACTTTTGGCGTCTTCGTCTTGACCCAAAATCGACCTTTGACCACCGAGATCGTCTTTCCAGCTCTCACGCTTTTCAACCTGTTGACGTTCCCTCTTGCAATCTTGCCTATGGTCATCACCGCCATTGTGGAAGCCAGCGTTGCGGTCGGCCGTATAACAAGCTACTTGCTTGCCGAAGAGCTCCAGGAGGATGCCGTCATTCGGGAGAAGACGGTTGTGGAATCGGGGGAGGAATCAGTCCGTATCCGTGACGCTACTTTCACATGGAACAAAGACGAATCTCGACAGGCCCTCCAAGATATCAACTTCTCGGCCCACAAAGGGGAGTTGTCGTGTATCGTCGGTCGCGTCGGAGCGGGGAAGTCGTCTCTGCTCCAGGCAATTCTTGGAGATTTGTGGAAGATTAAAGGAGAAGTCGTACTGCGCGGCGCTGTGGCCTATGTTCCTCAGTCAGCATGGGTCATGAACGCTTCCGTCCGAGAAAACATCGTCTTCGGACATCGTTGGGATCCGCAGTTCTATGACAAGACCGTGAAGGCCTGCGCCTTGCGCGATGATTTTGTCGCGCTTCCGGATGGAGACCAAACCATGGTCGGCGAGCGAGGCATCTCTTTGTCTGGTGGCCAGAAAGCACGCTTGACTCTCGCGAGGGCTGTTTATGCTCGTGCCGATGTTTATCTACTAGATGACTGCTTATCAGCGGTGGATCAGCATGTTGGACGACACCTCATTGACAACGTTCTCGGCGCCAAGGGCTTGCTAGCGGGGAAGACTAGGATTCTTGCAACCAATTCGATTCCAGTCCTGATGGAATCTGACATGATCGTTCTCTTGAGGGACAGCAAGATCCTTGAGAAGGGCACATACGGCCAGCTCATGGCCATGAAGGGCGAAATTGCAAGCTTGATAAGGGCTTCTCAGAATGACGACCAAAATGAGTCCGAGAGTAGAACTTCGGGTAGCGTAGTGAGCGACGAGGAAGTCACCGTATACGGTACAAGCCCCACCTCCGAGGACGAGAACGACCAAACGGAAGCGGAAGCTGCTCAAGAGAACCTTGCGCAACTTGCCCCAATCCATACTGGGAACGGAAACGCACGCAAGAGCAGCTTCAACACGTTGCGTCGCGCCAGCACGGCAAGCTTCAAGGGCCCGCGGGGGAGAATGCTCGACGAAGAAGGTGCTGGGCTCAAGAGCAAACAAACGAAAGAGCATTCCGAGCAGGGCAAGGTGAAGTGGTCCGTGTACGGAGAGTACGCAAAAACGAGCAATCTCGTCGCTGTTGCCATCTACCTGGTCCTTCTTGTTGGAGCGCAGACGGCGTCCATTGGTACGTGGCGTTACGGCTGCCCTCGTTTCCGGGCTGCACTCTCCATCGTGGGCATGCAAATGTTAACAGACATTAGGTGGCAGCGTTTGGCTCAAGCAATGGTCCGAAGTTAATCAACGCTACGGCGGCAACCCGAACGTTGGCAAATACATTGGCGTCTACTTTGCATTTGGCGTGGGGTCAGCTGCGCTTGTCGTGGTGCAAACGCTCATCCTCTGGATATTCTGCTCCATTGAGGTAAGCTCCGCCAGGATTACCCCGGCTTTCCTGCACAACGCTCCGTTGTCATCGACTAACTCCTGCACCACTAGGCAAGTCGGAAGCTGCACGAACGAATGGCGTTTGCCATCTTTCGCTCTCCCATGAGCTTCTTCGAAACTACGCCAGCAGGTCGTATCTTGAACAGATTCTCCAGGTAAGTTTGCCCAGCGGTGCCGATGGCAGATCGAGTCGATCTAGATGTTCTCGTTGTGCGGCGCCAAAATAACGCCATACGGAACGTGGGTTCCGACCGCCAACGTGGTCTGCGTGCTGACAAGACGCCACAGTGACATCTATCGCGTGGACGAAGTCTTGGCTCGCACTTTCAATATGCTCTTCGTTAATTCGGCTCGAGGTATGTGTTTCGCCGCCCGGTCTTGTGTCATTCTGACGGAAGTGTGCAGCTGCGTTCACTCTGGTAGTTATCTCGGCCTCGGTTCCTATATTTATCGTTCTAATCATTCCACTCGGGGCGCTGTACCTCTATATACAACGGTACTATCTGCGTACTTCCCGCGAGCTCAAGCGCCTCGACAGCATCAGCCGAAGCCCAGTCTATGCACACTTCCAGGAATCCTTGAGTGGCATGAGTACCATTCGTGCGTACAACCAGCAGAAGCGGTTTGAACTCGAGAATGAATGGCGAGTCGATGCAAACTTGAGGGCCTACTTTCCTTCAATCAACGCGAATAGATGGCTCGCCGTGCGACTGGAGTTCCTCGGCTCCGTCATCATACTGGCGGCTGCGGGATTCTCCATTATATCTGTTGCGAGAAAATCTGGCTTGTCCGCGGGTATGGTGGGTTTGTCCATGTCGTACGCGCTCCAGATCACGCAAAGTCTGAACTGGATCGTCCGCCAGACGGTGGAAGTCGAGACGAACATCGTATCCGTGGAGAGGGTTCTAGAATATGCCGCGCTGCCGAGCGAGGCGCCAGAGATCATTTCTAAGAACAGGCCGCCCATCAGCTGGCCTGCGCATGGTGCCGTTTCGTTCAACAACTACAGCACCCGATATCGGCCAGGGCTTGATCTCGTGTTGAAGAACATCAATCTTGATATCAAGCCGCATGAGAAGATCGGGGTGGTTGGTCGCACGGGAGCAGGCAAGAGTTCGCTCACCCTAGCTCTCTTTAGGATCATCGAGCCCACAGAGGGCTTTGTGAGCATCGATGACTTAGATACCAGCTCCATCGGTTTGCTTGATCTTCGCAGGCGATTGGCTATTATCCCACAGGACGCAGCCTTGTTCGAGGGCACTGTGAGAGATAACCTCGACCCAGGCCATGTGCATGATGATACGGAGCTGTGGAGCGTTTTGCGTAAGTTGACGGGAACGTCCAGCGGTTCAACGCAGCTGACGTGTATCACAGAACATGCGCGTTTGAGAGATTACGTCGACAGCATGCCAGGGAGGCTTGATGCCCGGATTAATGAAGGAGGTATGCTTCCCCGCACCAAGAACTTAACACCACGCAGTCCTAAAAATGGGCAGGATCCAACCTGAGTGCCGGCCAGCGCCAACTAGTCTCGCTCGCTCGAGCGCTCCTCGCGCCAAGTAACATTCTGGTCCTCGATGAGGCAACGGTAGGGAAAGACGCAATAAGGACGTGAAGCAGAAAGCTGATAAGTAGCTAGGCTGCTGTTGACGTTGAAACGGATGCCATGCTCCAGCAGACGCTGCGGAGCACTATGTTCAGCAATCGTACGATCATCACGATTGCGCACAGGATCAATACCATCTTGGACTCGGACCGCATCATTGTACTGGACAAGGGCGCGGTGGCAGAGTTCGACACACCCGGAGAACTGGTGCGGCACAAGGGTCTGTTCTATGAGCTGGTGCGGGAGGCGAACCTGCTATCCACGCTGGACATTACACAATCGCCTTCGTGAGCCGTGGGGGTTGCCAATTTGGTGGCGGTTGGCGGGTTCACCCACACGTCCGGAACCTGGAGGGCGAGGCCAGCCACCTGACAGTGAAAATAGATGTGCTCCGCATCTTTCGGGCCACACAAGGATTGGGCATAAGGGGCAAGCGGCGGTACCAAATCAGCATGCCGTAGATTGCCGTAGAACCAATGGATGTGGCATGGAAACATGGCCAGCTCCCTCGACCGTTGCTCACATTTGCAAAGTGCAGCAGTGGCAGGCCCGACTGCATGAGCGCAGTTTGCTACGCTGCAGAGTGCAGCAGGCGGGCAGGCCCAGGGTGGCTGCTAGGATGGCTTCACCGTTTACATTGGACACCAATGCACAGGCAGACGCTTTGGGCGGCGGGAAGCGAGCGGATACGCCGATCTACCCGCGGGCCAGCCATGGCGACAACCTTATCCGCCAGCCGGGCTTCTGGTCATTGCGAGCGAGCGTTGACGAGCGGCTTGCCGGTGTGCATGTAAGCGATGCTCTGGTGGCTTCTGCTCTAGCTGCGGACAGGAGCAGAGAGAGTCTTCGCGGAGCCGGCAGCGTCGACGTGTGCGCAAACGTTACACAGGGCCTGGTTGCGCATCTGCCGCGCCCCCCCGTATGCCTCCAGCCGCGGGCCAGGCGGCTCATAGGCCACGCTCGTCGCAGGAGGCTTATCGGACATGCAAAGTCCTTTTCGAGTGTACAGGGAAAGGTGCACGGCGGGCGTCTGTCAAAGTCGCCACGCAAGCAAGGCTGGCCTTGAACAATAAACAAGTCAAGGGGGGGTGCTCGCTCTGAGACATGGGCCGACTAGATGACGCGCAGCATCTTGTTCAATCAAGCTTATGCTTTATTTTCATGTCAGAAGCTTAAGTACCAATACTCGATGAAATAGGCATCCGAGTCACAGCCGATGGCATCACCACTAACGAGTTACAGTCGGCGATTGCGCTATCCTCAACACGACATCCCAGAACGGTGGCTGCATGCGCCCCTTGGGCCTAACGTCGATCATGGCTTCTTTTGAAGGGGTGGTGACGGGACGGGGAAGTAAAGGCTGGACCCGTCGCGCAGCCCCCCGGGGCGCTTTTGCACTGCATGTCTCGGGGCTACCCAGGCTGGCATCCCTCGACCCCTAGCCATTCAACACCGTTTTACGCGCAATAGCTAGCACCTTGACGTACCTGGCCGCGGGCCGGTGTAACCGGGCAAGCCAACTGCACTCTGCAAGTGTGGGGCGGCGGTCCAAGGCCCTTGACCATGTTCGAGTGTGGATACTGCCCACCGTCCTCTGCATCCTGATCAAAGGAGACATGGACGCTGCTCGGCTCCATCGACGCCTAGGGGTCTTAAGAGCACCATCTGCCTGTCGATATCGGTCCTTCTAAGATCTGTTTCAATCCGGGTCCTGCTCGTCCTTCCCCGCATTCTACGTCTCGATATAGACTCGCTTCTACTTGCTCTACTCTCCTGCAAGGTCTTGAGCCATTGTCGAACCCTCGCACGCCGCCAGTCACTCATGGCAAGGGGCGGACCCCGGGAGGGCATGTCGTTGGCCCTGAGACCGGCATCACGCACTCCTCAGCATCAACAACATCAACAGCAGCAACAGCACCAGCATCAGCATCAGCATCAGCATCAGCATCAGCATCAGCATCAACAGCACCAACACCAACACCAGCAACAGCAACAGCAACAGCAGCCCAAGGCTGAAAACGTCTTTGCCCTCAACGCCCCGTACGGAATGCTCCCCGACCTCGATCTTGACCCGGTGTCGATGAAGATGGTGAGTCGCTCCATTGGATGCAAGCCGGCTCGTCTAGCGAAGCGCCCGTTCGCTTCCCAACGCTTCGGGCCGTCGCCGTCTGCTCCAGGTTGCCTCCTGCTGACACTTCCCGTGACAGGACAGTGCATCAGGCTCCTTCGAGCTAGTCGACGAAGACCGCCAGCCCGAGCCCCTACCCATTGCCGAGTACTGGTGCAAGATCACTGCATTCGGTGACGGCCAGGAGTATCGCACAGAGGTCCAGCCTATCCGCGGTTTCGAGCATCTCTGTCCTCGCGATGTGAATGCCTTCACTCAAGTGCGTCCCTCCGTCATCAAACCAGATCCAGCCGTGTACGATGAGAAGCCTGAACAGTCGCCGCCAGGTTCGTCACTTCGCTCCTCCGTTATTCGTTGTGTACTAAACGGCCCAGTGTCACCACGGTCCACTCCCACAGTTGCGCGGCAGCTGGAGACGGGTAGGATAGCGACACGCCGAAAGGGGGGTCTTACTGGATCCAAAGGGCCTGGCAGTGCTACGCCCAGTGCCCTCAAGAGATCCTTCTCCGACGATGAAGATGCAGATGACGATTCGGAGAAGCTCATGGGCACTCGGATCCCAAGCGTAGCTACTGAAAGCTTCAACATCGCCGATGTCAAGGCGCTTAAAGACTTTTGGTACAAGCGTTTCAAGTGTCTCACGCTCAAGCCCACGAGAAAAGTGGTTACTGCCTGGGTCGAGTACAGGTGGCCCGACCGACGGGCCTACCCTTACGACCGCAAGGATTGTCCGGCCGTACGCGGGCCGGTTCCCGGGTGGCCCGAAGGCGTCGAATATCGCGAGCCTTCACACTTGAAGGGGAACGGTAGGCCGACTCGTCCATAACCTGGTTCTTCTCACTGACGATCTAGTGTTGATCAAACTCGCCATCCACTTGCTTATGTGCATGCAACAAACGGATTCAAAGACTGGAAAGTGCAGGACCAACTGGGTGAAGACACTTCGAGAAAGAGCAATGCATGAGTTGAAGTGCATCGAGCCTGGAACCTTTGCTGCTTCGGCACGAAATTCGCGCTACAACATACAGTCGAAGAAGATTGCCATGGAGACCATCATGCCAGAGATCATGGGCTCTGCTCAGATGTACGAAGAACATATTGCGCAGAATCAGCTCTGGAATGGAGTGGAAAGCGACGATCCCGACGCCAAAGAAGGTCCCATTTTCCATTGGCAACCAATCACCAAGCCAGCAAAAGAAGAGAAGACGGTGTCGATGCCCAAGAAGAAGAAGACTAAGCCAACCAACGCCGCTGCGAACTCGGAGCTCGCCAATGACGACGCTTTCGATGACGATGAGGATATGGACGCCGATCCTTTCGATGCTCCGGCTTATACAATGTCCGAGTCGGACCGCACCTCGTCGCCTTCCTCGACATATACGAGTGCCTCGGAGACACATGAGGCGACGATGGCACATGAAGCTGTCAAGATAGAATACCCATCTACCATTGTACCCATGAATCGAGCGAACTCGATTCCCTACAGCTTGCCACCTGCACAAGGAATGGAGACATCCTCATATTCCTACTCGTACCCATCACCGACTCATGTTGGAGGATTCGAGGGGCACAATCTGTTCGGTTATCCATCGGCATCTCCGAATATGCAACACTTCGACAACCAGAGCAAGCCCCAGCATGTGTCCCATCTTGTGCCCATGACGGCGGCTCCACCTTGGCAGTTTCGATCGTTGAGCCTCCCATCACAGGGGCGGTACCAAGTTCCCTATGGAAGCCAAGCGTCAAACACTTTCGTGCCGGCCATGCACATGCCGGACATGGCGTGCAGCGGACTCCCTCTGCAGCCGCCAGAGCTTGATCAGCTTCCACTAGAGGCCCAACACGACGTATACCCTGGGCTGCGGTACTAGGCTCGTTTCTTATTCAACATGCTTTGCCATGGTATGATGACATTTTTTCCCTTTGGTCTTCATCCAGCCGTCTGCGCAAGGCGATTGCTACGCAAGGCATTCGTTGGGCCTTGGTCTTCACACTTGATTTGCTTCCAGCCTCGTTATCCTCATTTTTGACACGTTCTTGAGCGAGTTCCATTTGCATTTCAGCACTGCATCGGGAAGGTGCAGTTGCTTCGGCATAGCTGATTTGTGTTGTGTTTGCAGTTTGCTGTGTTTCGGCTCGTGCGATGGTCCAGATACCCTTATGATGAATAGGCGATGGTAGATGGATGAAAACCGGTAATGAGGCACAGTGATGCGGAGGACTTAATGTTGGATGGGACTGTGTCCAACCATGTAAATTCCAAACGGGGAGCATGAGGTGTGTCGAATGCACACAAAAAGGGGCGCGTCGCACAGACGCCGCACCACCCATTTCGGTATCGTACATAGCAAAGAAAAATGGCATGGCTTAACGATTCGCTGCGAACAGTCCCCTGAGCTCAGTGAGCTGTGACTGTGGTGGATGGAGCCCTGGAGCGGGGCCGGACACGTGACTCGGCGGAATTGGCTGCCCGGATCAAAGTTTCGCCGCGCCAAGGCGGTAGCGCGACGCGAGGGCAAGAGGTTGAGCTCTCCATCGTCGTCGTCGTCGTCGCGCCTCCACCCACAAACAAAGAGCCACGACCTCGACAACCTTGACAAGCCCTATTGTTGGGCCAGGCTGCACCAGACTCGATTCTGACAATCACCCCCCAGGAACTATTCCAAGCAGTGGCTCGTTGTATGCGCGCAACCCACTTGCTCCTCCGCTGCGACCACTATGGCGAGTCCAGCCGCGACAGGCGGACGAGGCGGCCGTGATCGCGGTCGCGGCCGCGGTCGCTTCACCACCAATGGCAACGCCCGCGGACGAGGCCATCACCTTGGCGGCGACGCAACCAGCCCTGAAAACACCCCCCGAGGCCGTGGTCGGGCTCCCGCCCAAGGTCCGTTGCGAGGCGACTCAGACACTCCTCCCCGAGGCCGGCGCAATCAGAACCACCGAGGCGATGACCGACACGTCGCGAGCAGCCCCCGCAATGACTACGGCGAGGATGAGGAAGAGGCGACAGAACGGTGCGCAATTCCCACTCCATTCCCGATCCCATCTCGCTGCGAACACTGACTGACGGAAACCTTAGCAAACCACCGCTCGGTGTTCGGATGGAATATCAGGCCGTATTTCTCGAAGCTTTCAACTCGCGCCCAGCTGAGAAGCGCCGGTTTATTGAAGCAGGACTGATGAATCCAGACGGGAGCATAGACCCCAAAGATGCAGTGGAAGTTCAGCCCGAATGCGAAGCAATGTGCCCTGAATACGAGCGGAAGCTTCGTATCTACCAGAACACTATTCATAAGGCGGAATCCGTAAGCTTTCAACATCTAGCGATTCTTAGCAACGCTAATTTGGAACAGCATCCCGCTCCTACAGACCAGCCCGACTCTGGCAAAAGGCCTCTCCGAATTCCCGATGAAGCGCTAATGGTTAAGGAGTTCAAACGCTCGGCTGCAGGTATGGACACGGAATTCCCATCGGATATTCGAACTATCAACGCCTGCGGGGTCAGTATCCTACCTTCTCACGTCAAACTAGACTGACAGTATGCAGCGCACTGTTCAACATCTCATGCGCCTTTTGGACCGGTATCCCATGGCAGAGATCTTCCAGTTTCTGTGGGATCGCACCCGAGCAGTCCGAAAAGATCTATTTTCCCAGAGGATTTCTGAACGAGATCCTGCAAAAGGTCTTCGTTGTTACGTTGCGATTTTCAGATTCCACCTCCACTCTCTCCACGTCATGCCCGGCACAATGGGCTATGACTACCATCAGAACTTGGAGCAAATGGAGGCGACTTTCAAGTCCGTCTTCGAGCTGTATGCAGCCAATCGCAGGAGGGGTAACATAGATGCGGACGAAGCCGAAGCCACCGCGTACCGTATTATCCTCGAGATCGGTGCCGCATCTGTGCAGGTAGCCGAGTCGGCGATTAGGTCAATCCCTGAAGATCTGCGGTCCAATCCCCAAGTTCAGACTGCCATCGAACTTTGTCGCGCAGGCCATGCTGCCATGGCAGGGACGGTAAGGAAGTCGATCATTGAGAAGTTCTGGGCGCTCGTGTCCGCTCCTCAGGTTACTTATCTGATGGCGTGCGCCGCAGAGCGCTGTTTCAACGATGTCAGGCCCAACATACTGAAATTCATCATGCTGAAGTTTCAGAAGAACAGGCCTGGCCAAGGAAATCTCAAGCCCAGCCCACTGACCCCTTCTTGGGTTGCGGAAAATTTGAGGTTTGAAGACGAGGGCCAGGTACGCCACTTTGTTGATCAATACGGCTGCAAATTCGTCCGCAACGATGAGGGCATGGAGCTCCTTGAGTTCCCCGAGGCTGGGTTGCCTACTTTCAAGGACCCCGTCCCGCAATACAAGTCAAGCATTGTTGACGGAAAACTGTCACCAAACGATTCCGTGGTGGATATGCTCATCGGCGAGGGATTCGACGTTTTCGGCGAAGAGTCCGACTCTCTTTTTGTGCCCGAGCACCCGAATACAGGATTGGATGCCTCATTGAACGCACAGTCGGCAAAAAATACCGGTGGCACGATCAACGCTCGCGCGACGCTCGGTATCTTCGGAGCAACTGCGGATAGGTCGACGACGTCCACAACACTGTTCGCACCTTCACCCTTCACGGTCAACGGCTCTGGACTCCCGCCACCGCCCGGGCCATTCGCGGTAGCCGCCATGGCATCTCAAGGCACCGCTAATGCTGCACGCCCCAATTTCCTTCCCATTTCGGCCGGCTCCCAACCACAATATGGAACGCCCTCGCCAAATCACACATATGGGCCCTTCGGCCATTTAGCGAGCGGACCCAGCCAGCCGAATCCGTTCATTCAGTCAAATCCCTTCAGTCAACCGACGAATGGTCCAGTTAGCCAACCAGCGAGTGGACCTTTCCGCCAACCGACGAATGGTCCATTCAGCCAACCAGCGAGTGGGCCTTTCAGCCAACCGACAAATAGTCCATTCAGCCAACCAGCGAGCGGACCCTTCAGCCAACCGACGAATGGAGTCTTTCAAACACCACCTGCGTCTTCTAGCCCGGACCAGGATGCGTCCGTTCAAGAAGAAGCGGAGAAGGCTGCGCGCGATCAGAAGGAGCAGCGAGAGCGTCACCTGGCCGAGCAGGCTGCGAAAGAGGCAGAGGAACGTCGGCATCGTGAGGCTTTCCTGGAGAACCAACGTCGGGCGGCGGAGAGTGAAGCTGCTCGACAGGCCGAAGCGGACGCTGCTCGACAGGCTGAAGTGGAGGCTGCCCGAAGAGCGCAATTTGAAGCCGCGCAGAAGGAGCAGAGGGAGGCTGCCCGCCTAGCCCAAATCGAAGCTGATCGTATTGCTGCCGTAAACGCGCTCAAGGATCGTTCATATGACGCGCTTGCCACCTCGTTGGTGCTGGATTCTGGTCGCGGAATACTCGCCGAATTCATCGAAGACCTCGCCGGTAAACTAGTGATTGAGGTGCGCAAAGAAGAAGCTTATCGGCAAAAGCTTAAGGACCAACAAGAGGCAGATGCATACCGGGTGTGGAAGCTGCAGTGCAAGTACTTTGTTCGCTGGGCTTTGATTGTTCAGAAAAGGATCCGCAAGGCTCGCGATCGCGTCCAGTATCTTGCGCGGGTTCAATGGCGAGCTGAATATGCCGCGCAGAAAAAGAAGGATGCCATGCGCAAAAAGTCGAAGACTCATAAGTCATCTCGACCTCGCGTGACTTCCAAGCCGCCAGATGCAGCTGTACCGGCACCGACTGAGACCCCTCGAGCCCTTGCTACGCCACAATCGAGGACCAACACCTACGAGGCTCGCATCGCATCCGCGCCGCCTTATCGAAACCCAAATATGTCCATTGATCGGACGGAAACGGATTACTTCGAATTGAAAGCCCGCGGACTAGATCCACAGAAACATAAGCGCTCATACCATGTATTTGCGAACGATGAGACGGACACAGTTGACGAGGAGGCTGAGAGCAAGCGGCCTCGAGCGCCTAGCACACCAGTCCCACAATTTGTATCGAGCACGAGTTCGGTCACGTCCTCGGTCGCGAAGAAAGCTTCCCCTGTGCTAGCCGAGCACACAACTCGTCGCGCCACCGTTCTCGAGCGGGCTGGCAAGCTTCTCCAGCAACATCCGGTTAAGATTGAAGATCCTAAAGTTTCTCTACCGCCCTCTCAGCCAGTCAATCGTCCAGCATACTGGTCACGGACGAGCAATTTCGTTCCTCGTGATCTTTACGGTCAAGGCCCCGCAGCAGTCGCCCAGTACTTCCATGACGGTTCTCAAGCTGATGGGGCGGAAAAAGAATCGGTGTCATTTTCCTCGCCCATGTCGACGCAGCAGTATTCTGTTCCTATGACTCAAGACATGGGTATGGACGATTTCATCGAGTCGAATACCACGAGCGACGGATTCATGAGTGGAAATGGCTTTACAGAGGGCGAAGCTAGTGAGGAATATTCGGAAGCAAGTGACGACATCGAAGTCGAGCAGTATGCTCAGCAGCTGGGAAACACCCAAGACGACGCCATTGAACTGTCAGACTAAACAGCTCTTCCGACAGCATAGCCGCGTCTCGGACAACCCTTTTTACGGCAGTGCCTCACTGATTACTTTTCTGTAAAGGACAACTCTCCGAATCCCATTGCCTTTTTCGGACCTGGCGAACTGGACAAGACCTGCATCACTGCAAGTTTTTGAGGCGCGTTTTGCCAAACTCTTTTGATGGCAGCGTGCGTCAGATACTGCGGTCTGCACCTAGCAGTCGCCACTTTTTCTTTTTTGTATCTTGAACATGTCGAACGATTCTTTGTGTTTTTGCTTAGCATTTTGCAAGCTTGTACTGCATAGCGAGGCGTTTTCCCTTCTGTGGATGATACCCCGAATGAATTTTTCTCTCTTTTGGTTTTGCATGAAGCGGGCAAGCATGGGTAACAGGGCACGGAGTTTTTTTTTTAAAACAATCACGGCCGATGGGAAAAGAGTCTTTACAATCATGGTGGATGAATACCTGGCTTGCCCGCATACAAAAAGTTCTCATGTACAATAGTATCTGGCTGCACGCTTCATGAGCGTCGAATAGAGCACTCTCGAGCAGCTGGATGGGGTTCAACCTGACCACGGAGCTCCATCTCCTGGTCTATGATAATCAGAACCTTGTCCAACACCACCTCTCCTCTTGCTAATCCCATCTTCTAAAGATCACACCACACCACCATCACTAACGTACATGTACGGACAACCTCTCTATTAGTCTCCCTTCACCTGGATCCTCCTCCCGCCCGCGGGGGCCCCTTCCCGTCTCCCCTCCTCCACCACCAAGCCCCCAAACACGTTCTCCCGCCCTATGCACGCTCGCCCCAAAACTCTCCGCCCTAACCCTTCCTTTTTCCTCCCCCCATCTCGCCTCGCCTCGCACTCTCGCCTCCGCGCTCCGGACCCTCAGCCCGTGCCCGCCGCGCAGCCGACCGACCGGCCGGCCGGCCCTAAAACCAAGCTCACATGTGCATGCATATAGCTTCTTAGCCTCGAAATTCGAAATTCCAAATGCTCGCCACATCGGACATATCTGCACATTTGTTCGCTCTTGTCGAAGAGCGGATGGATGCAGCTGGAAAAAAAAGGAAGGAGGGAGAAGGAAATGGGAGAGGGGGAGATGGAGATATCCGCCGAACGGACAGATGAAGAGGGTTTAGTCTATGTACGTGATACATGATGCACTTGAAGCGATCGGTGAATATGGTCAGACGGCGAAGGGAGGGGGGGACGGGGTCGGGCCCGACGGGCGCAGTGTGCTGAGTGTAGATGCGAAGCTAGTGAGAATTCACAGCACATTGACCGATTCATGGTTCTGTAGCGATCGGTACGAACTCAGCTGAGGTCGAGTAGCGAGAGTCTCTGTATCTCTCTGTCTGTGTCTCTGAAAGTTGTTTGTGTCTCTCCTCTCCGCGGACGTTTGGCCTTCAGCTCACCAGGCTCGGCAATTGGACCGAGCTAGCGAGGGTATCACACAGATTGGCGATCGAACTTTTATTGGCTATGTGTGTGGGGAGGGAGATCTTTGTGGAGAAGCATGGTGGATCGACGAAAGGGGACAGCACTCGGGACTGATGGGCGGCGGCACGAGGCAGAGACGTTGGGGATGGCGGGTCTACCGAGGGAATGAGCGGGTCCGGTGCTGGGTCCGGTCGTGGGGTTTTTCCAAAAAGTAAAATGCTCGAGAGGTTTTTTTTGGGGTTGGCCGACGGGCGCGTGGGGGGTGTTACTGGTGCGGCAGCGCGCTTAGCTGGGGATGTGGTTGCTTGCGAATGTTGTGCTATCTGGGGCGTCTGTACGTATGTCTGGGTTGGGCATGGGGAAGCTGTGTTATGCGGGGAGGGATCTGGGTTGTTCCAGTGGCGCTGTCTGGGATCACGGCGGTTGAAGGCGGGTCGTCGGATCTAGGTACATACACTAGGTCCATGGCGCCTGCGCCAACATGGCAAGGCTCCCCCGGGGAAGTGGGTAGCACTGGGTATAACAGTACGGTGGCTCCCAAATACAGGTGTCAAACTTATGTCCGATACAACTGTGGCTGCCGAATGGCGTTCTGGGCGTTATCTAGCGTACCAAGTGTCATCTGAACCCTGAGGACTGGGAAAGTGAGACATGGCAGACAATTGTTTTTGCTTCCGCGGACTTGGATCAAAGACATCCTGGGGTGTGCATGTGCGACTCCTGAGTCCTGAACGTTGAGGTCCACATTGCGCATCTCAGCATCCTACAGGGTGGATGAGGGGATGGCGTCACAAGCGCCTCCCTGCAGGTAACCCAGTCTGTCGCAGAACATTGGCTGTCTCGCCCGTGGTGGTACTACGCATGCTTAGCTTCCCACACCTTGAACAGAAGGTACGAGGCTCCATTGGTCCTCCAGGTCGGCGAGGCGGGAAGGGGGCGAGATTGAGGGACGAATGCAGGCGTTGTGATGGATCGACTCGCTGCATTGAGGAGTCAACGGTGTTGAGTGGTGCGAGTGTGGCACGCTGTGTGGGCGTTAGGACATGTTGAGGCTGCCTCACCGATATGGGGGACCCCTCTCGGTAGTAGTTTGCGAGAGCCGACGGCCAGCTGGTCGAGGCACGGACAAGTATTGGAGACCTCAATCGAGGTTTTCCCTTGTCATCAGCTGGACAATCTCTCGTCAAAGCAGCGGCCATCTATCGACCCACGGGATCGACTTGGGGCACAAGCAACACAGTGACGGTATCGCAGATGCTCGGATATCACCGTACATCGAGTTTCCATTACTATCTCCTGGCTATCGGACCGAAGCGACTGCTCGTGTCGAATCCATACCAAGAAGGTGATTCGGAGAATTACCTGACAGCGGCTGAGCATGTGCTCGTCGGCCTATTATTTCGGCAGCACGGCAGGAAAGAAGCGGGGTCCCGAGTAGCCATATATTTGCACACTCTCAATATCGATGTTCCCACCATGCGTCGGACTCCAGAGCTTCAGTAGTACATACTTGCCCGATCTGCCGAGTCGATTAGCGACGTACACAAACACGGGTTCACGCAGGCACCCGGGCGGGTAGGGAGATCTTAGATGGTGGCGGGGATCTTACATGGTGGGACTGAATCGGATTGTGATCTTGTTTTTGTGTTTGGCGATAAAGAAACGTGCATGAGGCGCGATCAGCCCGTCCTCCGCCTTGGAATCGAGCCGGCTCGGGTTTTGAAGCCGAGAGGCTCTGATTGGGTCGAGGAACCTCTCGGTCCGCCACCGGCCCCTGTAGCCTTCGAACGATTCGAGGGGTTGAGCACGCCGAGGGGGTGGGAAGTCATCCTCGTCACTGCTAGCCCGCCAGCGGCTCTCCCGCATAAGTCGATCTGCGAGAATGGCAGGGGTTGTCTGTTCCTCGCTATCTTCGGATTCGTCGTCGGTTTCGGTGGTGACAGTGAATGGAGGAGGCGTGGGGGCAGCAATGCCAGGAGAATACGAGTCGGCTGGATCATCGCAATTGTCCCCTCCATAGACATCGTCGGGGCTAGATTCACTGGGCCTCGTGTCTCGACGTCGTTCGGCCCGGCGGCGCTCTCGATTCGCCTGTGGGGTTGAGCCCACGTGCAGCCGGCGACTGCGCAATCGCAGGCGCTCTAGTTGTTCCTCCATGGCCTCGTCCATGCCGTGCTGCGAGTGCTCCCAGATGTATGGGTCCTCTAGGGCATCCTGCAGCGACAGTGACTGGTCAGCCAAAGAGTAGGAGCGAGAAGTTGGCGTGGGAGACAGGCGTGGGGAGGGCATGTTGTCGTACACGATATTGTAGCCCGCGGTACCCGAGAGTAAATCGTCTTGGGACATGGCGACGAATATCAGGCCCTCTTGTATTGGCGCGTCGAATCCACGATCGGGGGCTTTGATGATAATCTTCTCCAAGCAAAACGAGGCCTCGCCGGCGTGCTTCAAGAGCAGGTTGCACCTGGACGACTCGCTGCAATAGACACTCTTGTCGGTGCGGAGGACATTCTGGATCTTGTAGTGGCCCTGTCCGCTGTACTTTTCGTGCTCGCCGCCATCGCAGCTGACGATGTCCATCTTCAGGCGGCCTGCGATCACCTGACCCTTGTAGCCATATTTGACGCTATGGTAGGTGGGAGTGGCGTTTCCGTTGTGGTCAATCTTCCGTCTCTTTGCGCGCCTGGTGGACGTGCCTCGCTCGCCGGCAGGGCTTCGCGGGCGGTTGGTGGCAAGGCTGAATGGATTTGTGACTGGGAGGTCGCTCAAAGAGTCGAGCACGTCGGGAAGCCTTGGAGCGTCCATGTCGTGGTTGCGATGGTACACACGGGCATGTCGTTCGCCTGGCGTGGCTCGCGGTCGGTTGGCCGTGGCGGGTGAGGGAAGTCGGCGGGACAATGCACCAAATTCGTGCTCAGAGGCTCCTTCACTGGGCAGGGCACGGCGAAGCTGGCGACGCCTGAGGTCGACCCGGGGGACTGCGGCCGAGCTGTCTCGCTCTGTGCCGCCAAGCAGAGACGGGCCTCGGAAGGTAGCTGGTGGGGAGTCGGTGGCCCTGGGATAGTCGAAGGTGCCGGATACAAAAGGGAAGGCAGCCGCTGGTGGGGGAGGTGAGGGTGGTGGACGAGGCATGTGCGACGGTGCGGATGACGTCGTTGCTGCTCTGGAGCGAGCGAGGGCAGACGGCGCAGGCTCTGGGGATTGGGAGGGAGAGAGAGGACAACGGCGGACGGGGAGTGCAGTTTAAGTTTGTCAGTGATGTCGTCGCAGCACGAGCATCAAAGCAGACGATGCGAGAAGCCACCCCTCGTCGCCGCTCCACTCCCGACTCCGCACGGGCCGCCCCCGCGGTGAAGGCCGTTGCGGCTCAACTCAGGCACCGTTGGAAGCTTCACGCCGCTACACCTGCCTCCCGCCCCTGCCTCCCGCCCCTGCCTCCCGCCGCTACCTCTCGCCTCTGCCTCCCCCAACCATGGCCGATCAAGCTGCACCTCCGCCCGGCGTCAATGGCACCTTTCCCGCGGATGACGCTGCTGGACAGACCGTCGCAGCCATGGCACAGGCCGACACCATCACCGCCGGTACCGTCACCCCACCGTATGCCTCGATTTATACCGCTAACACCGACAGATGAAATCGCCCTCTACGACCGCCAGATCCGCCTCTGGGGCGTCCAGGCCCAGGAAAAGTGAGCCACGGCCGTCACGCGACATGGACCTCCTCTGACCACACGCAGAATCCGCACCGCCAACATCCTCCTTGTCAACATCAAGGCTCTCGCCAACGAAGTCGCCAAGAATCTTGTCCTCGCCGGAATAGGCTCCATCACCCTCGCAGACCACCAAGTGGTCACGGCCGACGATCTAGGCTCCCAGTTCTTCGTCTCCGAGGCAGATGTGGGAAAGAACGTGAGGGCGCCTTCCCTCTCCGTATTCCACGACTCACAGTCATTAGCGCGCCGAAGCAGCTGCGCCCGAGGTGCAGAAGCTCAATCCCCGCGTTAAGGTCAATACCATAACGGCAGACATCACCCAGCAGCAGGATGCCAACTTCTTCGCCCCCTACGATGTCATCATAGCCACAGATCTCCCCTTTACTTCTCTCTGCGCTCTTGACATGGCAGCGACCGTGGCCAAACGACCCTTTTATGCTGGTGCATCACACGGCATGTATGGATTCATATTCGCAAATCTCATCCAGCACGACTTCGTCGTCGAGCGCGAGAAGTCGAACAAGCCCACCCTCATCGGACCCGAGACAGCCACACGGTCCGTCATTGGAGCTACAACCAAGCGGGAAAACGGAAAGGTGATCGAGTTGGTAACAAAGCGAGAGCTCTACACGGCCCTGCTGCTGGTCAACACCAGCCCTCTGCCCCCGGACATGCAGAAGAACCTCAGGAAGTTGCGCAAGGTACATCCGCTGCTGACGTGTCTGCGTGCGCTGTGGTCGTGGCAGAGAGCTGGACGTCCCACCGTCTATCCAACCCACAGCAAGGAAGACCTGGTCGCTTTCACGACGCTCGCCACCGAGACGCACCAGGAGCTCATGCTCCCACCGGACACTCTCAAATCCGATCTTCTACGCAGCTTCTTGCAGAACATTGGGAGCGAGATTGCTCCAGTGACTGCATTCCTCGGGGGACAGCTCGCACAGGATGTCATTAATGTGCTCGGGAAGCGAGAGCAGCCCATTCAGAACTTGATGCTGTTCGATGGAGAAGACAGCTCCGCCCCGGTCTACTCTCTGCACCCCATCTTTCCAGACATTCCTGTCGTGCCTCCACCCACTGTCCCGGCTGTTCCTGCGGATGCCCCTGTTATAGTAGATTGAGAGTATTTGGACTTATATAGACTGCGGGCATCATGAGGGCCATGGGCAAGTGAGCAGCTAGGCTCGTTAAACACAGCATGAATGAACAGTGGACGGGCAATTTGATTAGCTAACATGGAGGCACTTGGATTTTCACACGGAAAAAGATCACGCCCGGTGCTAAAAGAGAGGAGGGCACGAGCATCAAGTGAGATATGGATATACCCCGCCCTTTAGGAGCATGAAGTACGATAGCTATATAAACCACTCTCGTAATGTTTGACTACTGCTTCTTCTTCTCGCCCGCCTTCCCCTTCCCCTTCCCCACGGCCCCAACCCTCCCAAACAGCGCCCAACACAGTCCCAAAAAGGCCAGCACCACGACGCCCACAGTCCCCCTCTCCACCCACCCCGCGCCCCGCAGATCCAGCACCGGCACCTCGATCCACTCGACCATCCACCTATTGCCGTCGCCATCGCCGTGCTTAGGCTCGACATGCATAAACCTCGTCTTGACCCCAAACAACCCCTCATACCCCAAATGCACGCGATCAAACGGACTACTCGCCATCTTGGCGCCCTCATCCGCTCGACACGCCCAAAACACCACGGGCCACGGGATCGCGACGCGTGCGTGGCTGGCCGTGGAGGCGGGGAGATAGCGGAGGTGGAGGGGGATGGACGTGTTCCATTCGCCAGAAGGGGAAGGGGAGGAGGATTGGGGGAGGGCTATCTCGAACAGAGCGGCCGAGCCCCATTCCGGGGTTACCCAGTCCGGGGCTTCGAGGTCGGTAGCGCCGGATAGGGAGTGCAGGGCGGAGAGGTGGTGCGAGGAGAGGGCGAGGGGGTCGTGGAAGGCGTGTTTGTCGAGGAAGAGGGGGGAGGGGAGGGTGAGGTGTGTGTGCAGTTTGCAGGTTGGGTTTGGTGGGACGGGGGGACGGGAGAGGGTGAGGAGGAGCGTGGGGTGCAGGCCGGTTGGGTGGGAGAAGGAGGCGCGGTATGTGAGGGCGGAGGAAGAGGGTAGGGGGTAGTGTCGGGTCGGGGTTTGGAAGCGGGTTGCGGCTGGGGAGGTGTCTTGGCCAAGCACCGTTAGGAAGCCGGAGAAGCCAATATCTTCTGGGTCTGGGACGGGCTCGTGGACCAGGACGCCGATTTCTACGATGCTGTCGGCGGTTGGGGTGGTGATGGTTTCGGTCCAGGAGCCACCCATGGGAGCGTCGGGCCAATAGGCAGTGAGGACGATGGCGTGCGAGATGGTGTCGTAGTCGATGTCGAGGGAGGACGCGGACCAAAGTGAGTGAGCGAGACCTTTGCATGCTACCGAAGTTTGTGGACAGAGCTTCTTGCCAACGAAGCCGATGAAGTAGCTCAACCCAGTAACATAGGAGTAGTATTCTGACGACGCAGACATGGAGAAACGCTCGGAGCCGGGCTGGATGGGGAGTTTGATGAATGTTTCCTGTCATGTCAATGTCTTGAGCTTCCAGTTTCAAATTCTATACGAACATTGGTGTCTTTGCACTTTTGATCGGGCCCAAACGCCTGTTTGAGGAGGTTGCAAAGCGGCTCCGTGAGCTTGCCTTCAAGAGGTGTGAAGAAGACGTGGAGTCCAGGCGAGAGGCGTGACGTGAACGGTGCGCTTGCCGTGTATGGCTTACTCGAAACCCAGCGGATATGAATCTCGTGCCATTGCTGAAACAAAGCCTCTAGCCCGCCAGATGCCCGAAATCGCTGTTGTTCTGCTTGTTCACGACGCAGATGCTGGGTGTGCTTCTCGAGCAACTCTGCTCGTATCTCAGGCAGTAGTGCCTCCAGATACTCGGGCGAAATATCTGAATGATCATCCTCCTGTATGTCCGGAAGCTGTTTTACCATGATGAGTATTTGCATTTCGCATCTTGCTCGTGGATATCACACCTCGCGAGGGAGCTCGCTCAACCCAAGAGTAATCCTGTGCTCTTTTGCGGCCCTGACTTTCTTAAGGCTGAAGGATCCATCTTTGACTTCCAATTGCTCTGGCGTGAAATCGTCCGCATTCGGAACGATAAACGTAATTCGCTGCTTCATGGTTGTGCATCAGAAGCAGGGAGCTCCAGTCATGAGACGAGGTCTGGCGTGCTCTTTCGACTAGGCCGCGTTGAGATAGCTCCCGCACGCACGGGCTCAGCAGGTGACGAGGCCAAGCCGCCCGCTTTCACTGCGTCGGTGGCGACAGCTCTAGACCAGCTGCCTGGCATAAGTACCTCTGGTACGAATGCTGCGAACACCGTGTCCTCTTGCCCATTCACGCCGTCTCCAACGCATGGTCTCACCTCCCCATAACGCCCACCGAGTGCTTCCCACTCGCCACCAACAATCATGCATTACCTCAACTTTTTGTATCCAGCCCTGCTGGCCTCGTCAACCTTTCTCACAGGCACAGCAGCTCTACGCTCCGGACAGAAGATAAAACTCTCAGACGTACAATCCCTCACCCTCCGCAAGGATCGCGAAACTTCCCACCGCCGCGTCTCGGCCATACCACAGCTCCAATGCATCGGTGGCTCTGCCAAAGGCCTGTACGATGTCGATGTCATGCGCTGCAAGAACTCGGGTTCCGATTACAACGAAGAAGACATACAATGGACATGCACTGCCTCCTTACCCGAAGAATTCAAACTCGGCTCCACCGACGTCATCTGCGAAGGCTACGACTCCCCAGACGATCCTTACGTTCTTAAGGGTAGCTGCGGTGTCGAGTACAGGCTGGTGTTGACAGAAAAAGGACATCAGAAGTTTGGCCACAAGAAGCCATGGTTTGGCGACGACGATGGAGACCACTCCGAGACGAAGGGCGCGAAACTCGTTACCTTTGTCTTCTGGTGCATCTTCGTCGGCGTGGCCCTGTGGATCGCATACAATGCCTTCCGAGGCTGGGCTCAGAACGCAAATCTAGGAGGTGGAAACCGTCCTGGTTGGGGCGGAGGCGGTGGCGGTGGTGGATGGGGAGGATGGGGAGGCAACGACAACGACGATCCACCTCCACCATACGATTATCGTCCTTCATCCAACCCAAAGCCCAGCTACGGCACATCGAACCAGACATGGCGACCGGGCTTCTGGACTGGGACAATGGGAGGAGCTGCTGCTGGTTATGCTGCTGGGAGATACGCAGGCAATAATAGTTCCACAGGCGGCTGGGGAGGTAACCGTGGTGGCAACAGCGGCTGGAATAACGGCGAAGGTAGCTCGAGATCTTCCTCGGGGTCTTCGAGCTACTCCAATACGAGGCATGAAAGCACTGGTTTCGGGTCTACGTCCAGACGATAGTCTGTGAGAAACGACTGCTGCCCAGCTCTAACCTCTCCCCCAATCATTCAATACTTCACGATTTAGGTCATAAATTGATACCCAGCTGAGCGCCTCAGCTTTGTACTCTTATCAATCCACCATGGCATGCATCAATCTCTGCGAATCGAACATGTTCTGGCAAATTTTGTTTGCACGCAACGTGCCATCTTCAGTGTCGAGGCGATATACTAGAGCTGTTCTTAACTGTGAATTCACTTTCACAGTGAAAATATACCCCGATCTCTGCTCTTAGACACAAGCTCACAATGAGACAAATTAGTAGAATTGAGGTAGAGTAGCACACAATGAATCACATTACCTGGAATTAGGAATGCTAAGGTAGATATTAAATGTGTAATGCTTATTTTCTATCAACTTCATGCGGCAAACAAGCTGCGATGCTACATGATAATTTAGTCAATCTTGCTGGATGTCAGTCAGAGATATATGCTCGCCTCCGAGGCAGTACGACTCTATTCGAGCTTCCTTCGTTTCGCCGACTCTTGTGCGAAATACTGTGAAAGGGAACCGATCGAAGTGTGTTCATCGCCACTATTAGTCTCAGGGTAGTTGTGGCTTCTTTTGGCTTCCGCTTTGGGTGTCTCGCAAACCATGCTTGACTCCAGCACCTGGTCCGATTGGTACGCATCGTGCTCATCGTATGTGTATTCTTTGCAGACTTCTGGCGGCGTGGCGTGTTGCAAGACACCGTGGTTGCCACTGTCGTATGCCTTACCTTCGTAGTTTTCGCATGCAGGTATTTTCGAGCGATCCAAAGTAAGTTGATCAAGAGAATCGCCAAGAGACTGGCGTTGGGGCGTTGGATCACCCAGCTCGTATGAATCGTACGCTTGCTGTGCATATTGGCTCGGGCTTTCACAGAGGCGAGTGTTGGACTCGGCGGTGTTCACTTCTTCTTCTTCTACAATGGAGGGCAGAAGCGTGTCTAGAGAGTAGGATCAGCAAAACCTCTAGCCCCATAAGGGTATGCGATGAACAACCTGAAAGTTGCAAAAACTTACTTTCTCGATGCTGCAGTACGTTAAGGCCCTCTCGTACATCATACAACGAAGACTTCCGGGGAGGTGGCGCAAAGTAGCGAGACACGGCTTCCTGGCTGAGAACATCTCCTGAGAGGCTGTTCCGCTCGTTCCCGACTACATGCGTGGGTATAGGTTCTATCAAACGAAAGACCTTTCTCCGAGGCTTCCAGTTCCGTGTCGCTCTGAGGTATAGCGCGTCAAACTCGGCTTTGTAATATTCGCTGGAAAACCAAGGATGCTGCAAGGCTTCGGTAGCCGTTAGGCGGCTTTGTTCCCTCAACACGAGGAGTCTCTTGATTAAGTCCTTGGGTCGGGGTCCTATTTTACTCCAGATTGAATCGCTGAGGTCATCAAGAACATTCAGGTCGCACTGTGCCATTCGTGCTAAGATGATCGACTTTCGACCTTGATCGGTAAGTGCTTGGGTCTGAACGTCAAAGATTGATAGACCTGATAGCAAGGTAGTCGTGATGGCGCCGATGGACCACATGTCGATACTCTTGGAGTAGCCGTAGTCTTCGGGTATCGTCCTGTTCATCTTGTGTATCTCGCTGCGATTTTTGTCAGCAGGTTTACTTATTAATATCTATGTTAAGCGGAGGATGTTAACCCACGGAGCACTCCACTCGAGAGTTCCCACGAGCGAAAACATGCGCCTTGGTGAGCCAGTTGATCGATTCTCGAAGCTAGGTGTAGGAACAAATCGCGCATTGCCGAAATCCGTGATGACGATCCGGGCCCCGTCGTCAAAGGAGGTCATCAGTATATTATCCGGTTTGAGGTCGCGATGAATAATGTCTTGGCCATGCAGATACTCGACCCCTTTCAATACTTGTTGAATAATGACGGCGGTCTCGACTTCGCATAGCCGTCCTCCTTTGTGGTGGATGTATGAGAAGAGGTCTCCCCCTGTCACGAGCTCCTGGAAAATATAGATGCTGTTTGAACTCCAGTACACTTTCTCAAGACTGATGATGTTGGGATGGTAGACATGTTGGAGTATATCGATCTCACGGAAGCAGTTCCTGACCTTGGTTGGCCACCGCTTGATTTGACCATGCTGGCGCCCAATGTTGGTGGGTTTCCACGGTTGCAGGCTCGCTGGTGAAAAGCGATGCAGGTCAATAATTTTGCAAGCCACCTGTCGCTGTGTGCTTTGCTGGATGGCCACAAAAACCTTTCCATATCCGCCACGGCCAAGGAGGCGCTCCGTGATTAGGTATTGGGAAGACATCAGCTAGTTGTAGGTTAATCAAGAAGCCGGCTATGATTGGACCGACGAACCTTTTTCTCCTCTTCCTGTACGTGTGTCAATCTTTCTCCATCAACCAAGTAAAATGGATGATATGTCAAAGTCACGGAGTCTGATATGCGAAGTTCATCGCCATCGTCGAGTAGAAAGGCGCCCTTCGTAGAACCCATTCGAATGCCTCGACCCTGAGAGCTGGCACATTGCGGGTTCTTTTTTGTAAGGTACGTGCCATTGGCCGAAATATCTGTCGCGTAGACGAGAGGCGGGATTTCGCCGTTGCCGTCAACTTCGTAGAGCACGCAATGTATTCGGAGGTGCTTGTTAGAGATGACTGGATCTGCCCAATGATGGCGGCTGTGCATATCAGGTTGATGCAAAGTGCAACGTGAGCAGCGCCGCTCACCAAAAAGTGGAGCTCCTTCCCAGGTAGAACTCTTCGCTCCCTCTAATCTCGATCTGCGATACGCTTTCTGTGACTATTTAGCATCCACTCAGTCCAGAAGACACAGGCAGGTGCAGGCGCGTACCGTCGGGATCAATGCTTGCCGTCTGCACATCCAGCCACCCCACCACTTCACCAGCCATTCTCAGCCGCTATTAAGTCGTTCCCGTTGCTAAAACTCGGGTGTGGAATTTGAATTTATTCAAGATGGTCAAGGTGACTGACTGTGGGATGAAACATGACGGCATTCGCCAAGCAACTAGTGTTGAGCTAACTACGCTAAGCGAGCTCCGCACAAACAAAGGTCGGCTGCCCCTCTCGGTCTTCTCTTCTTCACCCACGACAACTCATCTCGAAAGCGAAGTAAGTCTAATTTACTCATTGCTCAATATGCAAGAGAAGCTCAATTGAGCACGAGGACGCACTTTCCCTGTGCTGTACCTCCCATTCTCGCCCACAATTGAGCTCTCAATATTCCAGCGCTGACCTCAAACCTCAGTCCACCTAGCTATCAAGATGAGGGCCAAATGGAGGAAGAAGCGCGTTCGACGTCTCAAAAAGAAGAGGAGAAAGGTCAGGGCTCGCTCGTAAGTGCCTCCGCATGCAATCGCTCAGCCTCGTCCGCCGTCTAACAACCTCCCAGCAAGTAAACAACTCGAACCTCAATCTCAGCTCCCGCCTTGATCCGGCACCAAATGCAACATCACCAACATGAGCTTTCTATACGACTGTCGATCACTCCAGCGTCCACTGTCACGTCATGCCATATCACAGGTCACGCAAGTCACCAGTCATTGGACTTCGCCAAGCGGCGGATCAGCGAGCTACTCGAAGTTAGGGGAAGCACATGGAGGGATTTGAGGAAGCATAGGGATGCTGGTCAATGCTCTATTGAGGTCATCACGGGCGTTACTTGAATGAGTATCTCGGGCGGGTCGTTCTAACACCGGCCATCCTTTTCGAAGGACGGCCTTTGAGCGATGTGCTCGCCGTGTGGATATCGTAAATGTGAACATCAATGCATGCACGTTCCATGACAAATGTCTTCTCACGATGTTTATATGTGATGCTTGCAACTTCTGAGTGCGTGGTGTCGTGTAATTACGCCCACGATTGCCGGTGGAGGAGGGCACAACCTTGCGTCGCCAATGTGAGTGCCGGGAATACGAGGGAGTTCGAATCAAGTCAAAACGCCTGCATCACATGAACATCTTATGCTCACCGCACAGATCATATGAAGAGTTTGCCTTTGGCTTCTTTATCAACGAAAGAGTGGTTAATGACAGTTCGAAGCTAAATTAGATACAGTTCACAATCTTCCCATATGCCGAAACTACGCGCAGGCCACGTCGATAACCAGGAAACCCGGTATGAGCCCGCGGCCTGCGATGCCGTCGAAAAGAAAGGAAAGAAAACCCATGATATTACATGTTCCGCAGTCGGGTTTGCCGATGCACGAAAGGACGATACCGCGTCAAACCGACACTATTCTCCTTCTCACATCTGCCATCTCCTATCTCCAGTCCATGAGACCTTATCATTAGACTTGAGTATCCATGTTCTTCTCCTTGTTCGCATTCGATTGAGAATCTTGCCGAACCTCATGAACGACGCGTACGCCCTCGTCATTGCTGGTCCAGGAAGCGATTGGATCGCTTGAAACCCAAGCTCGGGATTGTGTCTCAGGAGGATACGGGTCTGCCGACATAGGAGACTTTTCAGAGCAACTCAAGTCGCTCGTAGGCTTTGCCACGAAGACTGGGAGAAGTGTGTGGTTTCGGCTACGACGAGTGAACAGGCGGCCGAGGAATGATTGCTTGTTCGCGGCTGACGATGTCTTGTACTGTTCGGGGAGCATTTGGTCGTTTGAAGAGACTGGTTGACATTCATGGGACATGGAACGGAGACTGGTTGGTGATATGGCATCGGCGACAGAGGCATTCCTTGTAGAGGAGGAGACTGTCTCGGTGACAGTCATATTCTTGGAGAAGAGGTCTTTGGCCTTGCTGGTGGCGGACGAGTACCAGCCTCGTGAAGGCGTAGAGCCTGATGGCGAGCCTGAGCGACTCACAGACTCTCTGTATAGACTCGGGAATATCCTGCCTAGGCCAATGGCACACATCATCTTCTTGTAGGTATTATTGGCATCAGACCCAGTGCCGAATATGACAAAGGCCAGATAACCGGTAGCAATTTGCGCCCATTTGTCGTATCGTACGATACCACCAGTTGGAACCATGATGACTGTGTTCCACTCAGACCCATGGACGGCGCCCCAGCTGTAACTGTCGTTGATCCATTTGACGTTCTCCCACAGGACGAAGAACGAGAACGGCAAGTAGACGACGACAAGGATAAGCGACATGATAGCAAGACGCAGGAACCGAGATTTGTTTGTGCTATTTGCTGCGAGCATATTGGGAAAGTCTCGGCGATACTTGTAAAGGCGGTAAACCAGGAGTACTGTGCAGTGTTAGATTGACAGTGTTACAGAACCATGTGAGTGGATCCTGACCGGCAAAATATGTCGCGACCAACGTCGTAATGTTGCCCGTAGAGATAAAGACTGCACTAGGCCAGCTAGATGTGTAGGCGGCGACGCATCCGGAGACTGCGAAGATGAAGTATCGGTTGGACTGCACTACGTAGTAGACCAACATCAGGACACAAGGGTAGCCCCAGCAGAAGATGATGTCCAGCGTGAACTCTCTAGCCTTTGTACCGCGACCAGTCGTAACGGTAATGTTTCGAGTATCCATGACCTTGGCAAGCTTTCTCATGACCATGGCTGATGCAGCTGCCAGAGCAACCGTGAATCCGACGAACATGCGAGCCTCGATATCGCAGAGGACGTTTCCATCCCACCATTGAGTGACATTGTCGCGAGGCCAAATGAGTGGATTGATGAAGTTGAAGAAATTGATGATCATCAACCACAAAATGAGCGACCAAGCGGCAACGTTGCGTTGTCGGATGTGCCAGAGGAGGGGTGGAAGGTCGAGAATGACGGCGGGCAACGCAAGCGTAGGAAGGAGGATGGCCTGGGAGGAAAGAGGGTACTCCAAGGAATACATCGTGTCGTGCTTTCGGGCGGAAAAGTGTGGCAAAATTGAGATGGTGGACACTCTCAAATACTGAGGAAGGTAGGATCAGTCGGCGTAAGTGGAAGGCACTCCTTTGAGTCGGTATTGGGAGTCTAGAACTCTGGGACAAGATCTGACCCAGGCGGCTGGTATCTTCGACTAGAATCGAGATATGCTTTGTCCTTGGGATATTGGGATAGCAGGTCGCCGAAAAGGTTGGCAGAACGGGAATGGGTACGGACTTGACAGAAATGGAGAAGAGAAGGACTGCAACGAAAGGAGCGGAAGGGGTTGGCTCTGTAATATTGCGGCCCATCGGCCTCTATAAGTCTGAATAGGGCCTCAAGTCTGAATAAGGGTTCAATAGCGGCCCCTGTTCCACCCGAAGGTGAGAATATCGTCTCCATCACGAGCATGCTTTAGCGACCAACCCGCACTGGCTGCTTCAGAAAACGAGCTTATTGAGCTGTTTGCTCAATAGGATTCGGCGCGACGATAGTTTGAAGAGGCCCGTTCACTGTGGTGGTGGTTGGTGTGAAACTTGCTGGGTTTCCGCATTTGGGTTTGAATAGGTGGAGGCAACAAAAACGCGAACGCTGAATAGGCGAACGCTCAGGAGAGCTCAAACACGGCAAACGAGCAGAAGATGCGTTTCAATCCCGCTCACCACATGCAGCCCCGTGCAAGCCTCATGCTTCGTTCGAAATTTGACTCACAGTTGCCGCAGTCTCTTCTCCGTTGCTCGTGAGACGGACAAGTCAACTACCATACCAACAGGCCTTTGTAGAAGTAGGCGGCTTTGATGGTAATGCAGCATCTATCTGTTACAGCTTATTCGCGTGGCAATTTTCTCCTCTCTCCTCTCTGGTGCAAAGCATTCATATCCAGCGCACGTACAACAGCCAGCTCACGCAACGCCACCACCAAGCACGCCGAAACTACGTAAGTATGACTACTTAGAACCGCCAGCAAATTGTTTTCTTTTGTACCAAATTGATCAATTACTCATTCGCTTCACCCTGCACGTCTCCGTTCATTACCAGATGCACAAAGAGGCCTGGTTCATGCAGCTAGCATACGGGAAAATGGTTTTGTGGATAGCTCTTTGGCGTGCTGTAACTTTGAACATCCCATTGGCATACGCTTGCAAGGCTCTTTGGTGTTCGATCAGTCACAGCGGCACGTATGTCATGGGTTGAATTAGGAATGTCAATAGCAAACGGACTAATCTACAAGCTTGCCCGGCTTAACCTAGGGCAAAAGAGGAGGTATTGAACATCTTCTATACAAAGGAAATTAACTCTCATCAACAGGATTGACCATATCCACCAGCATCTTCTTCGCATCCCTTTCGAGCCCGTCTGCATACTGCTTCTCCGAAGCACGCAGCTTCATGTTTCCATCGACGACCGCGGCCGCCAAGGCCAGGCTTCCATCCTTTATTTCAGTCATATCCACAAAATTGAACCGAGTTCCAGCGAATGCAGCCAGCTCTTCCCGTCCAAACGCAGCGAAGCTCTTCTTTCCTCCCGCGGCCCTGATGCCTGCTTTGACTTGCTTCGAGCGTTGGAGAACGTGGTCCTTGATTGATCCCGCAACCGCGGGATTGCAGGCGCTGCTGATGCTTGTAAATATCCAACTGTTGAGCCCCGGTGTCAATTTGCCCTTGCGGTTGCCGCAGAAGGCAAAGGAACCCTTGAGCCCCTGCCAGAAGTTGAGCGGATTGGAAATGGCGTGAATGGCGCCGAGGGTGGAGACAAGAAGCTGCGCGTTCCCAGACTCGACGACAACGGCAGACTTCGGTGCAGCTGCGAAGAATTGCGTGACCAGCGACAATTGCTGAAGCTGTCCTGCGGGGTCTAGAGGATCCGGGAATCGTGGCCGAGACGTAGTGAAGCGGTATATCTCAGTGCTGATATTGTACTGGAGAGACATCGCGACGGCGTCCAAGATCTACGAAGTCAGTTTAAACGAGGAGCATAGGATGATGTTGCCTCACCTTCTTGTCAACAACTGCACTTTGGCTAGAGAGGACTTTGGCGAAGTCGCCCAAACCGGAATACGTAACACCAGTAGGTAGACCGTTTCCGATGGCCTGGCCGACAATGTTCCAGAATATGCGAGCCCTAGTAGCAAAGGGAATGCAGGAAACAATCAGGAAAAGATAATGATCGGCAATGGTAAGAGCATTCATCTGCCCAACTGAGAAAGGATCAACCGATGCAACAAGATTCGAGTTCTTGGGAACACCCTCGCAGATTATGATACCGCCTCTCGTACCATCTGGTGCGGCAGCTTCAAGGTCAGGTAGGGCTATGAATCGTCGCAGTGGCATGTTCTTGTTCAATCTCTTCGCCGTCGTCTTTGTAGCAGAATCCACAGATGAGGGCAAACCCTTGAACATCGACTTTTGAACAGGAACTCGGTGTACATCCATAGCGGAGGTGAGCAACTTCGCATCGGTTTTCTTGAGGTCAGCAACGAGCCCTTTGGTATCGGAGGCATTGACAGACTGCGCTCCTGTCGCAAAGTGAGTGGTCGGGAAGGTCAGTTTCTCGGTCCAGGTGTTCAGCCCCGCAAGATCGCCAACGCTCACATAGAGCAGGCTCGTTCCTCCCTTCATCAAAAGCCCAGTATTCCAAGGGTCCAGGATGTCCCAGGGGTTAATTTCGCCCCTGTCGAAGAATGTGAAGCGATTGCCGAACATGATGATGCTTTTCCCTTCATACGACTTGAGCACATTCTCTTTTGTCACAGGACTTTCATATGACCCAACCAGGTTGAGGTTGAAAATATCCAACGAAGTGTGCAGTCGCTGGCGAACCAGGACAATTATCTGGTGGATGGCGTAATTTGGCGTCTTGGAGTTGATTACAAGTAGGAAACTAGGGTTTGGACTCAGTTGGTATTTTCCAGAAATTTGCATGTGCATGGCGTGTTTTTGTATGGACCGCATAGCGCCTGTTTTGGGGTCCGCAAGTGTCAACTCGAGGGACAGATTGCCCTCGCTGTACTCCAACGTGTTTTCGTCAACATAAAAGTCCTGGTCTATGGTGACCTTTGAGTGAGGTTCGATTTCAGGTATGTCGTCAGTGGCTTCGCCAGGATTATCTGCAGTGGCGTATGCGAGATTGAAGAAGCGGTTTGGATCGCATAGTTTCGTGGCGGTAGCACGCTTCAACAAGCTGTCGATGCCGTATGGCTTCGTCGAGTTATTGTGGAGCACCCATCTGAAGCGCACCTTGTCACCCTTTGCCACACAGTCGAGATATGTGGGGGGGTCTAGAACAAGGGGGTACTCGATCCAAATCGCTGTCTGCGCACAGAAGTTCGGCAGAGGCCTATTCAGGCGCTCGTTGAAGAACGCAACAAGCCTGACGAATTCTCGTGCTTTCAGGCATAGACCCAAAGGTTTCTCTTGCCACTCATTGCGGATGAAGGCTCGAAGTACACCGGGAACCTCTACCTCCTGGCCAGGTTGAATGGAGCGTGGAAGTTCTACTGGCTCGGTAATCACCGGCTCCAGGAATTGTGCACGCTCAATAAGAACCTGGATCGATCTTGCTTCCGGCGATGGCATTCCACCAACGTTGCGGACTCGTATGTTATGAACATGTAGATATTCGCCTGGCTCGTTGATGCCGTCTTCGCCTTCGTCGATGATGTCGAACTTCGTGACTTGGAGGCTATATACGCCAGGATAAGTGGCCTCGGATAGGTCTCCTCGAATAACCTTAATCTGCACGCTCCCATTTGCGCCACTATGTTATTTGTTAATGTGCTGCTCATTATCGTAGTTCTGAATGATGTGACGTACGATCTGCCACCAGTGAGGAACGTGGATGGTCTTGATCCGGGTCCGCCGTTACGCCCATTAACACCGCCGGGGTTCGTATGGGCTGACACATAATTGGAATGTTTTTCTGTCCTGTTCTTGAGATCAGCATTTGTACATCGGCCACCACTATATCGTTACGACCGGAAGGGGCGAGAATTCGAGGATGCCAAAAGATGGAATATGAGGCCCATGGTGCACAAAGTCCTTAAATTTATCCAGCCATCGATTCCCATGCTGTGATCTGTGAAAGAATCGACATACCATGCGAATGGCGCACCTCCACGCCCACCAGTCCCTCCATCACCGGGTTCCCCATGCTCGCCACTTACTCCGCCAGGACCACCGCTGACGTTGTATTGGAGAGGTACGAGCAAGTCTGTGTCTTCGTCATGAACAGTGACAAAGACGTGTCCACCGCAGGCACCATCTGCGCCATTGGAGCCGTAGCCGCCACTGTCACAATATCAGCAGGATAAAGAGTAAAACATGAATACAAGTCTTACTTTCCGCCTTGAGCACCGTCTCCACCATCTTCACCACTGCGATGCTTGGTTGCAGCTCTCCCATCACGGCCTCTCCCTCCAGGCTGACCGTCTTCGCCTCTGCCTCCATCTCCGCCTCGACCACCATTGGCTTTCAGCAGGAGATTTTCATCCCTCTCCACCTTCCAGGCTTGCCCTGTGTGTACACCCTCCCCCACGACTTGAACTACACCAGCTTCTTCCGATGCGTAGGCGACTCGTACACGGATATCTGAGCCTGGAGTGCCTGCAGTAGGCGTAGCAGCGGAATTGCCATTATTACCGCGGTAACCGACGGGCGCTAGGGAGCATGAATTTCGGTGTCATACAAGAGCTTTGTAGATAACATACCGACTCCATGCCATGAACCCAAAAACTCAGGCGCTGGCATGCCATCGCGTCCGCTTGTATCGATCAGCTTGGTCTCTCGGGCTTCCATAATGTACAACCGACGATCACTGTAAGTGTTCGGTACGCACGACTCTCAGAGAACGCCGCATTCTTTGTCTCGGGGGGGCACCATAATTATAGAAAAGGGGCCGTCGCAAGGCTGCGCAACTGTCGTTGCCAAAGTCGGTTTTCAGTTTCGTCCGCGTTCTGGCCGGGTTCGATTGAAGTCACGATACCATTTCAACCAATCACGGCTCGTTTTGAAAAGTAACCGGCGAGGGCTGAAGTAGAGAATGCTAGGGAATGTGGAGCGAGTCAATACCGGTATGAAGGCGCTAGGCCACAATTTCTTGGCTCCCCTCGCTGAACCTTAGGAGCGGCGAAGTGAAGTCTGCTCTACTTCTACACGATGCTGATGATCGTCAAAAGATGGACGGGGGCCGGAACGGGTCTCCAAGAAGTTGTAGTCGACCAAGCTCTTGCACCAAGCATTGATCGAACTTGCTGCCGAGTGTGGCGAAGATCGCAGCTTTAGTGTGGTTGGGTCGTGTTGTGTCTGTAGCTGCGACCGAAGCCACGTAATTTCCCAAAGCGGAGTAATGAGACGAGGACGCAAAGCAACGAAACACCGATAAGGAGCACAATGCGGCTCAAAATATCAGCTGAGCAGGCCTGCCCCGCAAGCATTTCTGCCCCTCAGCTTGTCCTCAACACCATTTGTAGGAGCTTACCATGCCGATTCGCAAGGCCGAAAAGAAAAACGACTGGCCTGCGTCTACTGGGCCGCAGGCGACTGGCAGCTTTTCATCAGCTCTGGCGAGACCTGAGGCGTATAAACCAATCCAGCCTCAGGTTCCGATCCCGACAAGTTTCGCTCCCGGCGTCATCCCACAGGTCAGCACGCGTGACTTGGGCTATTTCTTTGACCTTGCTTCATCACTGTACACCGAGGAGACGGTCTCGTCGTCGGCAAGACCAGCGCCTTATCCAACCCCAACTTCTCCAGATGCACCGCCAGGTTATGGAAATGACTTCCAGCAGTCGTCCCTGGACGTCACAGCGATTTTGGTCATGCACCTCTTCCGTCTGACGCGGGTCGATATCTTTCCCATCATGGAAAGATTCCACCTCGGCCCAGCAGATCGGCAGCCTTTCTACTCCCTAACGGCGCAACCGAGCATCAGGTCCGCTGTCGAGTTCAACGAGCTCATAATCAAGCGCCGAAGTCCCATCGACGGTGTCTGGTATCCTACCTGCACTTCTGAGATCGAGCCTCGTCTCGAGCTGGCAAAACCTGGGAACTGGACCGTCGCGAAACTTGTCATGGACTCGATGCCCGTCTGGAAGAAGATGGTGTCGGGGAAAGTAGTCGGTGAAGAGGTGGCAGAGGGTAGAGGAAACCGGCTGCGCCTGTCATTCGGAGATCGTAGGACGATAGGAGCTATAGGAGATGCATATGGCCTTTGGTGGGACAATGGAGCCGACAGCGGAATTGCTGAGGCGTTTTATCTGATTGAAGGCTGGCTTGGCTTCGAATCTCGGCCGCAAGGCCGTGTAAGGGTAATTTGGATCCTCGGCGACAGCGCGAACCATAAATGCTGACGTCTTTTAGGTAAAACCAGCTGTAAAAGATGCAAGTGGGAAGTACCAAGACCCTCGCCGAACACCAATCGACATGGCAGTTCTACACTTTCATCCCGATGGAAAGAGACCGCCCCAATTTGTATGCTGCAACGTCGAGGCACAGGTCCGCATGGACATCATAATGGCAGGGTTGATGACGGCGCTGGTCGTTGAGACGAGGAAGAATTCCGTCAAGAATGAGCTCGGGGCTTTACCGGCATACGACTCCAATGCGCATTGGTCGTCGGCGTTTGTAGAGGAGGGCGAAGACCTAGGATGGGGAACGGAGGGTGCTTATTAAGTTCGCTGAATCGCTGAATTCCTAAGTTACAGGATCATCAGATATTGTAGCCAAGTTCCTCTTCAATGTTTTCTCTTCTAGTTGCTCGCCTTCGTCATGGCGCGTGCGGTCTGTAGTCCTTACAAATGTACCAACAATGGCCGGCTCCACAGCGGAAAGTGAGACAAAAGAGTGTTGTAGGAAGCATGCATGAGCAAATACATCTAGCAGCACTACTTTCAACTTGTGGTGAATCCATTGAAACGATATAACCTCTCAAAGCGGCCTTCAGAAGGAGATATGACGACAAGGAGATTGCGGACGATACAATTAACCGTATGTAGACTAGCGTTGATCGGAACCTCGGCATTCATCAAGCTCCATGCACGGAATGCAGGCCTAATGCTTCCCTCCAACCCTAGCAAACGCGCGAGCATCCTCGATTCATCGAAATAACAATGACATGAACCAAATCACATCCCCTAATGACATGGAGCCATCCATCTGGCACTCGGCTCCCCTCGTTTTCGTCATACTCCCTGCCCTCGGCGGGGTGCTATTCCAAAATGGCTCCGCAGTTGTTACAGACATCATCCTCCTTGCCTTCGCGTCCATATTTCTAAACTGGTGTGTAATGGCACCATGGTATGTCATTACTGTCTTTCTTTCTCTTGCCTCAGTTTCGAACGTGGTTGCGCGCATACTTGTTAACCAGTTCGACGCCATCTAGGGACTGGTACTTCGCTGCCCAACAAGTCCAGTACTTGCCTGATGAAAACGCACCGCAAAGTGACCCTATATTGGAAGATGGCGAAGGGAGTAAGACCAGCTGCGATGAAAGTCATCCCGAATCAACAGAAGCAAAGCATACAGAGACGACGATGCCAGATCCAGGCATCTCCGAGCCGAGGGTTCCAAAGGAGATGACGACCGCACAAAAGGCCGCGGGCCGCGAACTGGGCCGAGAAGAGATCTTCGCTTTGATTGCGTGTTTCTTGGGTCCTCTCCTGGGTGCATGCCTGCTTCATACCATAAGATCGCAGCTTACGCGACCTTCAGAGGGTGAGCATACACCCTTTGTGCATGCTCCAATACAATCTGCTGCGTAAAATCCCGATATATGCTCTCTGGATGACTTTGTAGTCCATAACTCGCGTTTTGGGCATGGCGCTGACTTGATCATCTTCGCAGGTCTGGTTTCGAATTATAACCTGACCATTTTCGTCATGGCCGCGGAATTACGCCCTGTTTCTCACATCATAAAGCTGAAGAAGGAGAGAATGATGCATCTGCAACGCATCGTTCAATCAGACCCACGCGATCGATTAACCAGAGCAAATACGCAAGAGATACTGAAGCGGTTAGGTGATGTGGAGGTGCGCATCGCAGAGCCCAGCGGCCACAGTGATGCCGAGAACTTCAAGGTCAGCGCGAATGTGCGCCAGAGCCTTCAGCCCCAATTGGATGCTCTCAATCGGGCGGTTCGCCGATATGAGAAACGACAGGCAGCTCAGTCAATGCAAATCGAAGCGCGCTTTCAAGACTTGGACGCTCGTCTAAAAGACGCTCTTTCTCTTGCTGCTGCCGCGGCGAGATCAGGTCAACGGCCTGGCATAATCTCTGTAGTAGCCACCTGGATCGTTGGCTTCTTCACATATTGCTTCCAAAGCACATGGGCTGTGGTCACATACCCCTTTGCATTGTCGGCGTCTATTGCTGCTACGTTCAAGTCTTGGTTCGTGAGACCAGAGCGGCAGCCACAGAACCGGGTCAGAAATTCGAGAAGCAGCTATTCCTCCACGTCAAATCCACCTAAGATACAGTCTAGAAATGGTAGATAAGATAAGCTCTTGTTTGTCGTTCAAACAAATGTGGAGATTTGACCCACGTTCTGTGATCCGTACACGATGCATTCCCAGTCATCGTTCCAGGGTCCTTCGGAAGTCGCGGTTTTGGCATCCCGGCGATACGCGCTCGTTCTCTCCTATCCGTTGCTGCCCCGCAACCCCACAATTGGTGCTGCTGCTACTTCGGTCAAGCCTTTAACATGCGCCCATTGCCCTGCCTACTCTGCAGTTGACGCCGTGCAACCTTCCACTCAGTCCCACCATGCCTTTGACTTCAGACCTCACCCTTGACACCACAAAGTTTGATCACTCAAAGACAGACCCGCAGATAGAAGAGTTCAACAAGAAGCTGATACAGATATGGAAAGATGGGCCACGTTGGTATGAGGTGAGGGCCCTTCCCGGCCATTTGCGATTTGCCCTAACATGCCCGCAGGTTGGCGCCGCAGAGTACAGAAAGCTAAGATGGGAGGGCAAGACGCCATTACCCAAGCCACTCGTGCTACCCGAAGGGGTTAATATGACAATTCCATCTCGTGACTCTGGGCGAGAGATTCCATGTAGATACTTCAAGCCCGCCGGTGGTGTGACCAAGGGGATACATATGCACATTCATGGAGGTGGCTGGGTGTTGCAGTCGGAAGCATAGTAAGAAGAACAAAAGAGGAAATGTCGGACTCACCTGACCCGAGTGAACAGCCAAGACCCATACTTGAAGTACATGGCCGACAACTACGAAGTGACTGTCTTCTCGGTTGGATACAGGCTTGCCCCCGAGGATCCCTGGCCGGCTGGAGCAGAGGACTGCTATGACGCAGCGGAATGGCTCATCAAAAATGGAAAGGAGCAATTTGGAGGCGAATTAATGTTCACAGGTGGAGAGGTATGCCCAACTGCCTTAACTTGCAGCATCATCTAACCTTGCCCAGAGTGCTGGTGGCCATCTCGCGGCTCTTGTCGCGCTGTACTTGCACGACAAAGTACCTTCGTTTGCTTTCAAAGGTCTGCTTCTCCACTTCGGATGCTACGATCTCAGCGGATTTCTCCCGCACGTTGTCAACCATGAACGTGCTCTTGTAATCGACCGGGATGTCATGCAATCCTACATCGACGTGCTGCTGCCCAACACAAGTCCCACACAACGCCGGGATCCTTCGATATCTCCATTTTTTGCTGATTTCCGTGGCAAAAAGCTTCCACCCGCCCTGTTCGTGTGCGGAAGTGAGGATCCATTGTTGGATGACACAATTTTCATGGGTGCGAAGTGGCAGATGTGGGGCAACGAGGCGATTGTCAAGATCTACAGGGGAGCGCCCCATGGGTTCATCGCATTTGCTCAGGATTCTATCCCAAGTGTGATGGAGGGCTTGAAGGACACGGTAACGTTTGTCAAGGAGAAGATGGACGCTTAGGACAAGATTGATCAGGGCACTTGGCTGAATACCGTGAGAAACTTTGCGGAAAGTCGTTGTATTTGGTTTCACACGAGGCAGTGCAAGTAAATGTACCTTGGCTGCCGCGTTCAAGCTGGGGCTTCCGAACAAGACTGAAGGTGTTGGTTGGAGTTGGATCGAGGTCAGGTCAACTGCATATACGAGCAAGTTTAAAGTATGAGATAAGTCAGGAATGTAGTTTATCAAATTGGAAATATGCAGATTGCCCATTGTTGTGACGAATGTGTTCGCTCTTAGGTGCGGTCTGTGGGTGAAAGAGTGACACCTGCCTGAGTGTGGCTGAGAATAGCCCTCATTCACAGCAAGAGACTGTTACACTCGGCCATTCCAAAAAAGGTTGATGAATTTCGCTCTGCCTCAACCTGTGCAAGTGGGAGAGAAGATGCTTTTCGCGCTTTACCGTAACGACACTAGCTCCGACACGGAACGTTGGGCGATGAGCGCGCAGCGTCATCCCGATCTGCACGCATCCACACGTTAAATTCGCTGTCGTTCAAAGCTTGCTCTAGCGGCTCGCATTTTCGCTGCCCTTCACAGCGTTGACTACTTTGTTCACTACCGCCTCCAATGGCATAGCGACAACCTCTGTGAATCTCCACCGGCACAATGGACGCCGATTCTTCAGAGTCCATGAACGGCGAAAGCCAGCGGGGCGTGTACATAGGAAATGGAAGCCCCGAAAGGCGGCGCGCCCCAATGTATCGCCGGGCGTCCAATATGAGCGAGTATGTATCAATAACCCAACGCCAGTGGCACTTGGTTTGACGTTTGCGACAGTGCAAGCTACATGACGGACGTCGAGATGGCCCAGGACGAGGTGATTGAGCTCCAGCCCATATTCCCAGCACGACCCGCAATACCTGGACACCAACTGACGCCTACAACCCAGGTTTTTGCCGGTCCCATGTCCGAAAGCGTCCCCACGAGCGTATCGTCCTTTGTACATCGCCGGGCTCGAGCCGACTCCACTACAAGTTTCACCTACTACGACGAAGACAGAGACTCCGAAGAAGGTGTCGAGGAAGAGGCTATTGCCGAGGAGTATGGCGATATTGAGTACGATGACTACATTGAAGAGCTGAACGATCTGGAAGCGGGCGAAACATCTTCTCAATCAAGACGAAAATCCTCCCAGTCGTCGAGAAGCTCCGTCGACGCGCCTTTGTTGCGAAGGCAATCCTCCGTATCCAGTAGAGGTTCTGGCGAATACTCGCGAGGCAATCGATCTAGCCAGAAGATTTACATCCTGATGGAGGACTTGACCATCGTGGTGGCAGGCTTCACGACATCACGCATCGGCTTTATCGTCTATGCTATCCTATGCACCATTACCCTAGGGCTTGCTTGGCTTCTTTTCCGATGGCTACCGCGATGGAGAGTAGCTCTGACTGGTCGAACCGCCCCCCTGAGGCAGTGCGATTGGGTGGTCATCGAAAACCAATGGGGAGAGTTTGCGGTTCAGAATGTGTCGCAGCGGTCGTATGGTCGTTCTCTTTCAACGGTTTTTGGCGACTTGGAGAAAAATCCACGAGGAGATTACGACGAGGACCTGGATCCTGTGATTCAACAGCTGCGATCTCTCGACTACCGATACATACGATTTTGCTACCATCCTTTGAAGGACAAGTTCATTCTCGGAAACACCTGGAAAGACCCGTTATGGACCGACATATCAAAACTTCGAGAGGGTCTTGATAGCGAAGAGCGGGACTATCGGGAACTTGTCTTCAGTCGAAACATGATTGATATAGAGGAAAAGTCCGTTGGCCAGCTTCTGGTGGATGAGGCTTTCCATCCTTTCTACGTCTTTCAGATCGCTAGCCTGATTCTTTGGTCACTGGACCAGTACTATTACTACGCAGCATGCATATTTGTCATTTCGGTCATCAGCATCACGACGACCTTGATCGATACGAAGGCCACGATGAAACGACTTCGGGAGGTTTCCCTTTTCGAATGCGATGTCAGAGTATTGCGCAGCGGCTTTTGGAGATATGTGCCATCCGGAGAACTCGTTCCTGGGGATGTCTACGAAGTGACTGATCCCTCGTTATCGCAGATACCCTGCGACAGTCTGCTTCTATCTGGAGATTGCATAGTCAATGAGAGCATGCTCACGGGCGAGTCGGTCCCCATATCGAAGGTACCTATCACAGATGAATCGTTAGAATTGCTCAATCTTAGTGCTTCGGCGATGCACCCAGAGGTCGCAAGGCATACTTTGTTCAGTGGTACGAAGATCATCCGCGCTCGCAGACCACATGAAGAGGGAAATGACGAGGCTGCGGCATTGGCTATGGTCATTCGGACTGGCTTCAACACAACCAAAGGTGCACTGGTACGTTCAATGCTGTTCCCTAAGCCATCGGGGTTCAAATTCTACCGGGACTCCTTTCGGTATATATCCGTGATGGGCTGCATTGCGGGCGTTGGCTTCATTGCTTCCTTCATCAACTTCATCAAGCTCGGTCTTGCCTGGCATCTCATCATCGTACGCGCTCTGGATCTGATCACGATTGTGGTGCCTCCAGCGCTTCCGGCCACGCTGACGATCGGGACGAACTTTGCACTTTCTCGTCTGAAGCAAAAGCAGATATTCTGCATTAGTCCACAACGAGTCAATGTTGGTGGCAAACTCGATGTCATCTGTTTTGACAAGACGGGGACGTTGACGGAGGAAGGCCTGGATGTGCTGGGTGCTAGAGTCGCGCAGCGACCGGATGGTCGATTCAGCGATATTCTTACGGAAGCCATCGATGTTCTCCCTGGCGCGTCGTATGAGCGTGACCCTACCGTCGATTATGCAAACAACAAGACGATTCTGTACACCATGGCCACGTGCCATTCGTTACGTGTCATCGACAATGAGCTCGTTGGAGACCCACTGGATGTCAAAATGTTCAACTTCACAGGATGGAGCTACGAAGAGGGGGAGCAACGATCTATGGACGGCGATGAGGAAGCAGATCAAAAGCTGTCGCCGTCCGTAGCCAGACCCCCTTCTGGCCGCGAGTACGACCTTGACGATTCGACCGACAACCGGAAACCGGTCGAGCTAGGAGTTCTCAAACAATTTGAGTTCGTGTCCCAGCTAAGAAGAGCCAGTGTCATTGTTCGGCAATTTGGTTCGAAGAGCGGCCAGATCTACGTCAAAGGCGCACCTGAGGTCATGAAGGACATTTGCCGGTCGGAGAGCTTTCCATCGGACTACAACGACCTCCTGGCATATTACACGCACAAGGGCTTCCGTGTGATTGCCTGCGCGACTAAGACGATCAACAAACTTAATTGGCTCAAAGTACAGAAGATGAAACGAGAAGAGGCAGAGCGCGACCTCGACTTTGTCGGTTTCATCATTTTCGAGAACAAGCTCAAGCCAAGCACAACTCCGGTCATAGAAGAGCTGGAGAGGGCGAATCTTCGGAAGATCATGTGCACAGGCGACAACATCCTGACAGCTATCAGTGTGGCCCGTGAGTGTGGGCTGGTCAACAGAACTGCACACTGCTTTATCCCACACTTCGTTGAAGGAGACTCTCGCACTGCTCTCGCCAAATTAAGCTGGGAGAGTGTAGACGACCCCGTTTTCAAACTGGACGAGAACACTTTGAAGCCTCTGCCACCCCCAGCAGAAGTGGACGTGTCATTACCATACGACATTTCCAATCTCAGGAACTACTCCCTGGCTGTCAGCGGAGACGTTTTCCGCTGGGTTATCGATTTTGCTTCCGAAAAGGTGCTCCGCGAGATGCTCGTTTGTGGTCAAGTATTTGCGCGCATGTCGCCAGACGAAAAGCACGAATTGGTCGAGAAGCTACAGAGTATCGATTACTGCTGTGGCTTTTGTGGAGACGGTGCGAATGACTGCGGTGCCTTGAAGGCAGCAGACGTCGGTATCTCGCTTTCGGAGGCGGAGGCCTCGGTCGCCGCGCCCTTCACTAGCCGTGTCTTTGACATCTCCTGCGTACCTCAGGTCATCAAAGAGGGTCGCGCAGCGCTTGTGACCAGCTTCAGCTGCTTCAAGTACATGAGCTTGTATTCAGCCATTCAGTTTTGCTCGGTCAGCTTCCTCTACGCGTCCGCCTCCAACCTCGGCGACTTTCAATTCCTCTTCATTGACCTGGCGCTAATTCTCCCCATTGCCATCTTCATGGGTTGGTCAGGCGCATACCCGCGTCTCTCTCGCAAACGGCCCACTGCGAGCCTCGTCTCCAGGAAAGTCCTCACGCCCCTACTCGGGCAGATTGTCGTCTGTGTTCTCGTCCAAGCAATCGGCTTCGACTTTGTGCAACGACAGCCATGGTACCAGCCTCCTGTTCTGGACAAGGAGCACTCCAACAGCCTGAACTCGCAGAACACGACGCTCTTCCTCGTCTCCTGCTACCAGTACATACTCTCAGCCGTCGTTCTCAGCGTCGGCCGTCCTTTCCGCCAACCCATGTCTCGCAATATGCCGTTCGTCATCACAATGATGGTCACGCTCGCAATCACCACATACATGCTTTTCGACCCGGCCAAGTGGCTCGTCAAACTCATGGAGCTCACATCCATGGACACGAGCTTCGAGTTCTTCATCCTAGTGCTCGGAGTCGGAAATTTCGCCATCGCATATGCGAGCGAGAAGTTTGTGTTCCCGGCACTAGCGAAGTGGATTGGCGTCATGAAGGTCAAGGTCAATCCGAAATGGAGCAAGAAGAGGAAGGCGTACAAGGAGATCCTGGAGGGGATGATGATGAATTGAGGTGTTGGAGTGGGCACGTAGAGTGCAATGTAAGATGTACAAATGCTAGATTATATATACACCAGCCATTCTGGCAAATGTAATTAATCACACGAACAAAGCTTCTTCAAAACGCACATCCCTTTATTCCATTTCTATTCCTCACGCCTCAGTCAAAGCAAACCGCACATCCCCCGCCGGCGTCGCGCCCCCCAAACACACACTCTCAAAACTCCCAGTCGCACACGTCAACTGCGCCGCCTTGATGCACCTCTCCCACCGCCCCTTGCTAATATTAATCGTGCTGCCCGCGTCCGTGGCTTCGAGGGTAAACTTCGAGGTCCCGGATACGCCAGTCGTGGACGCGGGGTTGCCGCCGCACTTTTGTATTGTGCCCGCGATGGAGCCGCAGATGGAGAGGATGGCGACGTTGGTGTCGTGCGTGTCGAAGGGGCTTGATGGGGGAGGGGTGTGAGTGGGTGGGGGTTAATGAGAGAGGGGAGGGTTACGCACATTGTTGGGTCGAGGCAGGTTGTTCCTGTGACTTCTGCGCCGGAGACGATTTGTTGGGGGAGGGCGTGGGCGGATGTAGAGAGGAGGGCGGCGAGCGTGAGGGTTGCGAGGTGCATTTTGGGAGGCTTTTGGAGATTTGGTTGAGGATGTGCGATAAGAATTATAGAGGTCATTTAACGAAGGACGAAGTGAAAGGTGTAAGAATCTACTGATGGGAATGTAAACTGGGGGAGTCTGAGCATCTTGGGGTATAGAGTGCATCTAAGTACCGCACTCAGGTCAGGTCATCGACCGAGGCATCTGAGCGTACAGGAAACATGGTGCAGTGGCAATCAAACGCAAGCATAATAGTGCAAATCCCTCTCTATTAGCGAGTGGCCTCATGAAGTACTATTGAACACATGTTTGGTGTTTCTTCTACTTTTGGTGCGTCGACCGGGGTATTGAAGCATTCCAAAACTCACAATGCTTCAACATGCAAATCGGGCCTAGACGAATCGGTTAGCGGCAGCCATACCGCTGTCAAATGTTTTGTGAAACGTGCCGCATTGTATTGGCTCCTGGATCTTGAGTCTTCTGCTAGGAATCGTCTTGTATGGAATTCCAGGCGCTCCAGACACTGTTCAGTGGTCAAGCCAAAAAAGCTTAGGAACGGGAGACCTCTCTCCACCGATAGCTTATCGTCATTCATCCTATATGACTGTAGCCGTCCTATCATGAATCCGTCAGTCATGAAAACCATCCTCTTTTCCCGCCTCCCGCAATGAAAAACAATCGTTGATGCGAAAGGAACCGCCAACGCCGGGCGCTCGCCGAAGAACGCCGCATAGCCCGAAGGGCATCCAAATAGATGAAATAAAAACATATACAGAAAGGAATATAGGCATGGCCGGTATTGACAACTCCTGACCGAGGAGGTATGTTGTCCTCCGGTAATGTAGTAGTGTTTTTTTCCAGGCCATCTTTTACAGGATTTGTTTGAGTTGTTCCTTCTGGGCCGCGGTCAATGAGGTTGGGAACTTGATCCTGACGCCTACGAGGAATTCTCCACGTTCGTTGGGCTTCTTGCTCTTGGGCATGCCGAGGCCTGGGAAGCGTTCTGTGAATGTAGGCCCGGTGGGTCCGCTATTGCTGACAGGCAGCTGTTTCCCGTCTATTGTTTGGACGGTTCGTCGCCAGCCTGTGAGTGCTTCCTTGAGGTCGAGATCTATCGTGTGCTTGATGTCGTCGCCTTCGCGGGTGAAGAGTGGATGTGCCTTTTCCTGCACGATGAAATGCAGATCTTGCGTTCCACCCTCCACTTGATCCCCAACGTCGGAGAACTTGATCTTGCTGCCAGCCTTGAGGCCCTTTTTGATAGGCACCTCCAATATGCGGTCCTGTGTACTCTGCTTGCCAGTGGCTTGATCGTACGTCTTGCGCTTGATCTTCATCTTCTTGGTCGCGCCATTGAACAGCTCCTCGAGCGTTACGGGCAGAGGCTTCTCAACCACTGTCACTTCGGGTGCAGCCGCTCTTCGTCCGCCATCGAACCTAGATCCCTTCCTCGATCCGCTCATGCTCGGCATTCCGCCCGGCATGCCTCCCATTCCGAATCCGCCAAAGGTGCCGAAGTCGTCGTCGTCGACGCCCATGCCGCGCAGGAACTCGGCGTATGTGTTCTCTGGGTTGGAGAAGTTGAAACCTCCGCCTCCGCTCCCGGTGGAGAAATGGAAGGATCGAGTGCCTCCAGGCATTCCGCCTGAGCCTGCAAAGGGGAAGCCTCCACCTGCACTCGCGAATGGGATGCCCCCCTCTGGCCCAGCGTCTGCCTCGGGCGGGGGTGCTCCACCGCGGAGGATGAATTCGAGGCCATATTGGTCGTAGGTTTTGCGTTTTTCGGGGTCGGAAAGGATCTCGTACGCTTGCGATGCCTCTGTAGGGGATGCAAAGTCAGCAGGTGGCATTGGACAATGAGGGCGGTGAAGACTCACCTTTGAACTTCTCGGCGGCATTCGGATTGTCCCGGTTCTTGTCCGGATGCCACTTCAGCGCCGCCTTGCGATAGGCCTTCTTGATCTCATCCTGGGTGGCGGTCGCGGATATGCCTGGGAGATGGTTAGCAAGCTGTCAAGCCGTGGAATGGGCGAGATAACGTGAGGCGGGGCAGCGAGGAGTGGCCGGGGCGGAGCATACCTAATTGATCGTACAGCTTGCTCTCCTTGACCATTATGTATTACAAGGCGCGTCCAATGAACAAGTTTCTGCGGGGATTGGGGGTGGATGAGGTGCGGCGGCGTGAACATGAAGACGATCTTTAAGCCTGCTGGATCTCCCCACAGCGGCGCTGCGCTCGAGCCTTAGTGCGGCGCTACCGCTTGACGTAGCCGCATTGAAGCTTCTAGCAGCTTCGACCAAACAGACAATTCCCAACATGTGCTATTATTGCTAGTAGCTACAGTCATCTGGTCTTGCGGCAAATCCCGCTTCTGACAATCCATGGGCTACCCCATTGTCCATACTCCACTGCGCCGACCGAGAAACGCCAGGCCAACGCGCCCTGTTTGTCATATGCTACAGAGCAGAGCGGGGCCAATGACAAGGCAATCCGCTCGTGCCACATCTGCGTGTGAAAGCTCGACTGGATCAAACACATCGCTCACTATACAGCCAATATTCAAGACTTCGGCTTCGCCTTACTCAGTCTTCGTCACTGTCAGCCTTCTTGGCCTTCTTTTTCTCTTTCCTCTCCTTTTTCTCCTTCTTCAGCCGCTTTCGCTCAGCCTTCTCGTCCGGCGTCTCCTTTTCGTCTCGGCTTTTGCGCTTCTTGGTCGGTTTCGGGGCATCAGCTACTTCGGCGTTAGCGCCTGCCGTAACCTCTTCGTCTTCAGCGTCTGAAGCACCTGTTGGTGGGATTGGAGGCGCCGCAAGCACTTCGGCTGTCGTAGTGGTTTCGCCCATGACAACGTCTTCTGTCCTGCGTTCACCGCTGTAATCTGTGTAGTTAGTGTTCCACTTTGCAGGAGTCTTTTCATTTGGTCGGCCAAATTTCTACACTGTGTTAGCCGAGCAACGAGTAGCGCCGACAGTACTTACGTCGAGCTGGCCGCTCTCCTTCATCTTCTTCTTTTCAAGAGCTACGGGACCCATACCCCACCTCCTCGGGTACAGGTCTCGCTCCATGATGACGCGCTTGATCTTGGCAACGACCCCATGATCGCAAGATGACATCTCAACTGCCGACATCTGAGCATATGCAAGGGCAATGGCCTCGCCTTTGGTGGTCATCAAGACAATCTCTTCATGAACCTCAATGCCCTTCTCTGACTGGGTGTTAGCTGTAGCAAGTCACGATAGAGCTTACACATACCAAAGCGAAGCAGTCCTGGGATCATGAGCTTGGCGCCGTAGCAAATGGCGTTTACGGAGCTGTCCTTCACGACGACACGCTTATACGAAGTGAGGAGAGTCTCTAGCGGTGAAATGACCTCTCGGAGATAGGTCTCGTCACGGTTGTTGTCCATGAGCCACTGTGCATCCAGGACGTCGTGAAGCGTGACCATCCCCTTGCTCTCTTCCATTGCTCCGCTCCTGACCCTTCGAAGCTCTTGCATATGTGCGCCTACACCAAGCAGCAGTCCCAGGTGCACGCAGAGCGTTCGAATATAAGTTCCCGCCTCACAGCTGACCCAGAAGACGCCAAGCTGTCTATCGTTGTCAAACTCGTATGTTTTGCTTTCATGAATGGTTCGAATGCGGAGTTGGCGCTTCACAGCCGAGATGAGAGGAGGTCGCTGGAACAAGGCGCCAGTCAACGTCTCGAGGGCACGCGAAAATTGTGCCTCGCCCCCGGGAAGTTTGTCATGGAGACGTATGACGCAGACGTATTCTTTTCCGGCGCCCTGCTGGGACTTGACAAGTCGAGTAGCGCGGTCGATGCAAACAATGAGACATCCTGTGACCTTGGGATCAAGAGTCCCGCTGTGGCCTGTCTTCTCCACCCTGACAATATTTTAGCAAGCGCGCTCTTGTGAGATGTATAAGCGCTCGTACCGTAGCATTCGCTTTATCCATGCTACAACTTCGTGGCTGGAGGGGTTGGAGGGCTTGTCCAAGTTGATCACGCCAGAGCTAATGTACGACTTCAGATCGCGGGCATAGGGCGCGCATCCGTGGGGGATTGGTGTAAAATGAGCCGTGCGGACAAGCACTAATTCAATGTGAGCGATTGCCTTTCCCACCATCTCGGGAGAGGGGGTAGCTTCGTACAGTCACTGTAGTTCTTCAGCAGCAACGGCCAGTCGCTGGTGTCGATGGCAGGAGCCTTTGACTGCGGCTTGATGGTATAATCGTCCATATCCATCGTCGTTACGAGAGCCATGGCGACGAGCGGCGTAGGCGATTGTGACGTTGCAATTGTCGAGGCGCGAAGCTTGAGAGGAAGTTTTAGTTTTCGAATTTCGTCGAAGCTGCAGCGGGCCGATAATTTTCCGACTTGGCGCGCTAGCCATGCAAGGCAAGCGGCCACGCAGCCAATCAGACATGGAAAGGTTTCTCCTGTCACCAAGTCCTGTGAGGAGCACGTTCTTGATATTTCAATTATATGAACGGTATGAGTCGCGTCCAAGTCTGACGTTGTCTTGGAAAGCCCACCCTGTCTGCCAAAGGTACGCGAATATAACACCGCATTTCAGGTCCTGAAGAGCACCCAGTGCCGTAATTCGTCAACAAATTCTGCCAGCTCCCCCAATCCATATAAGAAGATTCGATTATGAGATGGAAAGATATACACCATCTCCGCGCCATAGTTCTTCTCGAAGACTCTCGCCCGAAAGGGTTCATACACACAGGTCATACTGTTCATGGTGTTCAAATGTTCGCTCAACCTCACCCAGCATGCTTATGTCTTCGAATGCTTGAATGCGCCAGCTTTGTGATACGCACAGCCCGTGGAAGCCCGATCCATTGTTGTCCATCCGGCGCGTCGAAGGTATCCGTGATCGAAACCTGTATGATACCATCGGAAGACACGGTGTCTGCAGTCGAGATCGTACGCAGCTACCCAGCGGTGCAGATACGCTTCGGGGACATCGACAGGATCTCAGGCTAGGTTCGCCATGATATCAGGTCACATATAGTATAATGTGATCAACTAAGAACCGTCAGCCAGAGACATGATAGCATTCTTGGGTGCTTCCCTGGAAAAGAGGTCTCTTTCGAGCTCGTACGAATGCAAGCTGGATGTTGAACCTCATCTGGATATTTGTGCACTTTCAAGTAGCGCAAATTCGCGGGTTCAGGCTTGCATTAAGTGCCGATCGGGTGGTTTTCACAGGCGGCTCCAACATAGACAATCTTATCGACTACCGGGTGTCGACCAACATACGGACATGGATCGACAGAGTGAACCAGATAAGTGCACCCACACACTGGATATTTCTCAATGACTCGGATGCACATGGTAGTCTGATTGACGGGCACTTCGAGGATGGAAGCCCAAGTACGACGGTTGAGAGGCTGAGTACAGAAAGGACATGAAGTGGATATTAAGATCGCGCAACATGAACAAGCCAAGAACAAACAGGTGAGAGGACAGTAAAGTGCAGGTGTTGGTGTCACCGCATACATGGAGCGGGCTGTGAGTACAAGGCAACAGACAACGGACTCCGCGATGCCCTAGCGGGACACAGATACGACGGATATCAGTGTACAGCCACTCCTGGCACAAATTACATGATATATCATTCTCGAGCTATAGATAATAACTCCGGTCTTCGCATTTTGCACTTGCCGACGAGGCGAGTCATGCCCGCAAGACAGCATGCGACAGCGATGACAAAGCTGGTCTCATAAACTGCATCTTCATGACTGTGTGGTAGATTGGCAAATCATAACGAAAAGATGCGAGTGGGCTTGTAAAGCCTGTTTCATCTACCGTTGTGCCGGTGCCTGACACTGCTGTTTTTATCTGTGGTTCGCTAGTAAGCAATCAGGGTTGAGGCAGATCGACAATGATGGCATCAAGATCTCGAGTTGGATTCTGGGACTTTGTCAGCACGGAAGAACGTTGGCTACCACAGGCACTATATGAGACTGACACTCAAAAAAAGGGTTGGCAGTGCTAAGCAACAGAATGCAGCAGCAGGGGGCTATACAAAGCACCGTTGGGATACATTTCCGGGGCTGATCCGGAGATTGGGATGAGTGGCAATCTGATGAACGTGTTTTAGCGCATCGAGGCACTGTTCCGCAGTGTTGGAGTTTGGTACATCTGCCGAGCATGGCCGTATCGGACTACCCGGCAGTTGGAACCTCTCGGACCAGGACGAAAGCGTGAACAAGAAAGACTACAGGTTCGAAAACGTCAGGCGGTCCATCAGGCGGGAGGCGGCGAGGTCGATGAAAATGATGGGCATGGGTGACGTTGAGGAACACGAGCGGATAGGTCGCAGCCACAAATATGGAATCAGCCCTAAGAGGCTCGGCAGAGCTCCTGGACTTCAGCCCGCCACTACCCATCGCTAACACCATCCAATGCCTGCATCTGAATCCTGCGAGTTGCTTTACATGGTCGATTTCGATTCTGGTTCGCCGAAAATGTGATGAGCATGGCATCCGCGACGCGTAGGCGTCCCAATCATACGCCTCAGCACCTCATATTCCGGTCCCAGCCGTTTGCTCTGGAAACCTTCCGTACGGGTACGCCAGCGGATACTCCCAGTCCTACCAGAGTCGGTCTCGTATTGTGTCATGTCCTTCTATGCACCGGATTTCGGAACAGCCCAGATAGCCCATGCATCCAGCATTCCGCACGACCTCGCGCAGTACTCACTCCATCGCAACCACAACCTCCGGGCTATAGTAGAAGAGGAATAAAGACGTGGATCTATTAAGAATACTCGTCATGATCAAATGTCTTTTGGCTCAAATCCACCGTCTCCGCAATTAATTATACACACCGAGATACGCGCGGCCCAGCCATGTCTCAGAATAGGCAACGTGGGCGAGGAATCAGCACGTTTGATATGGAGATGATCCAGATTATTGGGCCTTCTAACGGGGGCTTTGCATGTGCATGCAGCAAATAAGACTTGTCATGATCGAATCATGCTAGCCCAGAGGCGCGGTGCAGCTCCCGTTGCCCAGGGGCTTAGCTGCCAAACTTGGTATAAACATTACTGAATATTTCTTTCTATTTTCAGCTTCGCAAGAGTACCTATATTTTGTTTAACTCGATATTCGTCTTTATCGTGGTCGTGACCACGTCCGCACTCTTCCCAGCTCCAGGTCCTAGCAAACGGCTTTCCCGCTGATGCTTTGGCTCGGTATGTGGCCTCGTACACTAAATTTTCGTACGAAAGCGAGTGCTACATATAAGTATTCCCCTTGATGAATGTTAGCTCTTGTCGCAGATTCTTGAACATCTCATTTCACCTTATCACTACTGGAACTCTGATTGTATGTCCTTCACTTGAGGGTTTTTCAACGGTCTCCAACACGAGGGTATGTACACGCTGGAAGAACTACAATAAAGCATACATATCAGGAGTATCTAAGTGGCTTATAAACTTTGTTGCATTGTTTAAATTTCTCAATCTGATAGACTACATTAACTTTATAAGACCACTTTAAGAGCACGCTACACATATATTAAAACGACTTGCCCGTGGTTAGTCGAGTCACAAGATTTCTTCGCAAAGGAATTTTAAGCTTTTGATGTTGCCTTTACTCTGAGGCTATCGGCGAGCTGCACTCGTTTCAAAACGTCGATTCTAAATCTTCTTCGCCCATCCTCTGTCCCTCCAACATAAGATATGCTAAGAAATACTAGCTCGCTACCGATATTTTATACCTTCTACGTCTATATCTTCTCTTTGCCTAGCATTATAATTAGATAAGCTACGTATAGAAATATTCTAAGTTTTTACCTTACCTACCTTTACCTTCACCTTTACCTTTACCTTTACCTTTACCTTACAGCAGCTGTAGATACAAGTCTATATCCAGCTTTCTCCTCCTTCTTCTCATCCTCTCCCCTACCAACCCACGCAACACCTTCAATCGGCCCATATTCGAGCCGTACTTGATCAATCTTTGAGATAACAGCAAACCATCTTCGACCAACTTACAAAAATGCCTCCCAAGAAAGCCGAACCAACCCCAGACGGTGAAAAAGCCGGAGGTCCTTTCCGTTGGACCTCAGAAATGGACTACAAGGCATGCCGACCCTTCTTCCGCCAACACCCACGTAATCTTTACGTATATCTAACGGCACGAAGCTCATGTTGCTCTCGCTCGGCCGCACTCTCTCCAAGAAGGACTACGAGGAGATCCTCCCGCTCTTTCCCGGTACGCTCCTCCATGCCACGACACCCTCTCACCTACTCTGCAGCCACTTACTGACTCGGCTCAGGAACAAACTACAAGGGCCTCACTCTGCGCGCCTCCAAGTTCCGCGTCGAGCAGCGCAAGCTCCTCGAGGACGTTGGCTGGTCTACTCCGGATCGCAAACTCACCGACGGTTCCCCTGACGATAGGAGCCTTCCTGTTACAAAGGGTATTCCTGTTATGAAGGCTAGTCGTCGTCGCAAGATGCCTCCGGTCGAAGAGGATCCGCAGGATGATGACGAGGTTTCCAAGGGTAAGAAGGCCAAGCTTGAGGACACTGGCAAGAAAGTCTCTGGCAAGAAGAACTCTGGCAAGAAGGACGTCGGCAAGAAGGACATCGACAAGGAGGACATCGAAAAGGAGGACATCGACAAGGAGGACACTGGCAAGGAGGACACTGATGTCATCAAGGAAGAGGGCCAAGATGGAGAGTAGGTGTGAATGATCCTTGGACTTCGCCTACATTTGCCCATGGTAGTGGCAAGTTGAGGTGGACAATGGACTCACGCATCGGCGTTTATGCGAGATTACATTGCGGTTGCTGGGTTGGCTAGGGGAGCTTCACTGAACATGGTAGCGACCGGGTCAGTTCAATGAAATACGATATCAACCTGGCTTTACAATTCTGGCCTGGGAGCAAACGTGTGTGATTTCAAAATCGAGATGCAGGTCTTACTAGACCATACTACATGTCTTGGTATGATAGAGCAAACTCCATCGCGCCACTTTCGCCTGTCTTATCCCAGCGCCACGAAATGCTTATATGCGCCCACAGCCACGTCCATCGTCCGGTATCGTCATACGCTTCAACTGTGAGGATTTACATGTATATGAATATCTAAACCCGTGAAACCAAGTGTTGCCACAGTGCTTGCCCGCCGTTTCATTTGTCGCCCTTCTTTTTCCTCAGCGTCTGACCCTGGCCCTCGAAATGCTTCGAGTCATCCTTCTGCTCGTCACCCTCTTTGCCCTTCACAGGTTTGATCTCGTATCCGAAGAACAGCTTTCCAGGGGGTAGTCGGAGTGGTTGCGGACCGTTGGTTCGTCGTACTGTCGGCGGCGGGGCATTGGTGGACAAGCCTGCGACTGGTGTTGAAGCTTGAGGAGTGGGTGCCTTGCTTCCTTTCTTAGCATTCAATTTATGGCCGGTGGTGATGAAATTCGAGGAAGTAGCCTTGGCGCCCGCAGCCGCAGTAGACGATGAAGGGGCGATGGCACCGTAGTTGATCGCGTGAGCCATGCTTCCGTGCGAGTGTAATGTTCCGCCCTTGCCGGCCAACACACCCTTCCCACTTCGAGGTGTACTTGTGCCGCTTGTTCGCTCTGGCTCCTTGTATCCCACTGGTGGGGCGAAGTCGACCGACAGATCGGTCTCTAACGTGCAGATGGCGTTGCTCGAGTGCTCTGGTTTCGTCTCTAATACGGCAATGCTATAGACATTATCGTTGTAGGCAAAGGTAAATATGTCGCCCTTTGTGAGGCAAGCGAAGTTCCTAAAGGCGTTCTCTAGCACAGCCTTGGGGTCTGAAATTTCGAGGAAAGAAGAGTCTTGGGGTTGAAGTTTGATAAACGTGCCCAGAGGTATGCTGGTCGATTTGACCTGAAGAAGATCGCCAGGGTCAACGTTGAGCGTCTGCATCAGCCAGTACGGCAGATAGATCTTGCCTTCCTCGGCGATGAACTCCAGAACACCTGCATGGGTCGTCTTGCCGTCCTTTGCGCCGTTTACGAGCTCGAAGAGCATGGGATAGGTGATGTGTAACCGGGTGAGCTTGTCGAGAGCACTGGGAGGTAAGAAGACCTTGCCACCGTGGTTTGCCTCTACCCGCTCTGGCCCGGGCAGCATGGCGATGGGGTAGCAGCGAAAGTATTCATCGAAGCGGCGTGGAGCACCGCCGCGGTGCATGGCTTGGTACATGGCCATAGGATCGTCTCCGTCGTAGAAGTTGGGGTTGAACTGGGGGATGTTGTCAGAGGGGAGCGGAAGCAGCGGTGTGGAGGGGTTTCGTACCATGTTGGCGCTATTGTTATTCTGCGGGGAGCTCGGGGGATTACTTTGCAGCCAAAATCTCTGGCTCGGGGTACTGTGACTTGAGGGGGGTTCGTAGTCTACGATCACAAGCAAGTGAATGGCACGGGTGGCATGAAGGCTCCAGCCAGAATGACGGAACCAGCGCGCGGCTCTACAAGGGTTAGCGTCGGTCGGCAGCCCGCAGCTTGGCGTCATGGCCCGTGCTCAAGCTATCTGCCTGCTGTTGCCCCGCCGTTTGTTGACCTAGCTTCCCCTCCACCACCCAACACCCACATCGCTGCCTGCTTCGCGTATTCGTCGCAAAGCAAAGACGCAGGCACGACACCACTTCATACTCCATATCGGAAAAGCCCCTGAGCGTTTGCTTGTCATCATGTACAACGCAGCGCGCCCGACGAAACGCGGCGACAAGTTTGCGCGCACTCATCACCTCGATTCTGACGGGCCGGCCTCGAAGCGACCACGATTCGACCCACGCAACCCATCTACGCTGGCAGCAGATGTCGAGGACGAAGATCCGATCCTGGACGCCGATGAGATTGGAAAACGCGGCGGTGTCAAGCGCAATGCTGTCAATATCGACGGATACGAGTCGGACAGCTCCATCGAAAACTTCGATGAAGCCGAAGCGAAGGCATCCAAGGACGATGACGACATATTTGCCGATTCGGACGGAGTGTCGGATGAGGATAAAGCGTACAAACACACGAGCAAGAAGAAGAACGACGTGCGCTTCCTGGAGAACCACCAGATCAAAGGACAGGTGGCCACAAGCAAAGGCGGAGGCCACGTGGGGCTCAATTACGAGGACGAGAGCAGTAGCGACAGCGGGAACGATGAGGAGCGAGATCGTCTTGACTCAGATGTCGACGAGGAGGTCGGAGCTGGCGGCAAGAAGCGGCACGCACCGAAGCTTGACGCATTCAACATGAAGCAAGAGCAAGAGGAGGGCCGGTTCGACGAGGCTGGCAACTACGTGCGAACAGCGGCAGATCCAGACGCCGCTCAAGATTCATGGCTTGACGGCATCACAAAGAAGCAGATCCTGCGAGCTGCAGAGGCCAAGGACATGGCAGAGGAGAAGCAGAGGGTTCGACGCCGGGAAGAGGACTCGATCACTACTGGTGATAGTCTCACAGAGCTGATTCCCCACCTTGCAAGAGGCGAGTCCTGTTTCGACGCTCTGGCACGCCACAACAAAGTCGTCCAACAAAATACTCCCAAGTTCATCAACAACAAAAAGAGGCGCCTGCAGGAGATGAACGTCGAGGAGGACCCTGCCAAGGCCACTGCCCTTGCGAAAGCAAAGGAGGCTATCCAGGCTATCACCAATTCTGCGGCCCGGCTGCAGAAACGTGGTTACGATGAGATCTACGAGGAGCCGCGCGAGCTCATCACTCGCCACTACAGGCGCGAGACAGGTGAGATCTGGAAAGATCCTCCAAGGACCTTCGAGTTCCGCTGGGAAGCTGCTCCGGATGAGGTCCATGGCCCTTACGACGGTCCTACGATGCATGCATGGTACGATGAAGGCCACTTCGAGGCTGGCGCCGAATTCAGAACAATCGGCGGCATTCAGTGGTTTGATGAGCCTGATTTTGACTGAGATTAGATGCCACCGAAAATTTTCATAATCTGTCATATCCAGGAACTATCGTGGGGATCGTAAATGGTCACTCAGTTTTCCACGCTCACATATCCTCACTAACAGACAGCCAGCGAAAGAAGTCACGCCAACTCCGATCCTTGGAGTTGGCGCAGTCGCTTGGGACAGTCTGTCGATCAACTGCACGACCCGCAGCTGGAACGCCCGGAACACAGAACCTGCTCTGGCTCTCCAGACAAGGCCAATAACACACGGGCGTGCACTCTACAACAAGGCCCTGAAGACTGCGTTTATGAATGCAGCAGCAATTTTCCTATTTTCGTCGATTGTACTCTATAGATAAAAGTGATTTGGTAGTCGCCCGAGAGCGTCAGATACCAGCCGAACAGTTCATGCCAATCCTGTAATCTAGTTGACTCCCCTCGGTACACATAATTCAATCTGTCAATCTGATGCTCGATGTACCTCTCCTGTCACAAGTACCTCGCTATGAGAAGACGTCGACAGTGCCCTGCGCCACTACAGGTCTTCAAAGCTCTCAACGGCAGCACCTCAGGGCGAATCAGGCCCCAGTGCGGCACATGGGAGGCGAAGATTGGGCTGTGCAGTGCTCGGCTAGATCACATGACCGACATCGTATGCAGCGTGCCCGTGTCACCCAGCCGCTCGGAGGATGTGGTGTTGTGCAGCAATGGAGTCCAAGCAAACGCTGTGGCACGACGTGGGCGAGCAAGCGGCCCTTTTGGTGCGCATGTACATGATGCAATGTTTCAAGCCCCTTTGCAGAAAGTGGGAGGGGAGGGAGAGTGCCGGTGCGGTATGGGCAGCTGATGCGCCATGGGCACCCGACCAGTGCGCACCCGACCACGACGCGGCCGGGGAGAGAGTGCTGACCACGAGACGTGCCGAGCTGGATGAATAGGCAAAAGTGGGAGAGTGTGGACAGACTCACAGACTTTGGGTTGCAGCCAAAAGCAACGGGCAGCGGGCGCCATTGGACTTGTTTCTTGGGCAAAAGGGAGCAGCTATGGACCAGGTGGGATTGAGTAAGGCGTCGCGCGTCGGGCCGCCCAATCGAGAGGGCTCCCGTGGGCGTCGTGTGCGTTGCGGCGGGCGGCAATATTGGGAGCTGGGCGGGCGGCGGCGGCGGGCTGCGGACGTGGTGCAGGAGATATAGATGGCATGTACCAAGGTTGCACGTCCAGCGGCGACGGGGCGATGAGGATGGGGAGTGACGGTGACACCGCACGCAATGGCGGCGGCTGCGACGTCTCTCATTCCTCGCAACGCAGTGAGTGAGTGACTCAGCGTGCGCGCGAACAAACCCTCCAGCTTTGTTCTGCGAGCCGTGTGCGTGTTGTGCCAGTGTGCGTGTGTGTGCGTGTGCGTGGGCCGTGAGCGAGGTCGTGCATCCTGTCGAGCCTCCTCCTCCCTCCCCTCGCTCGCCGCCGCCGCGCCTGCTGTGCCCGCTGTGCCCGCTGCCTGCCCGCTGCCCGTCGTTCCCCGCTGCTAGCGAAGCGCGACCTCATTTTCTGCCCTCGCAGCCTCCCCCCATCCACACAACACCGCTGCCGGCCTCGCCACCGCTCTCGCCCTCTCCTGCGCCGCCGCCGACGCGTGCAGACTGACCAGCCCCGACCAGCCCTGACCAACCCGCATCAGCCCTGACGTCTTCTTGGACGCCCGCCGCATCGTAGACCCACCCTGGCCTGCGCTGCTCATTACAAGGGAAATAGGAGCTGCCCTAACACGTCGTCCCCAGCCCTCGTCGCACACCACCGCTCCGGCTGGGACGTCGTCGCCCGTCTGCTTCTGCCTCTGCCTCTGCCTCTGCTTCTGCTTCTCCTTCTGCCTCTGCCTCGCTGCACCACACTCTTTTGCTGGCGCCGCCCTTACTCGCTCGTTCTTGCCCGGCCGTCCGCTGTTGCTACAGCCCTGATCCTCGCGGCTCCTGGTCTTGGCAGCAAATGTTCTGAAGCACCCTGCACCTGACTGCCTTCCAAGGTCCTGAAATCCCACGCCTGCCCGCTGAGCCTCGCTCTTCCACTCCCCGTCCACCATGTATTCCGCCTATGATCCGCCCTCGTCGCGGTCTCCAGGCTCGCATCGCCATCAGCCTCAGACCCTTCACCGCCAGCCCTCCCGCCAGTTCGATGCCTACGGCCAGCTCACCCAAGGGGGCCTGTACACGGCCGAGGACCACGCCCGCGGCTACGACCAACCGCGTACCTACGACCGCCTCAACGCGACCGTCCACGGCGGATACTCGTATGACATGGGCGCGCCCGCCTGGAACACAAATGCCTTTGGCCAAAACAACCCTCTCTCCTCCCTTGGCGGGACCGCTGGCAGGATGAAGCAGCCGGGGCGAGGAGGAAGAAGTGCCCTCCCCACAGTAAGACGACGCGCAGACGCATCCCATTCGTTCCGCTGCTAACATGTGTTCCTCCAGGGATGGCTCGACCAGCCCCAGCCTCTGCCCACCTTTGCGATCCCTGGGCTTGGTTCCGGACATCCAGCTTCCGTCATGGGCGGTCTCCGTCAAGAGCAGTATCCAGACATTGACGAAGAGCTCATCCCAACTGCCATCGTGATCAAGAACATTCCCTTCGCCGTCAAGAAGGAGCAGCTGGTCCAGCTGATGACTGATCTGCGACTACCCTTGCCGTACGCCTTCAACTACCATTTCGATAATGGAGTTTTCAGGGGCTTGGCTTTTGCCAATTTTACCACAGCCGACGAAACCGCGTCCGTCATCGACGCCATGAACCATTTCGAGCTGCATGGGAGGAAGCTCCGCGTTGAATACAAAAAGATGCTGCCGATAGCAGAGCGCGAACGTATTGAGCGAGAGAAGCGAGAGCGGCGAGGGCAGCTTGAAGAGCAGCATAGGCCACTGGGCGGCGGGACCCTTCAGACCCAGCCATCCTACAGCTCGCTGGCGTCGCACATTCCCGCCAGTTCACCTTCGCCGGTGAACGGACGACCATCCAAGATGGGCAAGTTATACCGAGAACACCTCATTTCATGCATTACTGACAACTCACAGACGTAGACCTAAACGATCCCCAGGTTCTGCAGTTCTATTCTCAGATGCTCATCTTCAAGGAATCTCCTGAACGAGAGAGCATGACATTCCCTTCCTCCCTGGTCCCCAGCCAACGCCGCATCATTCACACTCTCGCTCACCAACTTGGTCTAGCTCATGTGTCCAAAGGTTCAGGTGAACAGCGCCAGGTGCACATCTTCAAGGTGCACGACAACCCCAACCTAAGCCCGCCTATGCCGCAGATGCCACAGATGCCAACCGAGCAACCTCGTCGCGGTCTCAACCGTGCTGCAACCACAGACTTCAGCGATGTGCGAGAAGGATTCTACAATGCTTTTGGTAGACAAGCCTCTGGCCTGCTTGGGTTCCCTGATTCACCCGGCGGCTTGAGTGCTGCACCCAACCTTCGAGCCGCGAAATCATACGCTGATTTGCGATCGTACACACCCTCTCCAGCACCCTCCACGGCCAGTCATCCAACTGGTCTCGGGCGTCTTGGGCTTAACGAACTATCTTTCGGCGGAACGTCGACCTCTACCAACCCCAATGGCACTCCTACAGCTGCTTCCATGTCACAGCGTGACGAAGGTCTTTTAGAGCGCGAAATGAACCGAATGCAGATCGGTTCAGGATTTGGTCAGAGCAGCAGCCCGCGTGCCCTGCGACAGATGACTTCGTGGGAAAACCCAGGACCTATTGGGGGTCATCGAGCCTTTGGCGTGGCTTACGATGACCAGTCTCGCGAGCGTGGCCTCCCAGCTAGGCAGCCTCGCGGCCCGATCCCTGAGCGAGGCACCGGATTTGGTCGCCCAAGGCAAAACGGTCACCAGGGGCGGGGCAGCGACGAGCTGTCCTCGCAATCCAACGTTGAGATCCTGGTAGGACCAGGACAGTAGGAATGAGCTTTGACGGTGACCCGCTCATTCCTTTACGCAACAGTATGATCCCCGACGTTGTCACTGATGACAACGAACGACGGGTACGAAGGAATAGGAGGAAGAAATAGGATGGACGGTTGGCGAATCTATCACGGCCTGGACTTACACAGGCTTCATACTCTGGATCAGCTACATCTCACGACGTATACGAAGAATGACGCCACGACCGTAGAGACTACATCAACGGGGCCCGCGCTCCACACTCGCATCTTCGATTTGGGTACTGAAAAGCATTTGACGAACATACTGGATTTCTGCCATTTTGCAGTTTTCACCCCTTTTCAATCTACTGGTGGGGACACTGTATTAGTTTTTACTTCCCTTCGAGCACATTGTGGGAGGGCATGTTTATGGTTCCCAACATAATTCCACTTCTCAATAGCCCGATTGGGCTCGCCGACGACAATAACGCCGCTGCGTTAGACGCTGCATTAGACGATGGCGCGGATGATGAGATACCTTGGCCAGTACTTCCTGGCGCAGTCACGAATGCGCACTACGCACTACGCACTCCCAGACACGAGTACAACCAGCACACGCTTCTTCTCGGCCAATGCCAGTATAGAATGCACCATTTGGGTCGCCTTTCGTATGCGCTATGCGATATAGTGCGTTCTCAACCCATCATCATTATCGCTATTACCACCAGCGTAGACTGAGCCTGCATAGCCCCGTCGGCTTGTTTTCGCTTCGAACCCACCCCACTTTATGACTTCACTGCAGGTCGCCTGGACATAGTTGACACGAACGGTCGATGGCTTAATGATACGACAGCACACGAGGGCGTGGAGAATTTGAGCAGCCTTTGGTTTGTCGGTTTGTACAAGGGGTTTTTTTCTCTACCCAATTCTCTCATTCCTACTTGGTATGGTTACGGTGTTATGCGGTCTCTTTTTTGGAACTATACTTTCTCTTCTTGTCAAACACGTTCGTTACTGTATTGTAATATGCACCTAATATATCGAGGTACCTGTAGGTATCACTTCAATATCGTTCTCTCCTGCATTTGCACGCTGTGCGGTTGACCCTCGACACAATCAGCCCCAAGTGTGGTCATTGGAGCATCTTTGGCCTTTACATTGATGCCCCTGGAGCGGTATGCACTGCGAGTGCATATCTGGTAGGACTATGGCTACATGTATGGCAGATCTAACAAGTAGTTTTTGATTATATCAAAGCTAAAACGCCTACGGTACTCTCGCTCTTCAAGAGTCATGCCCGGTCACTATTATCATCGTAAATCCATCACCCTCACCTACTCATTCGAAATAGAATGCGAGTTTATGTCTTTCTCGCAATTCCAGGCGGTACCTACAATGCAAGGACGACGAGAGCGCACTCCCACTTCAAGACATAGCCTTGAATGAAGGGCAAGAAGAGTGAATTGTGATGTGGGTGTGCGTGGAAAGGGCGATCGAAGAAGATATTCTCGGCCAAGGTGAAGAAAGGTATTTGGCGCACACTATGCATGGTCCGACTATGTGCACGACACTGTTCATGTGTGCATCCTTCGAGCGTGTTGCTATTTACAAAACTCGAAGTGATACCGATACTGGGGAGTGTGCATGTGTGCATGTGACAGTTGGTTAAGGAGAAAAGAGTGTGTGTGCAAATAAGGCCGTTTGTGAAAGATTGAGAATAGTCTGAGTCGCGTGCATGTATATAACTTGCGCGATCAGAGTCATGCCTGCTGGACTATAGGCGTGCTCACTGTTGCATCCATGGATGGCGCTGTGTAACGGGGCTGCTAGGGAGCCAGAAGCCGAATGGGCTTGTTCCAGTTGACGTGTCCAAAACACAGTTGAACGGATTGTAACAGTCATGCGTTCGCATGACGTCTTTCAAGAGCAGTGGGTGATGTAGCAAATGTTGTAGCGGATCAGTGTTGAGAGGCTTGTTGCTACATAGAAATCCTTTGAAATAATCCCCGGCCTAACACCAACCCACACGCCTTAAACAGAATGACAGAATAACCATCCGCCTATGAGGGTACTTGTCCCCACGTAACCTCAACAACACCACAACGTCCGGCCACCACGCGCCTCGGAATTGAATGAGAGAAGGAGCGCGCGCGACATGATCCAAGACAGGAGAAGAGAAGACGCGTCCGTAGCCCTTCATCACTTTGCGCAACAGCCTTGATGGCCGCCTTTGCCTCAGCCGAGCTGTTGCTGCCTGACACGCGTGGAGCTTCTTTGTTCGCACACTTTGCCACTCGGAACTCGGCCCCTCTACGCCTCGATCGCTGCCTTGCCCTTCTTCTTCTGCTCCACCTTCAGCAGCAGCGCGCGGTTGATGTGAGGTAGCACGCCACCAAAGGCGATGGTAGCGCGAATCAACGTGTCCAGTTCCTCATCACCGCGGATGGCGAGTTGCAGGTGGCGCGGCGTGATGCGCTTGACCTTGAGATCCTTGGCTGCGTTTCCGGCCAGCTCGAGGACTTCGGCTGTCAGGTACTCGAGAACGGCGGTTAGGTAGATGGCGGCTTTGGGGCCGATGCGCGTCTTTTGGCGGGTGATGGTCCGAAGGTGTCGCTTTATGCGACCGCAGGGGAACTGTACACAAGGCCTTGGGTCAGCGCGTCGCGGTTTGAGCAGGATGCAGAGGCAGCACGAGCTGCGGCTGCCTTCAGCGTGCATCGAGGAGCACTCTTACCTGCAGGCCGGCCTTTGCCGAGTGCGACTTGGTTGCTTTGGCGTGCGAGTCGCCTTTCCCGCCCGTCTTGCCTCCGGTTTTACCTGCCGTCGCAATCAGAATGGCCCAGATGTGGTCAAAGGACTGTGCAGAGTCAGCGCGTACCTTTGCCGCCGGGCATGTTTGCTAGGTTTCGTCGAGTCGAGGAGTGGTAGTGTTGTGGGGGCAGTCGGTGGGCTCGGATGGCGCGCGATAGTGTTCTCGGGGTGGAGTGGTGTCGGTGGGAGGTGGGGTGGCTGGGAAGGTAATGTTGTGGTGATTCTCTGGCGCGTACACTAAATCAGGCAAGGCAAGAACCGCCCAGGTTGGCTCGTTTCGCAGAGGGACAGGGCACGTGATGAACCGTCCGTCCGTGCTCGACGCCCGTGCGTACAGACGGGTGTGGTCGAGAGGTGGATGGAGAGAGGCGTGCCGGGCCGTACAGAGGCCATTGTGATGCTCTTGTAGAGGACACGTAGGCAGCAGTTGGCGGGCGCCGGTGCCTGCCGCTGAGCTGTGTCGGGCGTTTGAGAAGGCCCCAGGTGCCAGACGTGGGCCTGCTACCTACCTGGGGAGAAGTGTCCAGACTGGGCGCATGTCTGGGCAGTCGAGCAGTGATATGACGGATGTAGAGAAGCTGAGAGTAAGAGAGACAGACTTTGTACTGAGAGGAGGCCGAGTGGCATTAAAAGGTATGGGCGAGCATAGGTATATAGACAGCGAACGAAAGTGATGGCTTGACGGAGAGAAGACGAAAGCGAATACTTGGCCTGCCAGACCCCCAATCGATGAGACTGGTCCAACTTGCTCTGGAGCTGCTGTACCCGAGTGTGCGAGCAACAACGGCTGCCCGTGCGGTGCTGAGGTGGTGTTCGCGATGGATTTGGGCTCGAAGCTGCATCCGTAGCGCACCCACAGCGAGTCCATGCCGAATCGGCGGCTAGCGTCTTGGGCCAACCGACGAAACGCCCTCGCAACTGACAGCTCCCTTTCCGACCACCACTGGTGCCCGCATACCATGCCGACGCTCCTCTAGCTGCCCTGCGCGTGCGCCTCCCACCCATTCCTACGCCTGGTCACGCCTGAGCCGCGACGCAGACATCCCAAACAGGGCCCGAGCACCCCTAAAACATCCGAGCTTCTCGTTTCGGCCAGCTATATCCCATCGCCGCTCCAGCAGCATCACCCCCGACGACGCCGACGCCGCATGTCCAGTCCCCTCGGCTGCCCAACAGCGTCGGAATCAGAAGCTCACCACCTCGCCCATGGCGTGGCAGTCGCCCTCGGTCATGAATGCGGGCGGCGCGGCCGGCGGAGGAGACGGGGGCGGGCCAACAGGGACTGAATACACGCTCCAGGGTATGATGAGCCCCCAATTGCGGGCCTATATGGGTGCTGCTGCGGAATCAGCGTATGCTAACGATGCCTATAGGCGTGATGCGCTTCCTCCAGCTCGAGTGGCACAACCATGAACGCGCCAGGAACGCCTGGGACATTGAGCGCGCAGAAATGAAGGCCAAGATCGCGAAGCAGGAAGGCGAGGTTCGCAGCGCAAAGAAGCTCAATGACCAGCTCAACAAGCACATTCGCATGCTGGAACAGGCCCTGCTGGCCGAGCGCAACAAGAGCAAGCCCAGCGGGGATGCCAAAGACGAGAGCAAGGACGCCAAAGGCAAGGCTGCTGCGCGTGCAGACCTCAAGAGCAGTATGTCTCCAAGGCGTGCGCGACCCCCTTTGCCCTCTTCTGTGCAGAGCTAACGTGTGTCATGTGCAGCGCAAAACAAGCACCACAACTCCTTCCTCGACATCGAAGGCGAGCCTGAGCGGTCGGAGGCAGACCGAGACGCTCTGCGCGAGAAGTCGAAGCTGTACCTCACCAAATGCGTCGAAGAGATCACCTACCTGTTGACGCCGCCCGCGCAGCCCCCGCCTCCCCAACCTGGCCTGCATACGCTCGGAAACGGCGCGGGCTTCATGAACCACGGGGATGCTTCCATGGAGGAAATGTACCTCCAGCACCGCCCAAGACAGCAACCACAGCTACCTACCGCCCCCAACACGTCCATGTCGAATCATCAGGCGCCGAGTATCCCCGCAGTCTCCGATATTCACAATATTCCACCGCACTCGCAGCCACCTCAAGCCCCTTCCATGACTCGTGAACCCTCGGGCCAGCAGCAGTTCCCCATCCATTCCAGCGACTTCTTTGGTCAGCAGCAACAACAGCCGCAAGCGCCTCAGCATTTTGCTACTGTCCCCGAAGAACATGTTGAAAGGATCACGCATGCATATGACAACCAGGGTCGACAGATTCAGAGTCAGGCCGAGGACAACCAGATCACAGGCCAAGTGACAGAGCGCAGCTCAGAACGGGACGACCAATGGAATTTCGGAGACAATGAGAATGAGAATGAGAATGAGACTATGATACAACCAGATGCTCAACCACCGCGGAGACAAGACACAGAAAGCTTCCCGACCCAGATACCGACAAAGTCTCCTCCCCGTGGAACTCAATTGGCCCATCGCCGGAAGAGCTCAGGAACTCAGTCGAGACGGCGGAGCGAGGGCCACGACACTCGCCAAGCCCTCGGCCAGCACACTGGATCAGAACAGCGACCGTTCAATGTACGATTCGCTCTCCGTGGCCACCTCGATGTTGTCCGCTCCGTCATCTTCACTGGCGGTGGTAGTCCCGCCGAGCCAGAGATTTGTACAGCAGGTGACGATGGAATGATAAAGAGGTGGATTATCCCTGCCAGCTACGTGAATCAGCACGGCATGAACAACGACCTAGATATACAACCATACTGGTCACATCGTGGGCACGAGGGGATCGTGACTTCTCTTGCAGCGTGTCCCGCCTCGGCTTCCTTCGCCACTGGTGGCCGCGTCTCTGGTGACGGTTGGATATTCTCTGGTGGTCAGGATGCCACGATCCGAGTCTGGGAAAGGGGCCGTGTCGACCCCAAAGCTACTCTCGACGGCCACACAGATACCGTTTGGACTGTTTGTGTTCTTCCTGCTACCTGCGCTACAGTATTTGGACAGGATTGCAACAACTACGGGGGCCCGGACCGGATACTGCTCGCCTCTGGCTCTGCCGACGGAACCATCAAGCTCTGGGCGGTAAGCGCTCCGCCACAGATAGTCTCACCTCAGACAGGATCACGACGAGGCGTTGGAGGAAGCCGAAGGCATTCGGTAACCTCAGGCTCCAATTATCCCTCGTCCCCCCAACCCAGCATTGCAACAACGACACCTTTCCGCTACATGCTCATACATACAATTGAGCGCGCCACACATCCATCGCCAACATGTATCAACCCGCTATCTCTGTCTGGGGACAATCTCGTTGTGTCCTTCTCGGATGCTTCGATTCTGGTTTACGATACCCGAACCGGAGAAGAGATTGTTGGAATGGCGAGTACCGAGAGCTACAACGGGACTCCGGCAACTGGTGTGAATGCTGTCGTTGCAACGACTCAAGGCGCAGAGGGATCCGTGGACACTGGAAGAGGCCTGCATGAAGAAGAGGGCACCGTGCATGGCCCAACTGGGTCGAGCAACTCCGGTGGGGTCGAAGGAGTGGTGATGAGTGGTCACGAGGACTCGTACATCAAACTGTACGATGCAAACTCGGGTATTGACGGAGCCCTTCATCTATTCGGGATATGCTTCTGACACGCTACAGGCCAAAACACGTATAGCATGATCGCACACCCTTCGGCAATATCCTCACTCTCCCTCAGCAAAGATGGCCGTGAAGCTGTGTCCGGCGGACATGACGGTGCAGTTCGATTTTGGTCCATGGACAAACGCATCTGCACGCAAGACATTGATGCGCATTCGCCCATGCGCGGTGAAGGTGCCTGCAGCGTGGTCTGGAGCCAGGACGGACGGCTTGTAGTCTCTGGAGGCGGAGACGGTGTGGTCAAGGTCTTCGCGAGATAGCCTCTGCGAATCCTTTGGAGCCCTCGAACACAAATGCGCCCTCTGTTCTACGCCCACCCAGAAGCCAGAACCGCCACCCCTCTTTGTTCCAGCCCATAATATTCTTGACACTTGCGCTTCTTGTATGATCCCTTACCTCGCCATTCCTGCACACTATACCTCGATATTTATTCTACTATGTGGTCGGTCGAGCGATGGGCCAAGTATTGAGGCTTGCAGAGGCTGACACTTAATGCATGGTTCTGGGGCGCAAAAGATAGCATGGCAGTGTGAGCTTTCCTGATGGGTCCTGCCTTTACCTGTATTATATAAATGGGTGGAGTGAAGTGCAAGGGCGAGGCCTTGCGCCTCGGTGTATGAAACTTTCAGTGTACAACCATGCAAAAGTGACGTGCGGTACTAGATATGCATAGCCTTTCCTTCTAAGATAAGTCAAGTCCGGCAATACGTTGTACATGTCATTGTTGGCTCCAGATGCTAGGCTAGGCGCAATGTGGGGTCGGAGAAACCATTTTGCCGATGGGCTTGAACTCATCAACAGCGTAAGGCGCAATGTATGAGGCCTCGCTGTGCGCCAGATAAGTTTGGTCCGTTCCGGATCAGCGGTAGGATCTCGCTGGTATAGCCATCTGGGCACTCACCCGAAGCCAGCCCCTCATTGGCCTCACCTTCCCAAATCTTCACGCCATCACCGCGACGGCCACCCATCCAGCCTTTCCGACTTCCGACTTCCGACCCTTCCACTCCATTCTTGAACCTCAGCAATCGACAGGCGGGAACTATATCATTGTCTCTTTGTATCAAGAGTGCGGTTTGGCTACAAGCGAGTCGCGTTTTACGTGCCAGAGACTTCCGCCGAACAACCTACAAGCCGTGTCGGGATATAGAAAAACACTCACAGGTGCCCGCCCGCCTTCCTACATCAACGCACGTATCTGTGCAAGATATTCCTCCGATTCATCTGCCCCGAGAAACATCTACCGCTGCCGCATTGATCGCGATCGAGACAATACCATTAATCGGAAGCGGGAACCAAGTCTTGAGCACACGGCGACAACTCGTCCGCCCAGCTGGCCGCGGGTTACTTCGAACGGGAAACTCCTAAAGAGCAACGTGAGGACACATGTCTAGCCGCAAAAGGCGCGCTCCGGGCGCATCGCCTCAAGTCCCGCAACAGCCGGGCCTACAGAGCAATGTAAACGGACAAGATTCGGGAGCCTTGTCCATGGACCCATATCTAGGCAATTGGGCCGATGCTTCAAACACCGACCTCAATATGACATTTGGTGATCAGCCCATGTTCGATTACCAAGGCAACTTCGGGCCCGCAGGTCAGCAGGGTCACAATCGCATCGTTTCGCTAGATGGACTGAACGACGAATCGGCCGACGTCAACGCATATTCCAACCAGCTAGTACGACGGAATCCGAACCAACAACTGACTGCGCGCGGGCACGCGCCTTGGGATTCTCCCAATGACGCGAATACTGGACAACATTGGGAGCCTCCAGAGGAAGAGGATGAAGATCTTGAGCAAAAAGCCATCGTAGCGAAGAAGGATGCGCAGACCAAGCGGAAGCAGATCCCACCTTTTGTTCAGAAACTCAGCAGGTAGGTAGCCCCATTTTCTCAATCCTGGTGCAATAGCATACCTCGGAGACGACATGCGATTGAAGTTTGAGTCCAATGGGTTTGAGATCGCCACGGTAGATGTTTTCACAGTGTTTCCTGGCTTGCAAGCAACCCTGCAGTCTCCAATACTTACCCTCTGAGCCACCAGCTCATAAACACGTAAGACGGAGGATTGGCTGACATTCCACCCACCAGCTTCCTAGACAACAACAAAAATGAAAATCTCATTCGGTGGTCGGATGATGGTAACTCATTTATTGTGCTAGATGAAGATGAGTTTGCGCGGACCCTGATACCTGAGCTCTTCAAACACAACAACTATGCCTCATTCGTGCGTCAGCTCAACATGTACGGCTTCCACAAAAAGGTCGGGCTCTCCGACAACTCAATGAAAGCAAGCGAGACCAAAGCAAAGGCTCCGAGCGAGTACTATAACAAATATTTCAAGCGCGGGCGATCAGAGTTACTTTGGCTCATCCAGAAACCCAAAAATCCTGGACCAGCGCCAAAGCGCAAGCGGGACGATGATATCAAGCAGGGTGATAGCGATGAAGAGCGTAGATACGCACCTGACGGAGGAGGCGGTGGCAGTGGGAATTATGGCGACGACCGGCTCGCCGTCAGGAATCAGTCGGACGTTGCAGTGATTCCAAAAGCGGAATACAACAACCTCAGAAGCGAGGTGCGGGCGCTGCAACAGCAACAAAAGGTCATCTCGAACATCTTGACGCAGATAAAGCAGCAGAACGATCAGCTGTACCGACAAGCTGAGGCTTTTCGGAACTTGCACGACCGTCATGAGAACTCGATCAGCGCCATACTGACCTTTCTCGCAACCTTCTACAACAGGAGTGTGGAAGCAAACGGCGGCGCAAACATCGCGGACTTGTTCGCAGCTTCAAACACCCAGCAGCAACCCCAGGGGAGCGTCGTTGATATTGGAGATTATCCAGACAAGCCTTTCAAAGACACACCGCCGGTGCATCGGCCGGCCAGGCGACCTCTAGCACTTTTGCCTGCTCCCACTCAGAAAGATGCATTGTCCCCTGCAGATCGGGCCGCAACAATCAGTCCTTCTATCCGTTCAGCGGGTGCCAGCCCAATACCAAAATCTGCCACTAGACCGCAAGTTTTCAAGCCGTCTGCTGCGCAAGCAAGCACCGTGCCGCCTGCTTCTGCAGGTTTCGAGAGTCAAGGCGTGAGCGATAGAACTTCGGTGCCAATTAAGATCGATAATACTGAGCGTCTTCAGCCATCAGATGGGTTTCCCGAGGCAGACGAGGTCATGTCTGCGATTCAGAACGTCAATTCTAGCCAGCCTGGGAACCAAAGCTTCGACTTCCCGACTGCTCTGAGCAACTACCAGACACAGGGCGGAAACGCTCCTCTCACGCAACAAGAACGCAACAGCGTGCTCTCACTCATGGCAAACAACACCTCTGCTGCATCACCCAACAGCGCGTTAGCCCAGAACAGTAACAACGCACTCGCCAATCCGCACCCCCCGGACATGCCTTCATTAGACCAGTTTGTTACAACGCAGGCTCAGCTGGACATGCTCCAAAAGATGTCCGAGACCCAAGGAGCTCATATTCATCAACTGCAGGAACGCCTACAGCCCCTAAGCCCCAGCGGTTCAATACCTGGTTTGAGCGAAAATTCTTACTTTCCTGGAGGGCAACTTGACGATCTCGATCTGGATGCATTCACTCAGGGCGACGACTTCTTCCCCGATACTACACAGGGCCCCGGCAATGTAGACACAGGTGACGGGACGCTGCCAGATTTGGATTTCCAGCTTAATCAGTACGCAAATCCGGATGACGCGTTTGGTGGCTTTGATGGCACTGCCGAGGAGAGTGAGAGAAAAAAAGTAGAAAGCGTCAGCTCTGAAGCTACCAGCCCAGCTATGACAGTGGAGGAGGTGGATGAAGACGGCGACAATAAGCGTACCCCAAAGAGAAGGCGGAAGTAGGCAGTCCCTGCAGCAAAGTTTGAGCATCCAGCAGATGACCTGGCACGGCCTGCTACGACGATATGATCCTAACGGGCATCACTCTCATGTGCTCTGGCGTTTTAGATTCTTTGTAATTTCTTACAGCGTTGGCATTTAAAACCAAGCGTCCAACAAAGCATTGCACAAATTTGATTGATACCCTCTACCTATAGTAGCATTCGTGCACTCCTTCACTACAAATGCCCATGCCTTACGCCGCAACCCCACCGTCCCTCTGCTTCACATACGCAACCCTATACTGATTCCCCTCGGTCCCCTCTCCCCGATTCAGCGGCGTCCACTTGGGCTCGTCCTGAAACAAGCGCATCGCCTTTGTATAATTCTGCGTGTCCGTCGTGAAGCGGTGGTAGATGCCCGCGGGCATGATCATCAGATCGTGCTTCTCGAGCTTGATGCGCACCCAATCGTCGTCCTGGCCGCGCACATCGAAGTAGCCGCCCCCGTCCAGAATGTACCGGATCTCCTCGTCCTCGTGCAGATGCTCGGCGAAGAAGGCTTTGATCTTGTCGTCGTAGACGGCGCCGAGGGCTGTGGGCGAGATGGTGATTTCGTCGCGGTTCTTGTAGGAGCGCGAGGTGGCGAGGGCGTTGACGGAGTCGAGGGAGGGGTAGTTGTAGTGGAGGATGCCGAGCTTGGAGAGGTACTGGGGGAAAGAGTGTAAGTGGGGAGTGCTGGGTGGGTGTGTCTGGGGGCAAGGTACCTCTGGGGAGACTTCGCGACCGGAGTCATGCGGTTCGCGTTGGTCTCCCTGTCATGGCTTCAGTCTGTGTGTCGAGGTGTTGAGGGTCTGGGGGACGGTACTGGGAGGTTGTCGAACCAGTAAGCCTTCATTTTGAGCTGATTTGGTAGGATAGGATGTGTTAGGATTGAAGTGGAGCGGTTTGCGCCGACTGCATCGCGCGCGAGATAGACAGCAATTAAATAAATGTCCCCGCTGCACATGGACTAGCTTCTGATGGCGTCATCAGGATTATTCACCGATCAAGGCCCGACCATGGCCGAGCCATCACAAACATTTGAGGGCCTTATATTTGCCATCCACTCACTGGTGGCACGCTTAGCGGATGATGTCGAAGTGGCTTAATTCGGTAGGAACTAACTTCATCGGGAGTCTAATGCTGCTGGTCCAGTGCAGTGGCATTACAAAGATCACATCTCCTAAAGTGGCATGTAGTTGAAAAACCAAAGGCTTCTGCATTGAAGTGCCAGGTAGGCCTACCAGCCCTGGTCCGACTAGAAGGTAGAACGACTGGCAGCCTCGCTACTGTGCTGCTTGCCATGCCATTGCCAAACTAGCGATCGACGTTGCAGAGCATGGCGCCTTCGTCGCTCGGGTGGATGGGGCTGTCAATGTTAGGCGCCCTATATGTCCTTCTTGTAGTGACCTCAGCGACTAGTTCGCAAACGGAGCCAAATGCAAGATTCCATCATGCTTGACTTGCTTCTCGCTCATAGTATCTTCCAAGGCAAATTGCCGGCTCAGTCCCAATCGTCATCGTCGTCATCTTCTTGTTTGGCTTTGCTTTTACTTGCAGCTCTTACTTCGTCTTCTTTGCTGACTTTGGATCTCTGGAGGACATTTGCACGAATTAATCGAGCTTCAAGGTCTCTCGAAGTGAAGCTGTCAGGCGTTCGGCCCAAGCCCTCAAATCCAATGATTCGGTCCACGCCAATGCCGTCAATAAATGCAATGACACATGGTAATACTTGGACCTTCAATTTGGTGACAAGGAAGGGGCAATTGTCCACGTTAATACGAAGGAGACGGGCTTCATAATGTGCAGGTGCAAGTGACTACATTAAAATGTTAGGCAGATGAAACAGGGCAAAGCTTAGGTAGTTGAAGACTGAAGGATGGTCGAGAGCACCCGGTATGAATACTCACCTCGAGATGAGTATCCATGATCCGGCAGCGATTGAAATCCGGCTTGAAGAAGTGAACTACACAGAGCTTGGTGCTCGTAGTTATATCCATGAGCGCTTTCTCGTCTTTGATCTCGATGTAGATGCCATGACCGCCTGCTCGCAGCTGTTGAGCTCTGTCATACTCGGCATGAAGCTGCTGCAAACGCTGCTCGCGGAATGCATCCAGCTCATCGTCGTCCTCCAAGGCAGCAATCAAAGCATCTTCGTCAGAATCGTTGTCCTTTGTGGCCTTGTCGATTAAGGCGGCAACCTTCGGGTCCAACTCGGCCATGCTTGTTCGAGAGACGAGGCTGTTGTTTGGGAATGCAAAAGGGGTGTGGGCCAGGGAGACGCCAGCCGAGAAAAACGTCTTAGTGCGTGCAAGGAAAGCTTGACCTTTGATAAGGTCACGTGATGACCGCACACAAGACCCTCAATCTGAGGTTCGCACCCGAGCTGAAGACGGATGGGCTGGCCGATGGCTGAGCATGGGGTGGTTGCGTCGTCTGCTTTTCGACAATGCGCAATGAAGCCAGGTTGTTACATTTGTACACGCGGCTGACTGTACCGCCGCAGCGCCAAAGGGGGCTTGGCACATGCGCTTCCTGTGAAATTGCGAGGAGGCAACCCTAAATCCGGACCTTCAATCGACAACTCCTTGCACGTCTCCTCGCAGTCTTCCTCCCCCTTCCTTCCTTCGATTCATCTCCGCCTCAGGTGTTTTTGCGCTTGCCGTTGATCTGTCCTCCGGCGCGCCTTTCGTTCACTCCCGCCACCTACACGATACGTAGACGTTAATAAAGCCGCCCCTTGCGCCTTCCCCTCGTTCCGCGTCTCTCGCAACAATGGCCGACGAGAAGAAGAGCGATGACTACAAGATCGACATGTCCGGCGAGAAGGGCGCCTTCAACCGCGCTCCCTCGCCCATCATGCGCTCCCCCTCACACAAGGGCAACGCCATCACCGAGAACCCCATGCTCTCCATCTTATCATACTGCGTTTCGTCCATTCTGATGACCACTACCAACAAATATGTCCTGTCGGGCGTCGACTTCAATCTCAACTTCTTCTTGCTCGCTGTCCAGGTACCTTTTTCTCCATTGCGCATCCCGCGCTTAGCTGACAGCCTTCCAGTCGGTCGTGTGCGTAATTGCAATTCAAAGTTGCAAGAGCATGGGCTTCATCACCTACCGAGACTTCAACACCGACGAGGCTAAAAAGTGTCCGTTGAATACGAGAATAGACGGTTGAATCCACGACTGACGCACGCGCAGGGTTCCCCATCTCCCTACTTCTCATCGGCATGATCTATACCAGCACAAAGGCGCTCAAATTCCTCTCGATCCCCGTCTATACCATTTTCAAGAACCTGACCATCATTCTCATTGCATATGGCGAGGTGCTCTGGTTCGGCGGCTCTGTCACACCTACGGCGCTCTTTTCCTTCGGCCTGATGGTTTTTAGCTCCCTTATTGCAGCCTGGGCCGATATTCAGCACGCCCTTACGAGCTTCGGAGAGGCGAGTTCCGAGGCCACCGAGGCCATGTCTACCCTGCATGCTGGATACCTCTGGATGATGTTCAATTGCATCTGCTCCGCTACCTATGTCTTGGGCATGAGGAAGCGGATCAAATTGACAAACTTCAAGGATTTCGACAGTAAGCCGAATCACTTCAACACTCTTTTCAAATCTCTAATGCAATTACAGCCATGTATTACAACAACCTCCTCACCATCCCCATCCTCCTGGCTGCGTCTCTCTTCATCGAAGACTGGTCGTCCGCGAACATCTCAAAGAACTTCCCCGCCGACAAACAGAATGCCTTGATCGCCGCCATGATATTCTCCGGTCTCTCCTCCGTCTTCATCTCGTACACTTCGGCCTGGTGCGTGCGTGTCACGTCCTCTACAACATACTCCATGGTCGGTGCCTTGAACAAGCTACCCATCGCCCTCAGTGGATTGGTCTTCTTCGATGCCCCTGTCACATTTGGCAGCGTCTCTGCTATCTTTGTCGGCTTCGTCAGTGGTATTGTCTACGCTGTGGCCAAGATCAGACAATCCAGCAAGCCCAAGGATACTCTTCCCACATCCAGCGCTGGCCTCGTAAGCGCAAGCTCTCAAAGCATGAGGGATAGCTTGAAGTCATAGGTTGGAATTCGCTGGGTTTCACTTTTGCATAGAGGCTTCACTTGATTCATTCTCACCACATAAGAATGCACATGGTTTCACTTCTCCGGCCCGTGGCCAAATCCTACCTCTGTTCTCTCGGTAACCCCGGGCTTGCAGATACTTCTTGTAACTTCATGGTTGTTATATTAGCCTTTCAAATAGCTCCTAGACTTGGTTGGCGTTCAGGACTCCGAAGAGGAGTGGCATGGCAGCAATTAGGAGACTTTGCCTCATGTTTCGCAGCACAGGCACCAACTTATCACAATACCTAAAATGGAGTCGAGCAACACTCAATTTTCCAATGCTTCCTTTTTCCCTCCTCTTCACGCGTCTCGTGCTCCTGCCTGGCTAAGATACGCTAACTATACGTGTAGGTTATCCGATGGCTTTTGGCCGAGTCAACAAAGGTTTACTGCTCCTATTGCGTACTTTGTTTGTTCGCTGTCTTTGATAAAGTTCCCACAATGCTCGTGAATAGAATTTGCTTGTGGGTCCTTGTCTCTCCTTGCACAATGTTCTTGTTGTTTCGTCTTCTGTCTAAAAATACCTCACCTAACAAACAACATGCTACTGATCATGATAGTTCACTTTTCGTTGCTTATATCTCACATTTGACCATCAATTTCAATGTATTTGTGGACAATCACAACCCACGCCGTTGGTATTTCGTAAGCTATTTGAGACGTGAAATCAACCGCTTCCAAGGAACCGAGGAACTACAGAAAATATGCCGAGATATACAGATGTACTCAAGCTGGACAAGCTCAGGACCGCTGGGATCAAAGAGTCTTTTGTACTGGAGCCTGAGGACGAAGTAGAGGAAACCAAACCCGCTCCCGCGCGAAAGAACGTCAATTTGAGGGATTTGATCGAAGAAGCCGAAAAAGGAGATCCCACTGTCCCCGAGCGGTTACATGCGCAACGTCATGAGTTCCCAGCGCAATATCTTGCTGAAGATTATGGCAATGAAGAATACAACCCTAACCAACCGCTCCTGAACTTCAATGCTCTTCATGCGCTTGGACAACTTCTCAACACTATTCGTGCCGACCAGCGCAGCAATCAGCGACGAACGCCACACGAGGCCACAAGACTGTATGAGTACGATCCACATCTCCTTGAACACATGCTCGCTGGGGCTACATACACGGCCAGCTTGTGTCGCCGCTGCGAGAACCGCCGGCCCTGTCGCACTCACCGTCAAAGTCGGCAGTTCGAAACCTCTGTCTCACTTTGCCCACATAAGCGTATGTATGTATACTGGGCTCCAAACGACCCCGTCAACCGCAACGCAAGCTGGAAATTGGAGGTGAAAGACTTCACGGTTGGCTATCCCGAATACCAGCTCGAATGCAGGAGATGCAGAATCCCGAGACCCAGTCAGCGTGTCTCCCTGTTGACTGAGCGCTTGATCGAGGATATGCGCAAGAAAAACCTGAGGCCCACCAACAGAAGGGTTTCAGATGAAATATTCGCACTGGTGAGCGCTTGGGAATTTGCAAAGTTTGAGAGTCTGCAGAGAAGAGAGAGCACGAGAGTCGCTGAAGTGAGAAGAGAACTTGATGCCAGGAAGGCGGAGGAGGAGAGGCAAAGAATGATGGACCTGGAGGCGAAGAGAAAGATCAGTACTGAGAAGAAAGCGGCAAAACAGCAGGAAGAGGAAAGAATCAAGGGGGCCGGGAATGATCTTGTTGCAACCATCAAGGCAGCGCAAGAGCAGATTGAGAAAAAAAATCTTGATAAGAAGCAAGAAGACGAGGAGACTTCCCGAAGGCTTTCTGACCAGACACTTAAACTGGTTAAGGAAAACTTGGAGAAGGAACAAGAAAAGCTCAGCGACGAGATCAGGAGAGCTTCTGCATCGTCAGTCGAAGATGGCGAGATTGTTGAGAAAGCAGAGACCATTGGAGTGCAAAGAGTGACCCGAAGCCGGACTCGCTCTGTTGCCAGCGCTACAAGTTCGAAATCCTCTAAATCGACAGCAACGGAGCAGTGTCAAAATGGTACTGTGCAGAGGCGTAGGACGCGGAGCCAGTCGACTGCTCAATCTCCAAGCTCCGAGGAAGCCGAAGAGGTCGTCATCAAACACCGAATTCAGGAAGTCGATGTGCAGAGACGCAGGACACGGAGTCAATCCAGCGCCGCCTCTGTGGGCTCAAAGAGCTCCAAAATAGAGGTTATTGAACACCAAACCGAGGTTGATCAAGTAGTCCCAGGGCAGAGGAGAAAGCGATCCAGTGCATCTTCTGTGGGCTCGCCGACTTCACCTTCGAAGAAATTGCGTATTCAGGCCCCAACTCTTCAGTTGATCGAGGAGCAATCGTCTGTTCCAACAACTCCCCCATCAGGCTCTGGTGCTGATTCTGGCGTCGATATTTCAACGCCAACAACATATTCCACAATGTCGTCTTCAAGTCGGCGCTCTTCAAGGCGCTCCTCTAGAGCATCCTCTAGAGCATCCTCATCGGTCAAATCTCCAGTACCTCAGCCCGTTTCTCCTGTCAAATCCGAAGGAAGCCGACGTTCTTCCAGGCGTATATCCCAAGCGTCAGCTACCTCTACACGCTCGCTCCCCAAAGAAAATAGTGACAAGCGTGCCAGCTTGCACTCCGCTGACGCTCCGTCTCGGAAATCGTCGTCATCTTCCAATCCCTCTCCTCTCATCAACGCGCGCCTCGAACGACTCTCCTCCCGATCCTCATCAGTCTCGTCCACTTCCAAGAAAGCGTTCATCGACATCAACGGCGAGCCATTCGAGTCCAACGACCGATATCCCACTCCGCGCGGCTCGCAGACGTCCTCGTCGTCCAAGACTAGCATTCGTAAGCGCTCTTGTGTCAGCACCGATGGTACAACTCCACGAGAATCGTCATCCAAGCGCGTACGCTTCACCCCTGACGTCGAAGCTTTGCCTGAGACAAGTAATCCGAGGAGGCAGTCTGCGAGGTACGACATGAGCGATCTGAAGAAATGGTCGTCCAGGGACGAGGAGGCCGAGGATGAGGTTGATTATGAAGACGGACATACCAGCGATAGCGACAGCGACGAGGAAGGCCGGTTGGACTACTCGCATGAGGTTAGCGATGATGACGAGGAGGATGGCGAGATTTTGGACGATGAGGAGTAGACAGAATGGTAAGCGGGAAACGAAAGGTAAGTCGAAGCATCGCATGTAAGTATCGTAAACAATAACTATGCATTTGAACAAATAATCGTATTCATCATTCAATCATGCCAGGTATTCCCAATAACATCCCACTCCCAAAAACTCCACCCTGATACAAACAAACTATCGTACAGTATACATTATTACTGCTTAGCATCCACCTCCACCGCCACCACCACCTCCTCCACCATCGCCGCCGCCACCACCGCAGCCTCCTCCATCACCACCTCCAGAGAAGAAGCCGCCGCCGCCTCCGCCATCGCCGGCGTAGGTGTAGCCTCCGTAGCCACCACCAGAGTATCCGTGTTTACCGCCTCTGCCTCGGCGGCGCGTTTGGCGCATTGGCGGAGGGTAGTCGTAGGCTTGTCGTGAGGAACCGCAGCCCATGGTGTCGAAGTGTGTGTTGGTTGGTCAGATTGGAGTTTATTTGTATGCAGGTATTTGGTTTAGAGTGGTGTTGTTGGTTTCGTGATTGAGAGTGGTGATGAAGATGGTTTTAAAGTGTGGTTTGGTTGAATTGTTGAGACTTTGGTGATGGTTGAACCAAAAGTGTTTTGCGAAGATGAGGATATTTGAATGAGGGTATTTGGTAGTAGAGGTGTATAACGATGAAGTATGACTTTGTCTCGTATAAGTATCCTCAACAACCCCCAGTGACGTCCTCCTCGTATTCTCTTAGGATCTCAAAAAACCGGTATTCAAGGTGTGTGTTGGTCGGGAGGCCTTGCAGTTCCCGAAGCTATCAATGTCGTATGTGGTTGGCTTGCAATGTTTTTATTTGCACTGGGAAACCGCGACTATTTATCTCATGCCCTCTTTCCCCAAAGCACGCCTCGATCTGCCTTGCCCAGCGAAGGCGCGCCATGGTGTGTCCCGTAACCCCACAGCGGGTCGTTACCAGCCCCCCAGTATGTGTTCATCAGGCCCACAGACGGCCATCGATCGCGACCGGGCAACGTCATACACGGCCACCCCAGCCGAGTTTCTGCTTGATCTTCTCCTAGTTGGGTAGTGCAAGCGAGCGCAGCCGCAGGGCTGAAGTGTCCGTGCCCAGAGCAAGGCTCAGCAACCTCGTCACGTGTACGCGCCGGCCCTGGACCTGCTCGATTTGGGGGACGAAACGGGTGACCGGACTTCTGGGACGCTGGGGCTGACGTAGCGTGAGGCATGTTCATGCGAAGAGGCTGACTCGACTGCTAAGCTCGCCATGGCAGTGGTTGCCGTTAGCTGCACTACTGGGGGCTTTGAACACGAAAGCTGGGCTTAGTAGGTGGGACAGATCTTGTGGACAGATGCACGACCTTGGATGCACCTCTCTCTCACTAAAGCTAGCCACGGTGCACAAACGAGTTCGAGTCTGTAGAACTTTGGTATCTGGATTTGCCTCGAGAAATGGTACAGTGAGGTTGAACGCTACGAAATAAAAACCCATCAAATGCCCGCGAGAAGGACACGCATGCTCCAACAAAGCCCCTAGGAAGGTACGAGAAGGGAATCCGACCTCCAAGTCGTCCATTAGCTCGCCTGTAGCCGCGAGAAGATCCCCCGTCCTGAGAAGCGACTCGGCTTTCGTCTATGCCATGAAAGCGTCGTATCGTCTGATCTATAAGAAGCCTGTAGCCGAGTGCCGCCTCTGTTCCACCAACTCCGTCGCTGGTACCCTTTGTGCGTGCACGTCTGAAACGTGTCTAGTATGTTTTCGGGCTCATATGCATCTCTGCCTCCTCATTTGCGTTGTTTCGCCTTCAACGCAAGGTGGGAGTACACCCAGCCGCCACCTAGCGCCAACCCAACACCACACCATTCCTTTGCCGTGAGGATCTTGCCCTCGCTATACCATCCGATAGAAAGAATGCAGATTGTCTTCAGGTGGCTGACAATGTTGAACGTGAGAGCAGAGGTGCGCCCGATGATCAAAAACTGCGAGAGATTGTACAGAGAAGCCATTATTCCGGAAGCGCATACCGAGTACAGGATGTTGGTTGGGACGACGCTGAGATCGGGCATCTTGTCGAAGAACGGGACGAATGGGATGAGCAGCAGGACGGAAATGGGGGCCTGGTTCAAAAGCAGTTGTGGCGCTGAAACGGCAAAATCCTCAATCTTCTTGCCGATCCAGATCTGATAGAGGGCTGTGGAGCAGAAAGCGAGGGTGGCAATAATTATCCCGAACAATTGAGTCTTGGCGGCCTCGTTGATGGTGAAGGACACGCCAATGCAGGTAACGAGGATGGATGCGAGCATGCCCTTTGAGACAGTCTTTCGGAAGAGGACAAAGTTGATCAAGACAACGCAGGGCGTGGTCATGACCTTGGACAGCTGATAGAAGCCGATTGAGTTGAATGTCAAACTTAGGTTTCCGAGCACAACGTATCCGGCGAAGAAGGCGCACACGGGGAGCATGTCCCAGGGGTTCAGTCGAACGCCCTTGAAGGCTCGGAAGGGGGCGCGGCTCGCGACGAAGAGGACGAGGCCGGTGGCGGTGAAATGCCACATGACGACCATGAGCTGGCACGAGTGTAACTGGTCATCGCTGAAGACACTGTCCGTTTGTTAGCACCGTCGCGCGTTCAGCCGTGCGGGCGAAGATGTACCGTTTGCTGAGGAAAATGAGGCCGAGGGTAGAGACGGTGTTGAGAGCGATCCAAAAACAAGTAATCAACTTCTCCCTGAGGGGGATCGACTGCGGCTCGGGCTCCGACTCGTACTTGGGGAGCTCCTCGACCTCTGTGGATTCGCGCGGGTCAACATTGTCGACGAGGCCGTCGGTGGAGGGGCGTTTCTCAGCTACGCGGAAAGTCAGTTGTGGTCAAGTCCCGAAAGGAGCGACGTACCCATTGGAGCGGAGCGATGGAGAGGAGGTGTAGCGAGTGACTGGTGGTGGTGTCGTCGGGCTATGCGGGCATGCTATATGGAAGGAAAAGAACAGGTGGTGCAAGGAGAGCAGGAGTAAGACGGTGGAGGATGGGTTTCAGGAACGGTGAGGGCGAGACGAGAACAAAAGGGCTGGGCTGGGACGGCGAGAGAGCGCCAAGGGAGCCGTTGGTGCCGAAAGCGGGCGTACGTGAGCCAGATGGGGCGCACGGTCGCCCCTGGGCTCTGAGGCAGTGTTTCTGCGCGCGAAATGAGCAAATGGCGGCCGCCCACGCTGGACCTGCGTGCGCGCTGAGTGGCCCACTGGCGCCGTCAGAAATTAAAGATAGCTACAGAGTACACGACTGCCATCAGCTTGGGTGCACTCGACTGCCCGCCGCCTGCAACAGCAACCTGCCACCCGCGGCTCGGCTGCCTCGGGATGCCACCTCGCCCGCTTCGGCACTATTTCGACGAGCAGAACTCTACACATCGTGACTGATCGACCAGGGGGGGCGGCTGATCCTGGTCGTCGCCAGACTTCCTCTTTCTTCGTCCCAACCTGCTCAGGATGCTGACTGATGCGCCCACTCCCTTTGCTCACGTCTGAGACCGTCGCTCTGCGTGTGGAGACTCCGGTCGCACAGGACAGCATGTGCGAAACTCTGGCGACAGAGCTACAGCGCTTCGAGGCGCAGCTCAACCGTTGTCGACGCTGGCGTGCATCCTTTGCCCTGCCCCGCTGGCCGTCGTGGTTCAAGCAAATTTCCTGGGCAGGTCAAGCATCAGCTCCACGCCGCCGTTCCGACGCGAAGGAAGCTAGAGGACCAGGGCTGTCGTCGCAGATCCGAATGACAAAGCCCAGAACCTTCAATCTACCACTCTTCTTGTTCATGTCGTTTGATTCTAACAAAGGCATCTTGCGTGGCGCCGGTTCTTACCTTCAGTGAGACTCAGAAGTTCATGTTTTCAACTTACAACATCCACTCCACCCATTCTCTGCGTGTGCATCCGATGAGCGTATACATACCATAAACGTTGCTACGCTCTCCCCATGGACGATCACTCAAACCCCAATCTACTACGTCTTTGTCGTTGCGGCGAATGACTCGCCTCGTTTGCGTGGGACGTGATGCGACTCTATTCACTATCATGTCCTATTCGGGTTAGCGCAAATGGGGTGGTGGAAAAAGACTCCCACCCGCTTCATTCAGCTAGGAAGACTACGCTCCACCGTCACATCGACTAGATGGTCGCTTGCTAGGCTGTCGTCGTTGGTGAGCGTTGGAATGCTCTGCGTCGAGGCGAGGGTAACACATCACTGCGAGGTTGTCGTCACTTTGCCTTTCCTTTCCTCTCACAATATCTTTTCCAAAGTCTCATCGTAGTCCTCCAAATGATTTCTTCCCAACAGGAATTTCCTATGCATGTCCTGTGACTGCGTTTGCATGTCGTGGTGTTCACTCCTTCCTCGTGAGCGCTTCACGGCCGCTTGCGAAGGCAAGCACGACGCACGAACGAAGACGCTTGAGCTTCACCTGAATTATGAGGTCTTGCCCGCCCTATCCCCGCCTGGCCATTGCTTCCGTTTGCTATCCACGCCTAACGCGGCATCCCGTGCTCCAACCTCGTGCCAGGCCTCATGATTGCGCCAACTGCCTCTTGAATCTCACAGGGTATTTCGATTCACCAATCTTACTGGAGCAGTCACTCTGCGACTATTCCCCCTCTACCCAACGACTACCCAGCAATGGCGGCGCGGCGCGGATACAACGTCACTCTATGCACGGGATTGATAGCAATCGTCCTACTGCTCGGCTTCTTTGCTATTGGACACGGACCAGCATCACCACTCGATGGCCTGCGTTCCGACACAGCAAGCGGAGAACATCTCATCACACCTCCACCTGCTCACTCGCCTTTGGCCACTGCACTTGCTGTGCACGAATCAACATATGCCTCCCAATACGGCTTTCCAGACGTCAAGAACGAGAGGTTAGCCTACGTCACCTGGCTATCGAGCACGGTCATGGGTGAGAAGAGCGAAGACCTGGACGAAGATGTCTATTTCATTGGCACTCGCATTCTGGTGTGGCAGCTACTTCATTACAAGAAGACCATGACCCGCGGTATCGACGTCGTCGTAATGGTCACTCCGGACGTAAGCGAATCTCGCCGCCAACGCCTGAAGAAAGATGGAGCTACTATACGTCCAATTGAATTTCTACGCGGCAAACACGACGAGTGGCTTCATCCGGCAGAGGGGCGCTGGAATGACATAATGTCCAAGTTGCGGGTTTGGGGGATGACGGAATATGATAGAGTATGAACATCCTCCTTGCTACACAAAGACTTCATTGTCTCGTCCTGCCGTTGAGAAAATGGAAACTACATCAGATCTCACCAGCTGCTCCAACTTGAAGCCTACTGCTCCCAAGCATGTCCGACCAACTAACAACACCCCAGGTCCTCATGCTCGACGGCGACATCATCCTCCAACACCCCCTCGACGGCATATTCAACGACCCCTCCTCCTCCCCCCAGCCCACAAACCGCAGCTCCCCCCGCCCCTTCGACGAGCCCGACATCCCCTCGACCTACCTTCTCGCCAGCATCGGCGAAGTTGCGTCGTCAGACCACGCCTTCCCGCCCGACTGGCAGCACGGCCTCAAGAAGCCCGGCTACTTCTGCGCCGGCTTCTTCATGCTCGCGCCCAACGCCCAGATCTTCGAGTACTACGCCGCGCTCCTGGACATGCCGCACCGCTTCGACAGCACGTACATGGAGCAGAACTTGCTCAACTACGCGCACCGGTGGACGGGCCCGATGCCGTGGCGTGAGTTGGCGTACAGCTGGAACATTCGGAGCGTCAACGATAACGATTTGGAGAAAGGCGTTGTCAGTATGCATGAGAAGTGGTGGGAGGAGCCTTTCAGCCGTAGTCAGAAGGTCAAGGGCATCTCTCAGAGTATGAGGTGGCAGATGGAGGGATATTATGCTGCGCAGGACGAGCTGAAAGCGCTGGTGGGATGAGACGGACAGCGAGTTTAACATGTCGAAAGAGTAGGGTCAAGATAGGCCGAGGCCTTTATGCTAAAATGAAGGAGCAGACGTTGGTGAACGCGATTCACCTGTAGTCGAGTTCACTTCGACAATCACGCAACAGCCCATATATCCAACGGATACAAGCACGCACATGTAGATCAAGCAATAAATGTTTGAATATGACAATTGTATTCCCTACTTTTCGCGGAACCCCGGTCCCATCTATGCAATGCAGTATCCTAGCATCAGCAAGAAACGGAAAAAAAAAAAAAAAAAAGAGAAGATATGAACCCCCCTGCACCGGTATTCATGGGCTAGTATACAGAAAAAACCGACCAGAGGCATTGAAATGGGGTCGGCCGCTATCCTTCCACCCACCCCATCCAGCGCTATCAGCTTTCCCAGCAGGGGCGCGGGCTGAGAGACATCGACGCCTCGCGACTCAGATAACCGCGGTCCCCGCTTCATAAAAAAAAAGATGCTGACCCCATGTATATGTAAAAAAACCCCTTGTGCCGGACGCTGTATGAAGAAATGGTCGATCCATAAGTCGACAAAGAAATGGGTAATAGTACAAAGAGCGAGCGCAGGTTTCACTGCCTCTACTGCTCGAATTCCGTCTTGCCGTCGGCCACGGCGAGGCGCTGCTTGATCGTCTTGGCCTTCTTCGACATGCCCTTTCGCTTCTTGGCCGGGCCTTCCATGGTCGGGACAGGTGTCGCCGCGCCGCTGGGCTTTTCGCTCTGGTCAAAGTGTCCTTCGCCTTTGTGCGTGTCAGTATCGAATGTATTGTAGTTGTCGTTAAAACTTGACTCACCCTCGTGATACATGTCGTCCAAGCTCGTCTCAACCTTCTTCCTCTTGCGCTTACGCCCAGCCGGAGCATTCTTCTCTGCTTCCGCAATCTCAGCCTCCTTCTTTTCGATTTCGGCGGCTTGTTCGTCATCGGCGAGCCACATGGCGATGTCTTTGGTGCGATTCTCGCGGGATCGAGTGTTGAAGTCGACTTGGGCACCGGCGCCACCAGAGATGACAACTCGTTGCACTTCTTCCTTTTGCATGGCGCGCTTGCGGATACGCTCTTCGATGGTGCCCTTGGTGATGAGACGGTAGACTGTGACCTGCCTCGTCTGTCCGAGTCGATGGGCGCGATCCATAGCCTGCGAGTCAATGGTAGGGTTCCAATCGGAGTCGTAGAAGATGACGGTGTCGGCTGAGGTCAAGTTGATACCAAGACCACCAGCACGAGTGGAAAGAAGGAAGACAAAGATGGATGGGTCGCTCTGGAAGTCGGCGACAGTATCGCGACGATCCTCCAATTTCGTAGAGCCGTCCAGTCGGCAGTACTTGTAGTTGCGATACGTCAAGTACTCCTCCATGAGGTCTATCATCCTCGTCATCTGGAAGTACAACAGCACACGATGTCCATTCTCTTTGAGCTCCTTGAGCAACGAGTCAAGTTTAGCAAGCTTGCCCGAATCGGTAACGAAGCGTCCCATGGACGGCACTTGGACATGAGTGTAGCGGCTGCGTTGATTCGTCGGTCCTGGTAGCAAATCGCGAGGTGCGAAGGTCTTGAGTTGCGCCTTGGAATCGAGCGCCACTTGTTCTGTCTTCTCAGAGATACCGAAGAGCATTCTCCGAATAGGCACACTGAAAAAGTCGCGCTGCTGCTCAGCAACGACTCCTTGGCTCGCACAGTACAGCTCGATAGGTGGCGCCGAAGCCCCGGGAGAGGCACCACGCTCAATGATATCAAGTCCAGTGTCTCGGAAAGCGGATTGGTACACGTTCGTCAGGTTGGCCATGATCCCTTCAGATGTGATGTCTGCCAAGGGGGCCCGGTCGTTGCGTTCCACAATGTTAAGCATCGAAGCTTTCGGAGTGTATGCCCCGTTCTCTTCATCGTAGAACACATTGAACTGGCCTAGGCGGGAAGGCTTCTCGGCGAGGTCGGTTGCTCGCTGGAAAAGATTACTCTTCGCAATGCTAGAGGCTTCTGCAGGAGAAACATCAGCCAGCCGAAGCCAATCGAATCCCCCTCGTTCTTTGGAAGACTGGTGAATGTGGTCTTGACTCCAAACATTCATGAGGTTGTAAAGGTAGTGGCCGGTAAATCCAGCCCTAGGATTCTCTGCACCGGGAATATCAAGACGGCCTCCATTCCGGCAGATCAACCGAGGAAGACGGTACTCGATCATATTGCGAGTGGAATATCCGACCCTGACATTTTGGCCCTCACGAAGGAAGGAAGCCGTCTCGGCGAAGTAGGCGAACGAGAACGGGGACCAGGTGTCGGCACGCTCGAAGAGATCGGGGTGGTTGCAAACCTTTCGGAACTGCATGACCAAGTTCATGAGAGTCGCACTGTCTTGTTCGTCTCCTACTGCCTTTTCGATCAGTTCCATGATGCTGATCTTGTTCCTTAAACCAGCATAATAGTTTCGTTGCCGGTAAGTCAGGTCGCAGTAGACTTCCAACTCGATCTTGTCGCCCAACTCTTTCTGCACATGCTTCTTGATGCGACGCAACATGAACGGCTTCAGAATCATATGCAGTCGCTTGAGCTGGTTCTCATCGAGCTTTGTGTTGCTCTGTGCGTGACTCTCGATATCTTTGGAGAACCAGTCGCTGAACTCATCGTGAGAATCGAAAAGACTGGGCATAATGAAATGCAGCAGCGCCCACAATTCCTGCATGTTGTTCTGGATCGGCGTACCAGTAAGGAGGAGGCGATTACGGCAATGGAAACCGAGCAGGCTCTTCCACCTGGAACTCTGTGACGACTTGATGGCTTGGGCCTCATCAAGCACCATATACTGCCAGCGAATTTTCTGGAAGTATTGGGCGTCCTGTACGACCAGCTGATAAGACGTGACCAAAACGTGGAAGTCGGAATCTTTGGAGTAGGTGATATGCTTCCGGTCCCAGAACTTTCGGAGGATTTTACGGTCTTTGGCATTGCCCCAGTACGGAAGCACCTTCATAGTAGGCACGAACCTAGTGATTTCCTGTTGCCAGTTGTGGAGAGTCGAGGCTGGCGCGATGACGAGGAATGGTCCCCAAATGTTGTGCGTCTCCGCCAAGTATGCAAGTACCGATATAGACTGGACAGTTTTTCCAAGACCCATCTCGTCAGCCAATATTCCGTTGATACCTTGCTCGTACAAATTGACAAGCCAATTAAGACCTTTCAATTGATATTCCTTCAGCTGGCAATTGAGTAGCTTTGGCTGTGCAATGTCTATGCTTTGCAGACTGGTTGGGTTCTGGAAGTTCATTTCGCCTTCGTCAAAGTCGGCCATCTTGTTCTCGCCATCCTGACCATCGTTATTGAACGCACGTGCGCGATCCTGGGCCTCTTGGACAGCGTGTTGGGCATTGGCCATGGCAGCCGCATGAAGGACACTCTCGTCTTCAGCGTCAAAGTCCAGGTCCTCGAAATTGGTGACCTTGCCAGCTGGTTTACCACTATCTGAGGGGACATCAATCGCGGGTTTGGCATCTGCACCGTCTGTTTTCGTTGCGGCTGCGGTTTCCGCGTCATCGGTGGACCTCTCGATCTCATCTGTTCGAGCCTTCTTGCCGATAAAGTGAGAATATAGTTCGGTCTGCGAGATGAGGAAGTTGAGCTTTCTCTTCTGGCGGTTGGCTTCACGTTCAGCTTCGGCCTTCTTCGCATTCTCAAGCTCTTGACGCTCGGCCATCTTCCTCTGGTCTCGCTCGTCGCGCTCGTTGCGTTTCCAGAAGGACAACATCTCCCTCATACTCCTCTTAGCACGAGCCTGCACATCCTTCATGCTCTTGTTCGTACGCATCTGCCAGCGGCGAGCCTCCTTTGATGCAAGTTGTGCGGTCTTTCGGAGATTACTCTGCTTCGTTGACAGTGACGTTTCCTTGATGCGGACAACCTTTGGTATGTCTTTCTTGGCAATGTCCTTCCATATTTGGTTGTAAAGATTCTGGTATGCCTGAGAGTTGTAGGATGTCAAGACGGTAGGCCCAAGATCTTCGGTATTACTCCTGCTCTTCAGTGCATCCAATCTGGCCTCTTCTCGGGGTGCGATGATAGGGAGATCATCCCCACGGTCCAGTGCGGCCTGTCCAGCAGCTGCAGCATCCTTCTCGGCTTGCTTCTGCTCCTTTGACTTCTTAAGTCGACCAGTTGACCGACCGCCCTTTCGTTTGCCATAACCGCTGAGGTCGTCGGAAGCTTGGAAGGAGCTCATGGTGCCACCCTCGAAGTTGGGGGCGTGAGGAGTAACTTCGCGGATCTCCTTGTTTGGAGCATTGCCTTGGAGCAACTGGTTGGTCGTCTTGGCTTTCTTTTCCGCCTTCTGGGCATCGCGAAGATACCTCTCCTTTTCCTCTTCGTTCTCGGCCTGGCCAGCCTTTGCAAGTGCTTCTGCACGCTTAGCTTCTTCGTTCTGGATGGTCTTTTCACGCCTTCGCTTGCGTTGCATATCCTTCTTCCGCTCTTTCTCTTCGGCAATCTCCTGGTTCTGGACCTGTCGCCAGGCATCGCCCTCATGTTCGGTGTTGTAGATGTGTTTGGCAAAGTCGCGGTGAGAGTTGAGGACGTCAATGAAGCGTGTAAATTGGGCGGTACGCCGTCGCTGTCAGTTGTTAGATGGTCCAAGGAACTTGGACTGGACTACCTTACCTTGCGTTTGTCAGACTCTGCAGTGTCGACATCGAGGACTCGCTTCCGACAGCGCTGCAAGTACTCGTCTTTTTCTGCCTCGAAGCCAGACCCATCGACGTCATTCATTTCTGCCGTCTCTATGCGGGCCAGCTCGATCTCCACCTGAGCTTCGTCGACTTGGGGAAGCTCGCGAGGAATCAGATGCTGCAGGGGCGCTGCACCCGTCGGTGGCATCTGTTCGTAGCCTCGATGGGTTGCCGCGTGAGGATCCTGAAAGGGAAGCTCGACGTGCGCTGGAGAAGCTAAGGCCTCCTGCTTCACGAACAAGGCGTTCGCAGGCGATGGTTTGGAGAGCCGTCGGGGTTCTGCGTCGAGTGGCGGGAGAGGTTGAGGCTTAGCAGGAGGTTCATCTGTGCCGGATGACATGATGCTGGAGAGGGACATGGGGTCGGCTCGTGTCGGTGGTGGAGGCTGTTGGAGAGAGTGTGTTAGCGAAGCGAACGATGCCAGAGGATGAGCATGACGAACCTCGTCTTTGACCGATGATCTCCGTACATAGTTTGATGGCGGTGGCTGCACGGCGCCCCGGTTCATCGACTGGTAGGCCGTTGGGGACAGCGGCGATTGCGACAAGGCCTCCATTCCTGCCGGTGTGTGGTGTTGTGACGGCGGGCGTTGATGGGGAGAGTGATGGGGGAAGGCGGCGGCGATGGGCGAGCGATAGGCGGTGTCGTACGGGCTTTCTGCTGGTCGGCCGTCTGGGAAGGGGTGCGAGTCTCGAGTGTGCTGGGAGCCGGTCAGCTGCTGGTCCTGCATCAACAATGCAACGATGGGTTTCGATGGGCGGGCGAGGACGCACCTGTTGCGGGTAATGACCATCGTACCGCGCCGTGTCTCGCCCTAGACTGCGGTCGCCCTGGTCGGACGTTGGGTCATAGTATTTGGAAGCCGTGTTTTCGCGAGAGTACAGGGCCGTGCTGATCGGAGGGAGGTCGGTGGTGCCCGGCGAAGCGGGAGGCAGGCGGGAGAAATTTGGGTGGTGGAGAGGCAAGGGCGCGGGCGTGCTGGGCTGCGAGTTATGCGGACGTGTTGGCGAGTAGCTAAAGGAAGTTTGCGTGGGTGATTGAGCGTGGCCATAAGCAGCTGGCGGTTCCCCTGGCTTGGTTGGCATCCTTTCTCGCGACGAGAAGCGCTCCTCGTCCTCGACCACCCGCTGCACAACCGGGCTCTGGAACATTGGGGCAGCTGGCGGGCTTCACGCAGCGCGACCTGCGCCGTCCATGAATGCAAAGAGCGGCTCTGAAGCTCCGGGAGCGCGCAGCAGGGCCGGCAGCGCACGGCGACGGCGGCGGCGGCAGTACGACTTGGGCGTGGAGGCCCGTTGGCGATGGTCAGGGCTGCGATGGCCGGCAACGGGGAGAGGGGATGGAGTGGGGGAGGGATGGGGAGCGAGGCAGCGTCTGGGGCAGCTGGCTGGCTGGCGATGAAGTTCCCGGTCTCCTTTGATCAGTGGGAGAAGGGCTAGTCAGCAGCCCGCGGCCGTCCAGTTCCAGACGCAATGCGCCGCCGTGATGAAGTCGGACGAGCGACGACGACGACGACGACGACAACGACGACAACGACGAGAGACGCGACGGGCTCAGGGCGTGGCCAGGGAGGGCGCAGGCGGAGGCAGATGGGCAGGCGCAGGTGTGGAGCTCGCCATTCTCCCTACAAGATATGATTCGAGTCGGCGCCCACAAAGAGCAGAGGCCCCAACCGCTCTCTTCTGGTCGTCTCCGTCTCCAGCAGCAGCAGCACCACCACCACACCACAAGCCTCCCAAAGCGGCGGGTGGGCCAATAATGGCAAACGCGCGGCGGATTGGCGCAGGGCTCCGTGCAGAATCATCTATTTAATTGCCTTGTCCGCGTGCAAAGTCCCGCGCGTCCTCGAGCTTGCGGGCGGCGAGTGCGGTGCTGCTGCGCGCTTTTCCTGGCGCATTGCCATCCCCGTGCCCGCGACCCTCCTCACTCTCGTGGATGCGCAGCGCAGTCGGCTAAAGTAGCCTGGCCGACACCATCGAGGACCGGGCATGTAGACAGGATGGATAGATGCATGCATGGCCGTCGAGGTCTCCTCTCTCCTGCGCACTGCATCGCATCGCACCCGCACCCACGCCCCGTACGGAGAGGAAGGCTCGATGCAGGCCTGCGTGATTGGCAGCTGCGCTGGAGCTTGAGGGCGATGGCGGAAAGAGCGACCCCATGTCCGTGGCGCATGTGGCTCCAGCCTTGGCGCGGCGCGCTAACACTCCCTCGGGACGAGCTTGGCATCCGCCCGTGGCCCGTTCGAGAAAACTTTCTGGCTGTGGATGCGGATGCATTCGCCCTGCGACGCCAGCAACCCACACTTCGCCATGGCCTCCGTGTACAAGACGCTGTCCGCCGACGGCAGTCGCGACAAGGACACAGCCGAGCGCAAGAACCGCCAGCGCGTACTCATCCTGAGCTCACGTGGCGTCACCTACCGCCACAGGCACCTTTTGAACGACCTGTACAATTTAATGTGGGTGCATCAAACACTCTGCATTCTGAAGTGCTGACGAGTCCGAGGCCGCACTCGCGGAAAGAAGCCAAGTTCGACTCGAAAACGAAGCTTCACGAGCTCAATGAGCTGGCCGGTATGGTCTTGAAACATCGAATTCGTCCAGCTCCTCACTAATTCTGAACAGAACTCTACAACTGTAACAATGTGCTCTGTACGCAATAATGCCTACATCTCAAATAGAATAGTCGACTAATCATGTCCATCAGTCTTCGAAGCCAGGAAAGGCAAGGACCTGTACGCGTGGATGAGCAAGGCGCCAAATGGACCCACCGTCAAATTCCATTGCCAGAATCTGCACACCATGGATGAGGTATGCCGCTCAAAGACCGTGAAAACGGCTGCCACAAACCTACCCATCGGACGCCACTGACCTGTCCCCCAGCTAAACTTCATCGGCAACTGCCTGAAAGGTTCACGGCCCATTCTCTCCTTCGACAGCGCGTTCGAGAAGCAAGCACATCTCCGCGTCATCAAGGAGCTCTTCACCCAAGTCTTTGGAGTGCCCAAGACTGCTCGCAAAGTGAGTGACTCGAGCCATGTCTCCACTCTTCTCTATCATGTGCTTGATGCTGACGTATGCAGACAAAACCCTTCGTGGACCATGTCATGGGCTTCACCCTCGCAGACAACAAGATCTGGATCCGTGTCTACCAAGTCAGCGAGTCCGAACCGGGGAAAAAGAAATCTGCCGCAAACGGTGACGACGAGGACGTCGATGTCGCGCCCAAGAAAAAGGCCAAGGGCGGCGAGTTCGACGTCAGTCTCGTCGAGATTGGACCTCGATTTGTCTTGACGCCAATCGTCATTCAGGTATTTTGTTACTCGTAACTCCATGAAATGGCACAGGGCTGACGTAACGACAGGAATCCTCCTTTGGAGGCCCAATCATCTATGAGAACAAGGAGTTCGTCTCGCCAAACCAGATCAGAGCTGACCTGAGGAGAGCAAAGGCCGGCAAGTACAACCGGCGGTCTGAAGCACAGACGGACAGCAAGGTCAGGAGGGGCGACCTGGGGCTAAAGACGCATGGCGGGCGTAAAAAGGAGAAGGATCCACTAAGCAACGATGTACTTTTTGCGTAACCATTTCACTTTGGGCTGGGCGTGGCGTTTGGGTCAAAACAAAAATGTTAGGCTATGATTCCCCATAGAGAACTCTTCGACGCTGAATCCGCTGTGGGTTTGGAATGCTAGAGCAAAAGAAAGTCTCCAGAATGCGGTTCACACAAGTTTCACGTGCAAAGAACAGCTACTAAGAAACACATCTATTCCATGTACCCAGTGTAGCACGCTGTATGCAATGCAACGCACCGCGCATGCCTCTAAACGACGAAACAATTAACAAGTATTAAATCTACCGCCATGCACGAAATCAAATCTCTCAGTCCCTCACAGCAACCCCCAGCTCCCCATCCGTGATCGCCCCCATGAGCTCCCCAACATCCTCACCGCGCTCATTCAACACCCACTCCAACGTATACGCCCACGTCTCCCCGTTGTTCTCAAACCAGTCGCCCAAGCACCGCACGTGCCCCTCCACCATGCCCTTCAGAGGCGCGTTCTCCTTCAGCCACAGTATCTGCGCTGGATCCAGCTTCAGCATGTCCTCGACCACGTAGTAGTGCAGGATATCGTCGCCCCAGCCCTCGGCGCCAATGTCGTGCTGGGAATGCATGCTGTACTTGGACGTGGCGTGGCGCGAGTTGAAGGCTGACGTGCTGTGGAAGTGGCTGGAGAGAGATGGTACCTGATGGTACTGTGATGTGAAGGGATTGTGGGCTGGGGGTGCGGAGGCCAGGGGTGGATAGTTGAGGTGGATGTTGAAGAGGAGATGGTGCTCGTTGTCTGGATGTCGCTTTTTGAATTTGCGCGCGATGGTGCCGTTCGAGGGGCACACGTTGGAGTGGAGGACTTCGCGGAGCACATAGTGTACGTCTGCGATCTCACCCAGCTCGAGCGTGTTCCAGTTGTGGAGCAGTCCGGCGCGTTTCTGGACCACGAGCTTGTTGTTGCGAAGTTCGCGAGGGTGGTCGCGGTTGTGGAAGGCACGCGTGTACAACCAGAGGCGGTAAAGAGCGCGGCGTAGCAGGTAGCGCTCAGGGTTTGTCAAGAGCCGTCGGCTCTCGTAGTCATGTTTCCACTTCTTGAACGGGTATATGTCGCACCACTTCTCGGCGACGCGACCGGTTCGAACGATTTGTTTGAGCAGTTCGAGCGAGAAGGGTACATCGCGGATGACGTGCGCTGGCTGGCTGGCGTTGTGGCTCAGGAGCTGGGTGAGGTCTTGCAGGGGGCCGAACTGGCTTTCGGCAGCTTGTTCGAGTATAGCGAATTTCTGGGACGAGGCGTAGATGTCTCGGAAACGGTGGCAAGTGGAAGAAAGGGCGAGGACATCATCAATGGAATTGCACGAAAAGAAGACGTGCAACACCAATTCAGTGGCCAGGCCTTCGAACAACATCTTGGCGGTGAGATGTTCTAGAAAGGTAAAAATCAAGGAAACAAGGAGCTTCTCCTCTTTTCTTCTTCTTCAATTGTATTTTTAGTTGCCTGTACGAGCAATTCGAGGTTGGTGTAGGCTTATTCGACGCGAAGCTGGGTAAGTCTGTGTGACTGTTCCTGACCCTTCGACGCCGCAGGGAAAGAAGGGGATCAAATGATCTGGACCCCTCCGTTGGGGCTATAAAAAAGAGGTGAGACATGCTCAGAGAAATCGCGGGGAGCGGATGCCAGCCCTGATGGGCTGGATACGGTCGTGAAAGTCATTGTGGGCGTGTGAGGAGGAAAGGAGGAGTTGAGATGACTCTCTGAAATATAGCGCTGGCCAAGAGTTGGGCGCTTGGACCGCACGTCATCCCCAAACCGTCCCGTCCTCAACGACGACAGCATCCAGCACAGCAATCCTACTTTCCCTTGCATGTACCTATAATTTAGCTATGCAAAGGCCCATAGCCACGGGCGACCGGGATGTCTCGCTCCTTCTCCGTCTTCCGATTGAGCTTCGTCGACACATCTACTCCTATGTCCTACCCCATACATCTCGAGTGCCAGTCAGCTTGCAGCGCGTAGCCGGAGAGCCCGAAAAGAGCGAATACAATCTGACATTCGTCCGCGAGACCCCGGGAACGGGGACATGGAGAATGCAGAGAACACTCCCCAAAACGGACCGCGAGACGGGTAACGAGGTCGTATGGAGGCGGGGCAACATCGCGATACTGGCGGCAAATCATCAGGTCCACGAAGAATGCACGGATATGCTATATGGCGAAAGTCTGTTTGTTATCGATGTCGCCTTCGATAGCATTAAATTCCGGTACCGATGGGTAGTTCCCTCGACAAACCTCACTCCAAGTCGGTCGATATCGTTCTTAGAGCATTTTTCTCAGCGCAACTTGATGCGCATTAAAAACTACATCATCAACGTTGAGCACGTGGACAACTACACAGGAATGATAAAGTACAACTTCGGAGGCCCTGGTTTAGTGGCAGGCATTAGCCAAAAAACCGAGGACCTGGCCAATCTGCTGAGTGTCGTCCCGTATATCAACCGCCTGCACGTGCATATGATCGATGGGGCTATCAGCAGGGTGCGGTTTCCGTCGGGTCGAATACACAGGGTGCAAGACGAAAACAACTACACCGAGTCAGAGAAGATGCTCAATCCTTTCAGGAGACTCTACAGCGTCAGGCATCCGCAAGTAACGGGGGTAAGCGTAGATTTTGCAGAAGATCTCGAAAAGTGCATGAGGTCTTCGAGGGTAATGACGTAGCAATACACAGATATTTCATATACCATCCTAGCAGTTTGTCGATCCAGCCGTGGCTTCAATGTTTCTCTGATGAAAGTGGCACGTCGCCATGAGCGATTATAGAATGGCCCGAAGCCATGATCGACAAATATTCATACTAGAAAAAGCCACACATTCTTTTCAATTGACCAGGGATTCGGTCTACTTTACTTTTCCTTCATAATTCTGCTCAAATCCCTCCCCCACCCTCCCTTCTCTACCTCTCCAACATCCTCCCAGTATGTCCGAATCTGCCTCGTTCTCTCTGCCAATTTCACAATCTCTTCCCTCGTCAGAACCCTCAAGACCACGACACTGTCTTCTCTTTCTTCGAACTTCTCATCTGCCTCTATCAACGCTTTTCGATCGACCAACCGTCTGTTGATCTTTGTCCACCGTGCTCCTGGTGGTATATGCTTACCCTGCTCATGACTCTGGTCTGGGGACGTAGGACGTGGGTGCCTGATCCCGTCGTCTTCTGAATCGGAGTCTTCGGCTTGGGTGCTGCGATAAGTGGAGAAATCCGTGGGGTGGGGTGGAAGTGTTATGGAGCGCTTCGAAAGACTAGACTGTTCAGCTATCTTGGTTTTGGACGAGCCCGATTCGGCAGCCAGATCGAGGTAGGAGAAGTAGCCCTCGATATTGACATTAGAGAGACCGGAGATGGCAAGATCTAATTGCGAGGGTTCTGATCGCCTTTGAACAGGGCCTGGCTCGGCCGACGCGGGCCTTTCTGGTGGGTTGGTTTGCAGCAGAGACAACTGCTCGAGAGACGATGTTAGATTTTGCAGGTTCCGGCCGCGCAGCTGTTGTGTGAGGGCCATGGCGTTGTGGAGCTCGTTACAGTCCTCGACAGATCGCATTTTAAACGAAACGCCAGCTTGGGCCTGGACACGTGCTTCTTCATCCGTGCTGTCGCGTGTGAATATCTCCAACGGGTACTTTGTGAATGAAAGCATTGACGCATCGAGCGCAATCAGCGGCCCAATTTCACCGCCCCCATGTAGATCATCCTCATATACCTCCACACGTCCACTTTGGTAGGCTTTGACTATGCAATCAGAAGCATACAGTAGATACCAACTTTGAGTGGCATCATCCCAAGTGCTCACGGATGACTTGACCGTAGCTATCGGTCTATCCAGTCCGGACTCACGGAGCTGTTGTGTAAGATTGGATTTGGGTCCTGGATCTGTGTTCGAGGCACTTGATGCTTGCAGAGTGACGTCGGAAAGTCGTATGTCTCTTGCCGTCGTGTCTTTGGCCGATATGTGTGGAGCCTCCACCTTTTTGTGTGTCAAATATTTGGGATTGTTGGCACAACCCCAAACAATAAACCTAGGGGCAGAGGTCAGTACAGTCGTAGAAAAGTCAATTTTCGAGACCCAATCAACAAATCTTCAGAACGCTTCGCTGAATTGTACATGATATCTCTTGGGGGATGTAATTGGGACAGACAATCATTGATTGGTCGAGAAGTATGCATATTGTATCAAACTTTTACTTACTCGTAGAGATCATTGCATGCCTCCAAGTTGTTACATCTCAGCAGTATTTTGCCTTTTGAATTGATTCTTGATTCGGGCAGGGGCTGGGCAGCAAATACTACGTCAATAGTATCTTGCTTATGATCGACTAGCGGAGAAAGCTCAAAGGCAGCCAGGGGAGAGTTCTCGGTCTCCGCAGTGTCGTTCTCATACAATTCCAGGCGACCGAGGTATATGTAGACCTTGCAAATGTAGGGAAACAGAGCTTTCCAATCCTCGTCATCTCCAGTCTTACTGAAGACATGTGCTGCTGCCGTTGCTGGGTGTCGTCTGGGTGGAGGCTGTGGGGCATTGGTGCGCGCTTGCCTGAGTCTAAGATACAACGTTGCACTCTCTGCAGGACTTCGACTCCGGAACATGACATTCCTCCAGTGATTACTTCGGGGCTCTTGCAGATTTGGCGCTTTGAGAGCTACTTCCACACTCATCTGTTTCTGGACGGGAACCGAATCAGTCAGTTCTAATGACAGCAGCGGGACTTGTCGGTCTGTCTGGAACTCTGTTTCGAAGATGTCGACCCTACCTAGATGGATCAACATGCTGCATTCATAAGGCTGGAGGCGCTCCCAGTTGTTGGAATAATCCGACCATGTGTAAACAGATGCTATCGCTTTCTCGGGTTCTTTGGTGGTTGAGGCGGTGCCTTGTGCTTGCTGGACGCGACCTTCAGTTGGCAACGGACGCTCACTTCCCACAGACTGACTCCAAAGAGAGTGTTGTTTGTTGGTAACGACGAACGGCCTGCTTCGGTGTGAGTCTCTGTAACTCTTCTCAACTGTGGCAAGCAAATTCAACGAATTTGGATAATCCTGCGGGATCTCAAGCTTGATTCGCCTGTCATTTTCGACCTCGATGTTCCTTGAGTAGGCCGACTGGTCGGACTCCATATATAGATATTGCAGAACATCCTGCGCTTCTCTATACCCATCAGCACAAAGTTCACGGTTTTCAGCATATAAATTGGCGATATCGCTGCAAGTCGAGCATCCACGAGCATGGGACTCAAATCTCATCAGAGCGTGCTCTTCGATATCGTTCAAAGGCCGCGACGTTTCAGTAACGGGCTGCCTTCCAAATCGCACGTTTCGAAATGCATCGCCGATGGTGTTGAAAATGGTTCGCTTTGGTGGAGGACTGGATGATGTTGCCTTTCCTTCTTGAGCCCGGGAAGAAGGTCGCTCATCGGAAGGCAGTGCCTTGTTCACGTTGAGGTCTACCGGAGGAAAGAACACAGGCAGTAACGACTTGTAAATGAACTCATCGCTGGACCCAAAGACACAGAATACAATCTTTTCGATTGTGCTGGTCTCTCCGGCTGCCTCTAGGAACAATTTGACTTCTTCCATAGCAAGAGAGGCACAGTCGCGACGCGGGTAATTGAGCATGCCGGTTCCGATCGTGGGTATTGCGATAGAAGTGGCCTTGAGTTGGCTAGCCATTTTCAGCACTACTTTGTACAACTTCCGCAGAACGTCTTTCGTGTTCGATCGATACGTTTCCGGTGGGATAGTATGGAGGACGTGTCGTGCAGGGAGCATGTAGCCAGCGGTAAGTTTCACATCGCCTTCGTTGCAAACTCCAAAATTGGCACAGTCCTCATGCATGGGTAGGCCCCCTTTTCTGAAGACTGTGCGGTCCAAGGTGCCCATACCGGAAAACCCCATGTCGGTAGAGTTTACGAGAATATCGACTTCCAATCTGGTGATGTCTTCTCGAATCATGCATACGGTTTGATTGAACCTGCTGTTTGGGACTGCATCAGTCGATCGCGTTCCAAGCACATCAAGCTGGTAGAGGCGAGAAAGGGAAGGTATCTGAGTCACTCGAATGGTATCCGTCCGGCTGGGGACAGCTGCCTGGCTTTGGAATTCCCTGGTATACATTGCTTCAGCGAACATATCTTCCACCTCTTTTTGGCTTTCTCCTGTCTGTTTCAATCTGACACCGCCAAGTCTCACACGCATTGTGCCCATCTCATATGCCTCTTTCCCACCCCGATTGAGCGATTCATCCAAGCTCTGGACGAAATCTTGGCAAAGCTCCAGAAGCGCGTTGACGTCCAGGCCCAGATTGTTGCGCTTGTGAAAGTTGTATTTGTCCCAAATCGTCTTGTGAGGTACATCGAACTTATCGGTGGATTTTGTCTCTTCAGCTAGCTCGGTCAAACTCTCGCATGCGCCTTGTAGGACTGAGCAGATTAGGTCAATATCTTCAACGGATCTGCTTGAGAATTCTGTTGGGCTGATGACTTCATCTCTGAGAGCGTGCAATGATTTAGCGATGTTTTCTAGTTGGTTAAAGATGCTTCGGGGAAATTCCGAAAAGTTTTCGCTAAACGTATTCAAGTCTTGCGTGACCGCTTCCAATTGTGTGTACGTTTCCTGCAGCTGTGTGGCTAGAACAGTTGGATCTCTGCGTAGCTCAAGCGGAGGCGCAAGGTTTTCGACGTCGTCATGCGTAGGTGGAAAGAACACGGGTAGGAGGTCGCGGTAAGCCTTCTCGTCTGTTTCACTAAACACGCAAAAGATGATCCTCTCGAAAGGATTGCTCTTGTACACATCTAGGAATTCTCTGACCTCTTGGAGAGCGATTCGAGCAGCGACGCGCGATGGAAACCCACAACCTCCTGCAGCTAAGCAAGGGAACGCGAGGGTTCTGATGTTGTTTTCCCTCGCTGTTTTGAAAGCTCCGCGGTAGCACTCTGTAAGTAGATTGACTTGGCCCTTTCTAGGAAGTGTTATTTGTCGTTCTGGAGCGTTCGCACAGCAGTTTTCTCTACATACCCTTTCGTTGACCCCGCATATTGCGGTCGTGCAGCATGGATGATATACGTCGAGGGGAGGTTGTGGGCCGATGTCATACGTACTTGGCCGATTTTGACTCTTCCGATCGATTTGCACTCACGCTCCAACCCAGGGCCAGCTGCTTTATGGATTGCATAATTTAAGCTGTCAATGGACCTCGTGATTTTCATCGCTCGGTTTGCGGAATTGATGATTGCTCCAACTCTTAGGCGCGTAATATCATAGAAAATGAAAGAAACAAGCTGGTTGTAAGAATCGTTTGGAGCGTAGCTCTGATCGTGTTGTTGTAATTTGCGGTTTCTGTAGAGCGAGCGCAAGGTAGGGATCTCTGTGGCAGGTAGAATAGGCATGCGTCCAGTATCTGATCCTTCGTCGTATGAGAGATACATTGATGAATCTGAGGCATCGTCTTCTTGAAGCTCCCGAGTATCCAGCGGCTTCTCCGTGGCTGGAAGGCTGAACCAGAGGCTCGCCGAATTCGTACTGCCTGGACGGATGTTGACTTTTGGAAATAGAGTTTCTAGAGAGTGTTAGCATGTTATGAAAGAAGTATATATTGGTATAGCCTTCTGAACCCTGTTGACCAGTTTTCCGACTCACCATGACCTTAATTTACTGGACATACGTCTCGGGCTGAATGTAGGAAGGGCAGAGTATATACGTACTGTCGAAAAGGTTCATTGCCTCTGCGGCAATCGATTCGTCTTTGAAATTGACATAAGCCCAAAGGCCGTCTCTTCTCGAGAGACGAACCGAAAGAGCGCCCGGAAGGGAGTGAAGATATGAGCGAAAGGCTTGGACCTCCCCGAAAGATTCGTCCAGCTCTTCCGTCTCCCGTTCATCGACAGCGTCTGGTTCCGGATTTAGAATATTCTCTGAAGGCAGGAGAATACCAAGCCTATCCTGACTCGCATCTGGAAGGCCTTCAACCATTGCTGCAGATAGGGAGCTACCTGGCAATAGCTCATGGCTCTCTAGCTTAGGTGATGACAGTTCAGAGTCGGCAACCTCTTCTTCTGATTGCGCCGTCGTCGGGAATGAAATTTCACTTAGACCTTGTGAGCTGCCCTGCGATGCCGCGCTACTTCCTCCATCTGATTCATCGTCAGCTGTATCGACATCCTTCGGAAGAGCAAATGAGGCCAGTCTTTCTAAGTGATTTGCAAGGTGGTTTTGCAGACCCCCCTCTATCTCAGCATCGTTGGCAAGACATATTGGGCATTTCGGTCGCAGGTCGATAGTAGACGTCTCTCCGACGGCGACAATACTATCCAACTGGTCTTCGGGAATGTCCGGATGCAGCTGTCTCAGATGATTCTCCAAGCCGTCCCGCGATGGGAAGACAGCGCTTGGATGCTCTAGGCACCTCCATACTTTGCGATGGCTAGCTTCATGGTCCGACCATTCTCTGCGGCTTCGAAACAACTGCTCAGAGCATACGCAGTCGTTGTAGGTGCACACGTATGGCTGGAGATCTTGCAGTATATGTGTTCTCCAGGACCGGCCTCTACCATACCGTGCTGGGCAGATGATATAACAATAGGGACATTCAAAGTCCTTGTCGCCATCAGCAGCTTTTGGAGGCAATGGCAGCTCAACTCCACGCCCAGTCAAATCGTGCACTGTTGTAGCATAGCTAGTGACGGATCTGCTGTCCACTATCTCATCTAGAGACTGATGATGGTGGGTAGCCTCGGTGCCTGAAAGTAGCGTCTTTCCGGTCTTTTCAGTCGGCGCGGTTTTCAAAGTCGCGACTATCGGAAATTCGGGCTGGGCGTCCATTGTATCTTGTGTGTCTTGCCGAGGTATGTCAGGTCTTTCCACAGGCTGAGAAACTTGCACAATATCTTCGACAGACGATGAGCCGAGTTTGTCTCGATCTGAGATATTATTAATAGATATACAATGGATTAAGCCTTTGACCTACGTCGTCGCCAATACTTGAATTGCCTTCTTCGGAGAGTAATGGCAGCGCTTAGTCTTTCGATTAGAAAGTGGTGAGTTTCAACCTGGGAATCTGTTGTTTGGAGCCCTGCGTGGACAACAGAATCCAGGTCAACGTGTGGCATACGGAGGCACCGGATAACTATAAGTGCCCTCACAAAGTCAGCGTACTCCACCAAAGTAAGGGTATTGGCTGTGATGCTTATCTCAGAAAACTTTCGTTAAAACACCACTTGAGTGATGTTTCCGATAGTCGCTATGAGAAGAAGCGATCAGTTTGTAGCCCAGACTTTCGTACGGTCTCGGGTATGTTCTAGGTCGAAGTGGGCGTATTGGTCGAGGATGTCGATGCCGGTTTCTGGGTCCTTAGGCCGATAAGACGCCGCTTTGATGGACCTCGTTCGGACGGTAGGTGTCCGGATGCGCACCGACAGCTTATATAGGTTGTCTATGATATCAACTATCTCACTGAAACGCTGTTCCAACTCTGTCTTAGGGGCACCAGCATCACTGTTATCGTCGTCCTCGCTGTAGAAACCATCTTCGTCATCTTCGTTTTCATCGGGCTTCACCTGCTGCTCATAAGGAAGTCGAGCGCCGGAGATAATCGAAATTGCCTCGGATATATTGTCTTCGAGTTCCTTGAGCAGCTTAAGGGCATTCCTAAGAAGAAGTGGAGAATCGCGAAGTCGGTAGTCCAGAGAACTGTGGCCTTTCTGGAGCGCGCCCAAATTCCCTGACCACACCCTAAACCTCCCAAATTCATCACTGAGTGCATCTCCATCGGCCAGAGATCCGAATCCAGAACCAGTCGACTCGAGGAGAGAGGTGATGTCTTGAAATAGGCGGAAGCCCACTGCCGTTCCCCGCCGAATCGCGGTGTTCATTGTGTCAATAACCGCCCGTCAAGGTCCACACAGTTGTGCTGATAGCTGTGGCACATTACTGATTGAAGCATTCGTTCCCGGTTGAGCAGGTCTGAAATTGATGGGGTGTATTCTCGTACAGTCTATCCTGGAGCCTGCTTCGGTGGAACAGGCGAGGTGCAGGGCACGTGCCACCCGTAGTTTGCGCACTTGTGACGACCCGCCACTAGCACTTTGGAAGCTTTCGTCTCACCTTCACGTCGCAGTAGTGTCTTCTGTCTACAAAGAGGACAATTACCTGCCCCTGATGTCTGCTCCGCCGAGGACTTGGCTCCAGAGCGGTCAAACCTGGTAACCCCACCTTGGATACTGTCTGCTGCGGCCATCCTATGCATGCCATTGTTGGGATTCCGCAGCAATGTCGGGGGTTGAAATCGCTGGTATAGCGCTAGCAGTGCTTCCTCTTATCATAAATGCCCTAGGTATTGTTGTTCGAACATACGCAGCTACCGTTTTGACTGAGCTGCTACAGAGGATTACGAGGAAGGGCTCGACCCAATCAAATCATTCATGCGATGGGAGAAGGAACTGCCCAAGTGTATTCGAAAGCTCAGGAACCAACATGTTCACTTTGAGCAGAATATGCGGCTGCTCCTTGAACCTATTACGACCGACTACGAGCTGGCAGAGATGCTGTCGGACCCGAACGGACAGTATTGGAAGGACGGCGAGATGTCTGAGAAGCTTCGGGAGCGACTTCAAGAGTCATATCATGCATATCAGGGCACAATCGGCGATATTGAACGGATTATGAAGAAAATCGCGTCGAAACTTGATTTGGATCGGGCAGCCGAGGTGGGAGAATACCCCAGACCCCTTGCATTGAGTTAACATACCGGCAGCTGTCCCGTAACGACCTCGAAGCAATCCTCGCCGCGAATCCACTCAAGAATAACAAGTTCGAATTCAGGAAACGGGTTCGATTTGGTATGAGCAAGAAGAATATCAAAGGGCTACTAGAAGAGCTGGACGATTGTAACAAGGAGCTGGAACGCTTTGCAGACCGCAACGAGAAGCTTGAGACGTATCGAAAGGCCGCAAAGCCGTCTTTTGCAGGGCGTCTTCAGCAGGTTCAGAAATATGCGCAAAACCTGCACTCGGTTCTTGTCTCCTCTTGGTCTTGCTCATGCCGAAATTATCATTCAACCAGTCTCCAGCTAGAGCAGCGTGGAACTCTGTACGCCTCTGCTGTCAAAAAGGTGGCGAAGTCAACCTCCGAGGGAACTTGCTTCACTGTATCATTTTCAAGTAGTGGAGACTTTTCACACCCCTGGACTTGGCAAGAAGCGGAAATACATATCGACAACCAAGATGCAATGTCTGTTCCCGCACAGCCATCTTTGAAACCCAAGACAAAGTATGATTGATATCCATATGCCTGCCCAGAGTACAGTCACTGACGGCTCTCTAGAATGACTAAAACAGTTAGTTTCGGCGACAAGGCACCGCCGCCATACTCAGTTGTGGATCCTGTAGCGAAGTGGAAACCATCGCCCACGCTTCAAGAAGTCAAAGACTTGTGCGCCTCCATCCAGCAAATGCATAAAAGCGCTACGTGCATTGGATTCCAGTTTGATAGCAAGAGCCTTCGAGGGGCCTATGAGGTGGAAACACCAGCTGCGAGGAAAATTCCAACCGTGTCGCAGCAACTGATAACGCTTGAGACGTTGCTCAAGGACCCGCCCAAGGTCAATGGACGCGCTTTGAAGCTGAGCAAAAAGGAAAGGTACGGATTGGCGGTAACGCTGGCATCGTCAACTTTGCAACTCAACGCCACTCCCTGGTTCCCGGACAATTTTAAGGCGAAAGACATACTCTTTTGTAAAAATGGCGGAGCTCGATTGGTCGACATAAATCACCCTTACGTTGCCGCGAAGAAGGATGATGATACAAAAGGCTCGCCTGCAGCGAACTCCCGAGGCTTTCACAACAAGAACACGATCCTTCTGGCTCTAGCGATTGCTCTGCTTGAGTTGTACTTTGGTGAATCAGCAGAAGCGCATGCTCACGATGCGACGGCATTCAGCACAACGCCGTGGGGTCTAGCTGCCCTGGCACACGAATGGGCGGAAACGGAGAAGGAGGACTTGTCAGCAGCGTTCTTGGGCGCAGTCCGCCACTGTCTCCGTTGTTTTAGCGATCCTGGTGCGAGTCTTCAAGATTCGGAATTCCTTCAGGCTGCAGTAGAAGGCATCGTCCTTCCTCTGCAAGAAGAGCTGCATCAATTCCTTGGCAAAGCAACTCCGTGAGAAGAGAACTGCCATTGGTTCGACTGGTTCATGTATGCACGAAGACGCAGTGGACGAGGCTGCGGGGCCGCGCACAATAGCACTCGACGTCCTTGTTTGAGCTCTTGAGCAATAGAGGTCTGGATAATTCGGCCCCCAATGGTTTGTTACCAAGGAACGACGCTGCTGACGCGCTTATTATCCGATCAAACACCTCGTATCTGGCGATGGTCCCACGTGGCGCTTGATCTGCCATTAGCGTGACGGCCATCCAGCAAGTCTAGAGTTTCAGCTATCTTCCGAATACCCGTTTCAAGGGAACAGCCGTGTAGCAGAGGCCCATCTCGAGGGGGGAAATTGCAGATTGACCGCCTGGTAGTCTACGTATGGGGTATATATGAGCAGAGGGCCCGCGTCACAGGCGGATGCGTGTGCGGACGAAAATGGTCTTGGTACAAAGTCAGCAGGGCGCGATGCGAATGATGGCGGATTAAAATGCGTGTTCTTGAAACAGCGACATCACAAATGACAGACGTGACGCGAGTGGAGAGCTCAGAAGGGTTCAATGGCAGTGCCTGCGTGGTGACCTCACGATGCTCAAGTGCTGCGTGTGCTCCAGGGTGCCGCGTCACCTTCCGGACGGCGTCGCAAAGGCAGGCGAAGGCAGGCGAAGGGCAAGATAATGTCGGAAGGCGAAAAGAAGCAAACGGCTGTGCTAGTGCATGGAAACGGTGGGGACTCATCGAAGCTTCTCTCAAGCCCCCCTGGCGAGCGTTTGGCGACCAAAATAAAACACTGGAGATGAGCAGCGGGGCGGCGAAGGCAAGCTCCAGGAGTCCAGGGGCAGGTGGCGAGAAAGGCGGCCGGGCGGTTGGCGAAGGGTCGAAGCTGGGCGTTGTGGCGTCTGTATGGCGACGGCGGGCTTCCTGCACGTCGGGCAACGGCGAGGGAGGCCGCCCGAATCAGTGGGTGAGTGGTTGGAGGAGCTCAGGGACGATCTCTCTGCACGCCTTATCCTGGTAGCCCACGGCAGCTGCAGTGCAGCAGTGCAGGCGGGGGCGAGCAGCGAATTTGCCTCTCTCTTCTCCTTCTGGATCGGCGGTGGAAGACGTCGTGTCGTCGTGTTTCAGCTTGAGCGCGCCCGAGCCGTGGGAAGAGCGGCATGGCGAGTGCTGGGAATGCGATGCCTGGCAAAAGTGTCGGCTTGAGGCTTAATAATAGAAGCAGAGTGATAATATGGTCACGGTGACGCTGGCGTAGATTGGGGGGAAGCGCCCGTTGCTGTTGCTGTTGCGTAGCGACCATGCGCGGCTGCCTCCACCGCCGCCATCAACAACACCCACACGCCATCTTCTCGTCTTCCGCCGCCGTCACTGTGCAAACACACACACGACACCCACACTCGCTTGCACTGGAGAATCGACCAAGACGCAATCAAGCCGCTGTCCTGTCCTCGGCGGGTGAAGCGCAATTGCTTGGCGTGCGCATTTGCACCTCCTTATTTCCTTGACGTCCCCTGTCCCCCTGCACTTTCCAAGTTTAACGGCCGTTGCAAACTGCGTCGCCAGCCTCTCGCTCCTCCTCTCCACACGTCACCATCACCTTCACCACCGCCGACGCCCTGCCTGCGACCCTGCTTCCCTTCTCCTCCACTGCCGCCCTGCGCCTCGACCCGGGACACGCTCGCAGCGCCGCTCCTCCCGCACCCCGTTGCCCGCCATGGGTTCACCGTAAGACTGGCTCCCTCGCCGTGCTTCCAGCGCACCAGAACTGACAATGTGCTAGAATTGCCACGGCATGGCGCTCCTTCTGGCACACAATGACCTCCAACGACCGCCATGCCTCGCACGACTCTCCCTACCGCACCGGCCGCCATATCCCCCTCCCCCAGTCCCGCCATGCCCCTCTCACATCGGTCGCGACCAGCGGCGTGGAATCCCGAATGGACCTGTCTTCCCCCTACACGCACGACGAGCCTGCCATGAGCAACGGCTTCATCGGCTCCCCAAAGGGCCCCATGTCGCCAAACTCGCCCTACTCGCCCGGAATGCGCTCGTCGCTGAGCCGCCAAGCCACCGCTGACTCCGAAGCCTCGTTCGACAAAGGCCCCAACGGAGAGATCCAGATGCAAAACTTCAGCGACGGGCTGCCGCCGCCGCCGCCCGTCGCACACTCGTGGAAGCGCATCGAGCGGTGGATGGAAGACCACTATGAAGAGCTCTTCGACAACATCTGCGAGGGCGCCACAGCAAACGATGTGAATGAGCTCGAGCATGAGCTGGATGCTACACTTCCAATCGATGTCCGAGAGTCATTGCAAGTACACGATGGTCAAGAGCGCGGAGGCCTTCCGACAGGCGTGATATTTGGCTGCATGTTGCTCGACTGCGAAGAAATGGTCATGGAATGGAACAACTGGAAAAAAGTTGCCGACGAGTATCTCACCCACAAGCCCGACTTCACGACCCCCCAGATCCCGGTAAAGGCATTTGCGAGCTCCTCAGAACCCCCCATTGCACAGCCGCAACAATCAGGTAATCCTCTTTGGAGGCAGGACCTCCTCGCACGACAGGATTCCCAGCCACCGAATGCCGTCCAGAAAGCGTACGCACACCCGGCTTGGATCCCTCTCGCGCGCGACTGGGGAGGCAATTACCTCGCTGCGGACCTTGCACCCGGCCCGAATGGCCACTGGGGCCAGATCATCATTTTTGGGCGCGACTACGACTGCAAGTATGTCGTCGCTCGTTCTTGGGGCGCCCTGCTCGCCATGGTGGCAGATGACCTCGCGACTGACAAGGTCCACATCGACGAGGAGACGGGCGAGCTCAAGTTCTGGGAATTCAAAAAGAAGCAGAACATTGAACCTCCGTATCTCGAGATCCTTCGCTGGCGTTGTGATCAGAAGCACGGGCGCAGGCCACCCAAGAGGCGACCGACCAGTAATGGGCTTCGCGTCAATTCGAATATACCGCCCGCAGCCGGTCCCAGCAGCACGAGCAGCAGTCCATACGCGAGTCCCGTCCTGGGTCCCGAAGAGCGTGGCCGGAGCCCCCATCGCCTGTCACAGAAGCCCAAAGGCGTAAGCCCGAGGGCCCACGTTTCCAGCCCGCTTGCCAGAGTAGCAGAAGAGGGCCCGACTCCAATTCGCATCCACACCGATCTGGACTTGAAAGCAGGTGCTCACGAGAAACTCATCTCGGTCGACACTCCCAGGCCCAGCGATGATTTTCCTCCCGTAAGGACTAGCACAGGCAGCGACAAGGAGAATACCAAAGAGAAGGTGGGACCCAGCTCCCTGAAGAGTCCAGTCACGGATGCGGCAGAGCTCAAGACTGTGGAAATATAGCCACTACCGCCTGGATTGCGATAATTTTATTGGTTCGAAACTTTCGATTGCCGCTGGATACGAGCACACCCATCGCGGTCTTAATATCTCATATCAAGAATCTCTAGAGGCGAGGCGAATTCGGCGTCGCGGCATTGCACGGTAGCGCAAGGTACGAAACAGCGATACAACGGCGGACATGAACAATTGCATTTCGACATTTTCATTGAGCGTCCAGCCTAGAAAGCAGGCACATCACGGAGGACTTCCTCATTTCTACACCCTGTACTATCTGGCGTTTCTGCGATGTTTCCTTCAGTTTCCTGCGAAGAGGTCAAACTGTTCACCAGTGACAGTCTGACCAATCCCTGCATTACACACTGGGCATATGATGGAATAGTACACGATGGTCGTCGGCCATGCCTTGTTCCCCCGCATCATCACACACACTCTTCTGTACACTTAAAATACATCTTCTTCAGCATCTGGCAGCCAACAATTTGCTGCATTTTCTCCTTCAAACGCAGCTGGCTTGAACGGGTACAATGTTTTCGAATAGCGGTGGATTGGAGCGTAATCATGAGGAGGTACGGCGGAAATAGGCTTGGAGGACTCAACAAGCTTTGACAGCTTCAGGCTCTGGCATTATAACTTCTTGATGGGTGTGGGTGGTAATGATGGCTTATGGAGAGAGGGTTGGCATGAGTTTCGATGGCGTAGGACGTACGTAGTAGAATGAAAGAACGTCAAATCTATCCGGAGACCGTTTCACAGTGTTGGGCGCAATCTCTGGGTCAACTTGTTGGGCCAGGTAGCACAGTTGAGGACACCGTCGCCTAGAGCGACTGCACTGCATGCTTGCATACGACTGTGCAGACTTTACATGTGGTCGTGTAACGTAGGTAATGATTGATGAGAAATAGGTTGAGGCTATGGATCTGTCGTTGGGAGTTACGGCGCTGGTTCCGCATTGGCGCTCTCAAATCAGCGAACAGCGTCCGGCTATCGACCCTACCATGCCTGTCTACTTAATGTGCGCCTCCAACCCGCTTCCCTTCTCCCAGAGCGCATACGTCACTTCGGAAATATTCACCGGATTCCGATCCTTCTCCTCTGGAGTCACAGTGCCCTCGACATGGACAAGCCCGAAATGCACTTCCTGGAAAGCAGCAGCCAGGCTCTTGACCAAGTTCTGCTGCGAGGCCTTGGCGATGGAGAGAGACAGCAGCTGGGGAATAGGAGCCCACGGAAGATGGCTATTGGTTACGAGGATGGCTGGTTTGGCGCTGGCACTCGTGGAGCGAAGCGAGGTGAGGCGGGGGACGTAGTGCTGGGCGACAAGATACAGCGACGTCGTCGTCACGCGGAAGTCCTTTTCTATTTCCTCGGTCGGGACTTCGAGTACGGGGTTGCTCTTGATGACGGCGGCGTTGTAGAAGATCACTTCGAGTTTTGGGGCTATGGCGTCGATGTCGTCGAGGGCCTTGGTGACGGCAGACAGGTTCGAAAGGTCCAAGGGGACGGTGGAAACTTTGGTGTCAGGGACTTTGGACTTGATGTAGTTGGCGTCTTCCTGCAGGCGGGATTGGTTGCGGGCGAGGAGGATGACGTGGTTGAAACCAGAGGCCGCGAACTTAGCAGCGACGTGATTACCTGGTGGCATTAGAGTCTAGGAGCTGGTACATATGTATGGACTGATTGGAAGGTGTTTATGGAAGAAGAAACCGGAGTGTGGGTTGCTTGATGGCGTAAGACGTACCGATTCCGGGTCCAGAGCCGAAGATAGCAATGCTACGAGCAGCCATGGTCAAATTGGATGAGCTAGAAGTAAAGTATTGGTGCTGAAGTTCACGACGAGAGCAAACGTGGTTTAGAAGCTGAAGGAATTGAGGGCTGGAGAACTACATCTGAAGGCCAAGAGCTCCATCTTTATATTTACAACTCCTCGGTCGAGCTCGCTCAGCTCCTCAATCGGACATTCTCCTAGCTCTCACTATCGTCATTAGCTGCCAGGTTAGCTTTGGGAAACTGGATCGATGTTGAATAGTCACGCTTACATACATGTCAAAGGGCGTAATCAACGCGGCTTTTGGGGCAGATTGGACTTTCGCCATACCGACAAAAGTCTACGGAAGGCGTATCGTAAACATATCGTTGCCTCGAAAAGGTAATCAGATGCTACTCAAAACGGATTAGCACAGTGGTGCATACCGTTGCATAGTACAGTAAGCATGTTGACGAATCAAGATTGGCCGGTGAGAGCGGCCCGAGCGTTCGTTATGTCATTCAACTTTCAACGCCCTGCGATCACTACTATAGCAACTTACCAATCACTCCATTTCAAAGCCATGGACGACAATGCTTTCTCCGCGGAGGATGCAGACTCGATGCGCGCATACATGCCCACCTCTTTTGGGAAACAGAACGCCTCCGTAGACGTGCAAGCGCAAATTGAGAATCACCGTAGGAAAATTGTCGACGAATCCAAACCTCCGCCGAAGATTAAGAGCGCCGACTCGGACGATGAATCTAGCGCGGAAGATGACGATGATAGCGATGAGGATGACGAGGATGAGTTTCCAGTGTCCCATGAGTTAATGGTGAAGACGCATCAGAGGGCTGTTACCAGCATCACACTGGATCCTTCCGGCACGAGACTGGTGACGGGCAGTACGGATTGCACGATAAAACTTCATGACCTGAGCGCGATGACACCCACGACAATACGAGCCTTCAAAACCGTCGATCCTTTTGTCACGAAAGCTTCAGAAGCGTCGGAAAGCCATGCCATTCACCAAGTCCTCTTCAGCCCGCACTCTGGAAATCAGATGCTCGTCATAACGGCCACGGCGCAGGCAAGACTCTTTAGCAGAGATGGAGAAATGATCGCCGAGTACAAGAAGGGGGACATGTACCTGAGAGACAAAAACAACACAAAGGGGCACACGGCCGAGATTACGAGTGCTGCCTGGTGCCCTACGAATCGAAATCTCTTTGTTACAGCAGCACACGACAGCACTGTGAGGATCTGGGATGTTAATGATAGATTGCAGCAGAAGCATGTCATGGTCCACAAATCAAAGGCTGCTGGCTCGGCGGGAATGACGAGGATGACAGCCATTGCCTGGGGACACGCCGCTGAAGGACAGGGCAGCATCATTGTGGCGGCAGGCTTCGACGGCAGCCTAGTTATGTGGGGAGGTGAAGGGCCGTTCTATCGACCGATTGGCGAGATCCGCGAAGCGCACGCAAAGGATACTTGGACGAGTGGCCTGGACATCAGTAACGATGGACGGCTGGTCATCACGCGTGGTGGAGATGATACTATCAAGCTTTGGGATACGAGGAAGTTCAAGGCGCCAGTCAACACCACATCGTTCCCTTCGACGTCTTCGCAGTATCCCACTTCCAACATCATCTTTTCTCCGGGCTCTGCAAACGTGGTCACTGGATCTGAGACTGGCCATCTGCATATCCTGAACCCGGCTACCCTGCGCCCAGAGCTTATTACGCCCGTCACACCCGGCTCACCTTTGATATCGGTGCATTGGCACCCAAAGATCAAGCAGATCTGCACCGGCTCTGCGAATGGCCAGACCACGATCCTCTTCAATCCCCAGATGTCGACAAACGGTGCTCTGTCAGTACTCTCCAAAGCCCCAAAGAAGCGACACATGGATGATGACCCCAACCTCACTACGTTCATGGACCCCACTGGAATAGCAGGAGATGCTGTCACCCCAGGTGGCGTACCAGGCCCGACAGCCGGGTCGTTTTCTTCCCGACATCCCACAATTGGCCTCACGGCTTCGGGCAGGTCTCGAGACCCACGGCGGCCACATAAACCAGAACAAACGCCATTTGCCATGTCAACACCAGATCAGAGGCATGTACGCGAAAATATTCCATTCAGTAGTATGCGTGATGAGGATCCAGTCGAGGCTCTACTGAAGTACCAACCGAAGGAGGGCGAAGAGAAGCTCTTTACCGGTGCGTGGGACAAGACGCAACCGAAAGCAATATTCAAAGAGGACTTCTCCGATGAGGAGGAGCCGGACCCGAAGCGCATGAAGAAAGGGTGAGTCGTGGTGAAACTACTCGCCAATCAAAGGTGATTGGAGTTTGGGCCCATGCCCAAAGTTTGCATTGCAGGCGTTCAGGGGTTTGCGAAACCCAGAATCACATCATATACCCGGATAGCAAATGAATTCTTGCATGAAGCCATTTAGCAAACGTGTCGGGGTACGAGCTGCACGACGCGTCGACGCGTGCATGTGAAATAGCGGCTTGGCAAAGCACCTGATACGCGATAGGGAGGCACAAGCTTTCAAGAGGCATTCTCGCGACGGCCCATCTCAAGACCCATTACGACCTCTACTCAATCGCACAAACGCTTCTATCTGGACTTTGACCACGCTTCTCGCTGCCAGAATGTTTCAATCCACCTTCCGCGCAGCTTCCCGCAGCGCCGCTCCCGCAGTGCGCACCTTTTCCACGACTCCCCGCGCTCAACTCGCCCGCATGTCCATTGTCGGCCGTCTGGGAACCGCGCCAGAGGAGGTCAATGTTTCGGGAGACAGGACCTTGATTCGATACGTCATCGCTAGCAACCACATGAAGGGCGAGGAGCGCAAGACGAGCTGGTTCCGCGTTGCCAGCTTTGTGAGCAGCCAGGCGCAGAAGGACTTTCTGATGAGCATTGCCAAGGGGTGAGTGGGTCACTTGCTCGGCTGGACGAGATTGTGAAGCTAATAATGCTGTGCAGATCGCTGCTCTACGTCGACGCAGATGCGCGCATGGATTCTTATACGGATGCTGAGGGCAACAAGCGCTCCAACCTGAGCTTGATTGCAAGTACGTATTAAGAGGAGCGATCGCACATTTGGAATCCAATTACTAACGCTTCATAGGGAACGTCGACATCATCTCTCGTCCCAAGGTTGAGGAAGCTGCCGAAACCAACGAGGAGGGCCTCGTCCAGGAAGCCGCCCACGCATAAACACCCCAATTCACCAATATGCTTCATAACTAGCCCTTCAGTCGCTACAAGTCTGTAATTGGAAGCTTCCGTGCCGCAACTCCAAACAATCGGGGTGCGATTGGATCAAGGAGTCCAAAACAGCGTGTGCTTATTGCGCTGGGAATCCCTGCGTGCTGGGAGGGCATCATCGAATATGTGCAGCGCACAATGTATATCGTATTGAGTCGGGCGTCTCATATGTATAATCTCCACTTTGGCCTCCTGGCCTGGAATCTGGTGTGTTTGGGCGTAGTAAATGATACCTTTTCCTTGTTTCTCTTAATGACACTGTGTATGACGTGAGAAGCCATGAGAGCTCTGTGGTTGTAATAAAGTGTCTTTGGGTATATCATCTCCCCGAACGCGAATGCACTGCTCTTGACAAGACAGAAATCGTGACACGTGATCTTAGCGTCCAGGTGCGGACCCCCGAGCTGCACAACATTTGCGGCAGAACACTACCACCACCACTACTCCAGTCATTAACTACAATGAATCGTATAGTCCCCCAAAGGGCGCGTCAGCTCTGGGGCCATGCTCCTCGTGTGCGATCAATAAATCGCAATGGCAGAAAATTTGCGACCGTCTCCGGCACAGATCAGTACTAAGCACCGCTTTGCAATCTTCTACCCCCTCTAACTCCTTGTGTAGCCCATACGATGTGGTCGTCATTGGCGGCGGACACGCAGGCTGCGAAGCATCTGCTGCCTCTGCGCGATCTGGCGCTCGAACGGCGCTCGTCACTCCAAAGCTCGATAATTTGGGCGTCTGCTCGTGCAACCCCTCGTTTGGCGGCATCGGAAAGGGAACAATGTTGCGAGAAATTGATGCTCTGGATGGTGTAGTCGGGCGCATGGTCGACAAAGCTGGCGTACAGTTCCGTGTCTTGAACAGAAAGAAGGGGCCTGCCGTCTGGGGGCCTCGAGCGCAGATTGACCGCGCGCTGTACAAGCAGTACATGAGGGACGAGATGACAAATTACCCTGGTCTTAGTGTGGTCGAGGGGAGCGTCGCGGACATCATTGTGGATCGGACAGAACAACCAGAAGAAGGACAGTACGGAAAGATCACGGGCGTCAGACTAGAGAGCGGGCAAGTCATTCCCACGAGGAACGTGGTAATAACGACGGGCACCTTTCTGGGCGGCGAGATACACATTGGATTGGAAGCGTACCCTTCAGGACGAATGGGCGAGGCGGCAACATTCGGCTTGAGCAAGTCTCTTCGAGAGGCTGGATTCACATTGGGAAGGCTGAAGACGGGTACACCCCCTCGGCTGGACAAGAAGTCGATTAACTTCGGAGTTCTCGAAGCGCAGGAAGGCGACGATCCTCCAGTGCCGTTCAGCTACCTGAACGATCGGGTGCAGGTAGAAGACCAACTCCTGAATTATGAGACGAGAACGAACGAAGATACCCACGAAATCATTCGCCAGAACCTTGACAAATCGATACACATTCGAGAAACAGTGAAAGGTCCGCGATACTGCCCCTCGCTGGAATCAAAGGTTATGCGATTCACGGACAAGAGCTCGCATATCATATGGCTTGAACCAGAAGGCTTTGACAATGACATCATATACCCGAACGGAATCTCGATGACGGTTCCTGCAGACGTCCAAGAAGCCATGCTCAAGACGGTGAAAGGTCTCGAGAATGTAGTGATGCTACAGCCAGGCTATGGTGTCGAGTACGACTATGTTGACCCACGAAATCTCCGATCTACCCTCGAAACGAAGAACATCTCGGGTCTATACCTAGCTGGACAGATAAACGGCACTACAGGCTACGAAGAAGCAGCCGGACAAGGTGTCATTGCTGGGATCAACGCGGGTCTTGCTTCGCAGAAGAAGCCACAACTGGCGTTAACACGAGCCGACGGATACATTGGGATCATGATAGATGATCTAGTCACCAAGGGCGTCTCAGAACCGTATCGCATGTTCACCTCGCGCTCCGAATACCGCATGTCAGCGCGCGCCGACAATGCAGATACACGTCTCACTGCGATGGGCAGAGCGGCCGGTGTCGTGACCGACGCGCGCTGGACAGCCTTCCGAGACGAAGCAGCACAGATGGCCATGCTGACAAAGACACTACAAGAGAAGACGATGGGCTGGACAGACTGGAAGAAGCACGGTTTCGGTGTCCGCAACGACTCGTCGAAACGCTCCGCGTACGACCTGCTCCGGATGGCAGATACCAAGACTTCTTCTCTCGTGGACGTCCTCCCAGACATTTTATCCTTCTCCTCGCGCATCCGCGATCGCGTCGAGATCGAGGCTATGTACGCGCCGTACGTGGCGTACCAGACGGCATCGCAGGAGCGCTGGCGCAAAGACGAGAGCCTCAAACTACCCATCGATCTCGATTATGACGGGATATTTGGATTGAGCTTCGAGGAGAAGCAGGTGCTGAAGGTGACGAGGCCAGAGAGCGTGGGACAGGCGAGAAGAGTTGAAGGGATGACGCCGACGGGGGCATTGAGACTGTTGCAGTATGTAAAGGGATTTGGGAAGGAGCAGCGAGAGGCGAGGATGAGGGAGGAGATTGAGGAGAGGAAGAGGGCATACAAAGGAGTTGATACTGGGGCGGTATTGAACTGAGACGACTTCTAGAGAGGGACTGGGGGGTTATGCATGGCAAGGCGTTGGTTTGTGCACTGTACAATATGAGGTCGCACGCACTGTTACGGATGTAGCAAACTGGAAGAGACCCAGAACAGGTAATCTATGTATGATAGTCAATGTCCGCGGCTTTTCCCATCATGTATGTATATAGAAAACAATGCCATGAAACATGCAAATGCCGAATACTTCTATATAATAATACAATTGCAACCACCCAGTGCGGTCCTCACTCCCCAGTCCCAACCAACTACTGCTTGTTATCCCTAATCGCCTCCTCCTCCGCCCTCAAAAAGTCCCTCCCTGCCAACCCGACGGCCAACAAAATCACACTCCCAAAACACCCGCCCACAATCATCCTCCCTCGAAACCCCTGCTTCCTCTTCAGCACCTCGTCCTCACCCAGAATCTTGACCGCGCTCTTCAACCACGCATAACTCAATCCCGACCAGACCGTCGTCCCTGCAACAACAACCTGCATGCCCGTAGCCACACTCCTCACCCCGTCCTCCCCTCCCATCCCCTCCTGCAACCCCCTCAACCACCCGCCCGCCGCGCTATTCACAGCCGCAGGATCGTGTAGTAAGCCGACGCCCATGGTCACGCCGATGAGCAGCAGCTGCAGGAACGTGTTGAGTTTGGACATGGTGGTGGGATGCACCTCTGCAGAGGGCAGCGAGAAGTCCCAGTAGCGTGCAAACGTCTTGGGGGCCGGGAGCGAGGCGTAGCGGTAGTAGATGGCGGCGATGGCGAGCGAGACGTCGCGGCCGAGGATTAGGGTTGCGAGGGGGAGGGGGAGGGCGCCGCTGTATGCGAGAGTCGTGACGACGGTTGTCATGAGGGCTTTGTCGGCCATGGGGTCTGGAAGAAGATGGTTAGTTTAGGAGTTGAACATGTCGTGGTGAGGGATTTGGAGAGAGATGGGGGAGAGATGGGAGCGTACCAACGACACTGCCGACTACGGTCTGGAGCTTCCATTTTCGTGCTATCCAGCCGTCGAGGAGGTCGGAGAAGCCGGCGTAGGCGAAGAGGGAGAAGGCGTAGAGGTGGTGGTGCTGGACGATGAGGTAGCCAATCACTGGCGTGGCGATGAGGCGTGAGAAGGTGAGGATGTTGGGGAGTGTGTAGATGTTTTCATGGCGGAGAGACGGAAGCTTCGACTTTATTGTTGAGCTGATTGTGGAAGGGGCGACAATTGGTTTAGCGGGTCCGGTCCTAGGAAGGTCAGCAAGTGTACAATAGACTCCAGTGTTTGTGAGATCCAATTCAATGAAATCTGATAAAGAAATGGACAGACAAAAAGAAATAATTACGCCGTAAAGTGAAAGTATGGATCAAGGAAAAGCCCCTACACACAACCAACGACGCCGTACCTTACAAAAAGGAAAAAAGAAAGTAATTGCATCGGCCGGGAATCGAACCCGGGGCTAGCCGATGTTGCGGTCTGCTGTGAAGAACAGATTTGGCAACGGCTAATTTTACCACTAAACCACCGATGCTGATGATCGAGCTGTAACAACTTGATGGAAGAAAAGTGAGGCTTGAAATTACATATGGCAGGACGGAATGAGAAATCGTAAACAGGCAATGACAAGACGAGGAAGCTCCACCGCCGAAATGGCGCGGTGAGTGGAGAAGGCTCAATGGGGATAGCTCGGCATCAAGGCAAAATTGGAATGTGCGATGGGTGGGCGAACACGCGAGCAAACCAACGCACCTCGAGCTAACGTCCACTGGCCCCTGGTTCGCCTTCCCAGAAGCCTTGGGTCCCTCCTTCTTCTTATGGTCCTGCCCTGCTTTCAGCACCGCGGACCTGCAGAAGGGTGCTGTTCCCCCGATCCTGAAAGACGCGCTTTGATTCGACAGCACCGGGCGCCAGAGAGCGTGGTTGGCCGCCCAGGAGCAGGTAGCACGTGAGCTACTTTGCAACAAACTCGATCGCATCTTCGAGGGTCGAGCGAGGGTTTGGAGCTCATGTCGTGCTAGGAGGACGAGGCGGGAGGTGGTCGCAGGAATTCCGAGCCCTGCCATTGAGTATCGCTATCGAGAATGGTGTTGCATGCGTTTTGTTTGCGATCGGACTGGTCAGAGGTGTGACCTCACTCGCAAGTTGATGCCAAGTGGCTTAGTCATTGTCATGGCCGAAACTTTGACCCAGGGGCTGGCCGCAATTTTGGTCTTCTCACGCATAACGTTATATGAGATGTGCAAATAATATTTCATGTCTGGTCTACTAAAAGTTGAGTTCAGCTCTGTGCTGAAAGCGCGGGTCTCTTCTCAAGCATACAACTCAATGTCACATATGTATGATGCGTTCCCAAGTCATTCCATCTTCTGTCAGCCCAGCAAAACCTCATCGTCATCTGCGATCGGTTCAAAAGCATCAATATGAATTCTGCCCACCCCGAGCCTTTCTACGATGCCGTCTGGTCCTTCAGCTTCAGAGAGTAGAAGCACATTCACTGCAGGCCAAAACACTTGGTCGCTAAAATGGCGCTTATCGAAGAATTCGACATTTGATTCAACATCTCCACCTGCAAGTAATACATCGGTAAGCCTGCCTGAATATTGCTTGCCCGAGGAGTCGGCATGGAACGCCGGCATGGCACGTTGTCTGCTCCAATGTTGGAAGTGTTGGCATTTGTCATCCCACGAAGCGTCTTCATCGTTCCTGTATAACGTCGAACGGGACAAGGCGATAAATTTGTGCTGTTTGTTGGCCAGCTTCGGCACCAGTTGGCCGTCAACGATAACAGTCCCAGCGATTCGATCTTTCCTGTCGAGCACAGCGAGGTGGCAAAGCTCGTGCACCCCATCGCGACAGGATGAGTTGTTTCTGGTGAAGGGATCGGCCAGGAGGGAATGTAGGTTCGTGAGCCTGAACATGGCTGTTTTCGCATTGACAGTCAAGACGTATGAATCATGTGCTACTCGCAATTCACGTTCAGGCACTGCATCATCCAGAAAAGGTCTAGGGTACCGTAGCTTCCGACCGTTGAATGTTGCAATGGGGTCCAGACTTTCGTATTCAATCTCAAGAGTCTCTTCATCGAAATGTCGACGCCACCTCCTGTTGTCAAAACTAAACCATGGAACAGCATTCTCATCTTGAAAGTTGGCAGACAACAGGAATGACTCCTCTGCGAGTCTGATTTCAGCTTGGCTGATGGTGCAGACGCAGGTGTTCATCATGGAGTCATTAGGCGCATAGACAACAGCACCGTTCCAACCGACCCATGACCAGCTTGGGAATGCCTTGCTGCCACGTTTCTGGGGCCCAAGCGGTTTCCAGAGCAAAGCAACATCGAAGAGCGTAGCTGGGAGACCAAAGACAAACGAGGATTGGAATGGTTTCCGCAAGTGGTTGAGAACACCGCTCATAGCACGCAACTTGTCCTTTGGGTCGGTAATAAACCGCTGGGTGTATTCCGCAACAGCGGCCGCGTACATCTCCCACAAGTTCCTACTCTCAAAGTCTAGTCGAGCGGAAGAATCCCAGAGGGCGAACCTATGGCTTAGTACGTCTCTTTCAGCCTTGAAGTGGTACTGTTCTTGGAAATGACAGCCTGAATCACAGTAATAGGAGACTTGGGATTCGGTAAAGTACAAAAGGCGTTGGGAGAGGACACGTTCTTGGTATGTCCAGCCTCTTGTGTTCCATCGTGAGAAGCTTACAGCGCCCTGCACCTGCTCCAGCATAGAAGCTATGGTGAATCCATTGATGTCCAGACGAAGTTGTTGTTCCGTTCGCGGTACACCAGGAGAAACGCCGGGCAGGCCATGGTAGGCATTGACGCCCGCGGCAGCGACAATGGTGAGATCAGCTCCCAAGTAGATTTGATCCATCATGTCCACGTTCTTGAGTATACTTGTTGGGTCGTCCTGGACTATACATAGAGCATCAACCCATAGGAATCTGTGCCCTAATTGCTGGGTCACATTTATGGAGTCGATGATGGTTTGAGCTGGCGATCCTTCCGACGAGCAGAGGAAACCTGGAGTTTCAAATAAATGCTTATTTTGTTTGCGAAGCTTCTGTTTTTGATCCGAGCCCCACTGATAGCTTAGTGCGAGGTAAGGGGCTTGCGGAGGGCATTCGATTATGCAGGCCGCTTGAACGTCTATGACCATCAAACCCGAAAGATGACCCCCATCCAGCGTTTCCATAGTAGCAATGTCCTGTGACTCGGACCCGTGGGTATTGCATGCGGAGAGCCATGCTTGGACGAGATCCCAATCGATCTTTCCAGCATCAACGAAGCGACCAGGACTGTGAGGTGATTCATCATGACCAATAAGGAACAGCGACGGCATTACCCAAGAACGATTGTTTTCACCGAGCGCGAACCTTATTTCCCGACGAAATTTTTTGGACGGTTCCTGATCGAGAAGATGCAAGGGAATCATCTCGCCAATATCCAAACAGCATTGAACACCATTCTGAGAAGACTTGTACATGGCATGCGAAGCATCAAGAGCTCTCCGATATAGCACCACAATCCTTAGTGAGCCTTTGCGAACGTGGGACTCGACGTAGGCATGTCCATAAAAAGAGCCGATGACGTTGCGCAGGAAGCAACAGAATACACACTCCTTCTCCGACCAAACATCACAAAGAGGCCGATAGTAGTCCCAATCCGTGCGATCCTTGGCTCCGAATGGGCCGAAGAAGAGGGACGAGAAAGATAGGTCGTTGCATTTCTGACAGAGCATCCGAAGCGCCATTCTGGGTACCAAAAGACCCCACAGTAACAAGATGAGGAAAGGGCTAAAATGCCAATCGAATGTCCCATCAGGCTTCAGGATCAACCGGGAGAGAAGGTCGATGTAGCCATGGAAGACCGGGGTTGACGACGGAGGGATGTGCAGGTGCGGGGTATATGCAGTCGAGGTCATAGCTTCCGTCCTTTGCATTTGCATGTGACGATTAAATAGATACAAGCACTGTACATGAAGAGTCTAACAGAACTTTGGACGATTAGTTTGATCAGCTCAGATGGAGCGGGGTCGGACTACCAAATGATGGCCAACAATTACTACAGGATGTGTAAAATGAACTAGTGTATTTCGACTATGAAGAGTTCATTTATAGGGAAATATAGTTCCGCTGGTCCATTACTTAGCCCCTTGAGCTAGGGCGCTATATACCTACGTTGGGGTGCGAGGCGGTGGCCGGGGAGAGGGGACGATTTCCTACTGATAAAAATCCTACTCCTGCTGCATCATGTGGGTGGGCAGGTTGTATCCAGCGTAATCCAAGTGCACAAAGGCTCTATCGACGTACGGGACGGATTCAATCACGTACTGCAACGACTCGCCCAAATCGTGGCTATCCCTAAGACTCGTGCCTTCGTCGAGAACAATATCGACTTCGACGTTCAGTTTATCACCCGAGTGATACGCTTGTAGGCCCTGTATCTGCTTGATTGTCTTGGCGAAGCGCATTGTGAGGTAAAGGAGAATGTTCGTTTCATCGGCCGACGCGGCGGCGCCGGTCAAATTGCGAATATGCGTCGCGGACGTTGTCGACCAATTCACAATTACGTAAAGCGATAGGAGTATACCGCCGAGAGGGTCGAGCCACCAGACCTTGGCGAAGAAACCTATCAAAGGAAAGATGATGCTGAAGGTGTTGAAGACAACATCGGTCATAGCGTCTTGAGCGAGTGCCTGGACACTGGAATTGCGAATGAGCCGACACCAGAGCCAGCACAGGAATTTGATTACGACGGTGGAGGCCATGATGGCGACAGCGGGTATCGTCAGCTGCACGACGCTGTGGTCGGACCCGTTGAGTCGAGAAAGACCCTCTAAAAAGACCTGGAAGAAGGAGGTGACCATGATGACCGAGAAGACTAGGACTCCAACGGGCTCCAGCCGCCGACGCCCGACGGGGTATGCATACTTGTCTTGTCTTGCAATCATCCAAGCCGTAAACCACACTATCGCTGTGCTGAGGAAATCGAGGGCGGCGTCGACCAAGCTTGCAATGACAGAAAGCGAGGAGGTCATGATGGTAACGACAATCTTGCACACGGTTAGCCTGACGTCTTCGCTTCGCTAGGAAGAATAGCCCTCTATCTTAGGGGGCCAAGTGGGGGACTGGGGGAACTAGATTTCCTAGTGCTCAGTGAATAGGAGCATACCTTCATTAACAGAAGCGCCGTGTTTGCACCCAAATTGATGTATATGGCAAGTTGGACAATCGGGCTGTCGGTACTCTCGTCCTCCTCGGGAAAGAACTCTGGCATAACCCTGGTGGGCGACTCAGGGTCCTCTTCATTGGGCTTCATGAGCAGTGGCGTGTTCTCATCCACGTCTGGGACCTTGTAGAGATTCTTCGGCGTTCGCTTGACTTTGACGTGTGAGCCATTGCTGCCCGTGGTTGAGGCACTCTGTGGAAGGTCTCCATTGACGTTCAAGCCTCCTGGAGTATTGGCGGCGGGCGATGCAGAAGTGGGCGTGGATTCTTCGGTGATTGTCGATGGAATGTTTACTTGTGGGTTGCTGTACTCTTGGATGAGATTGTGGGGCAAGGACGAATCGAGGAGGCGATCGATGTACATGTAGTGCTGGATGAGGTAGTTGTTGCGCTCGTAGTACTCGCGTATCGGCTTCTTCATATGCTTGAGCTCCTCATCCGTCGTAAAGTATCTCTCCCACTTGTAGCGCGGATTGGACTTGCCAATTAGTCGCTGGCTGCGCATCTGAGGCGTGTTCAGGACCTGGGCGCCAAAGCTCAGCCTCCGTTCCTCGTGCCCCCACGGCATTGTGAGCCCTTGTCGCAGACTGTCCATGTCGTCTTCATCGTCGGATCTGCTGCCCCGACGGTCGTTGCTTCGGAGGGTGGATGGGCGGCGCTGGGCAAGGCCATGGGGGTGACCTGCAGAGGAGTGCTGATGAATGAGGGCAGGGAGGTTTTGGCCGCGTGTAGATATGGGGTCTGGGGAGAGCGGCAGGAAGCCCTTGATGCTGGGGATGCGGGGGAGTGACTTCGCGGGGGAGCTGCTGCGGTCGGCCATCGTTGGGTGTTAATTCTCTCCAAGGCCCCGGGGAACAATTCACCGCTGGGCGAGGCGGTATTTAACAGACATGGCGCTGCTCGGGGAAGAGTCTGCAGCAGCGCGTCGCAGAGCTGGTGGATCGACGTGATAGCTTCGGCGATCGTCTTTGCGCTAGACCACGACCCCCGAGGCGAAGTCACCATGTTTGCACGGCCAAAGGGCCTCTTGTGAGCCCTCCAATGCCACTTATGCAAACTATTTCGTCTATATTCGAAACATCAAGCTGTCACCGCCGGAGAAATTTGCGCAATGGGAATACCCGCCGATCCGACGTACTGGTTTTGCGGCCCGAGAAGCTTCACATGGCTGGGAGCGAGCCTCATCCGAAACTTTTAGCAGGGGAGAGTCGGTCCTCTGTATCGCTTGTGCTTCTCAATAAATGTTTCCGCATTGGATTGACATGGGGGTCCTTGGAACAACGGAGCTTTTCTGTATTCTCGTGGTGCCGTTGATACTCACCTCGCGCTCCACCCGCTGAGCACAACCGAGGGCTTCAATGCTTGTTAGTTTCACTCGCTGCAGTTCAAAAACACTTTACCCGCACTAGGAAAACTAGTTCCCCTTATCCACTACTTCGCCTATACACCCTATATTGACGTGTAAAGCGGTGTTCCTAGATTGGGCTGGCTCTCGAAGGACATTCACACCCATAGCTTCCGAAACTATCTTCTCTCGTGGTTTTGCATCCTCTTGACATTTTGCTACTCAGTCTTCTACATTAACTTAGACGTCATGTCTGTTTGGACATCAATTGCGTCAAATCAATCGTATATTAGGAAAGATAGTATCCATTAACACCGTTTCACACCCTCGTGCGTGCTACTAGGGCTAGATTCGCACGCTCGATACTAGAGGATACTGAGCACAACAACCACACCGATCCCTTCCGCGTATTGCTCCCCCGCCAGACTGCACAAGCTTCCAGCTCATCTTCAATCAACTCAAAGCTCCGCTCACAAATCCCATCCTGAAACATTCCCCATACGAGCGCCGGTCCGCATTCCTCCCAGCGCGTCTCTCGACACTCGCACGCACCTCAAATCCCTCCGCCGCCTCGACGATCACCCAAACAGCCGCTCGCGACAATAAGCTCGATCCTCCTCTCCAGAGTCCACGGCCCTCTCGCCCGCCCCATGTGTCCCGCCAGGCCCTACGGTCAGCCATCTCGCAGGATCCCACATCCTCAACACACATACATACCTCCGCCCCTTGAAACCCATCCCTCAAAGAAAGACATGCAGTGTCCACCACGCCCCATCACCATGCCCAAAGTCTTGGAGAAGGAAGCAGAGAACATCTCACCTCGCCTCGCCTCGCTCCTCGGTTTCGGCCACGCTGAAACCCATCTCAACGGCCCTCGCACGCGGCAGCAGGCATAAGCCCAACGAACTTCGCGCAGGCCCGGGGCCTGAGGCCCAGGTAAGCCTTGATACTGTCCGTAGGCTCGCCAACACGACGCTTGTGCACGTCTCCGTGCGCTACGGAGCAAAGGGTTCGCATCCGCAGGAACGCCCTGTTGTGCGAGCGTGCGTGCGTGCGGCCTTTTTTCTTTCCGCCGCCTGTCGCGGTGTCCATGAGGGATGAGAGAGGATCGTCAGCGGGCACGGACGACGGAACTGGCGAGGGAGCAAAGCGGAGCGGAACTCGAACGCTTGGTCATGCGGAGTCGGAGGGAGGTGCAAAGGTCCATTGCGATTGTGGACGGACAGTCGGATTCGCGTACCTCTTCAAGAACTCGGCTGCCAAAAGGTCCGTCTGGTGGCCGCAACGGGTCGTGGGTGAAAGGGTGCGGCTGTGCAATGTACGTGTAAGGTCACTCTTCCCGTTAGCTCGAGATGGCTGGGAGAAATAGCAGATACGAGAAGGGGGGAGGCTCCAATTCAGGAACTTCCAAGGCTGATGGATAAGGGAACGAACAAAAGGCCCTCGAATCTGAGCAAGGAACGAGCTGCGGATATATCAGGCTCACAATGATCAAGGAACGCCTTGCGAGAAGCTTTTGATTGCTATTATACAAGCCTAAAAAAGATCGGCCAGGAATACTCTTCGTATTCACAATATGTTCTTCTTCTTCCTCCTCCCCACGCGCATATGCTAGCACGTAGATATCGCGAGATGGCCAAATCAGACTAGGCCGTCCATCGATCCGATTGGTCGCATCCTTCTGCGTCAACATGCGCTGAGCCCAAAACTTTTGGTGCATGTATATGTAACGCTCCACAACCGCTCCCCATAGAACAGTGAAATAAATGACAGCAATGGCGAGACAGGCGTGGCCAAAGAAAGAAAGAAAATGGGTAATCATGCCAGTCATATCCGGGATATCCAACCCAAAGTATACCGCCCAAAAAGTACTGAAGAGGCATACATGCAATGCGGACATCCTAAGAGATGCTGAAGAAGAAAACAAATCTAACGGAGTTAAACGTAGTACACATAGGAAAACGGCGGTCGCTCTATACAGGCGCCAACATGCGCCCAAATTTCGTCGGTCTGGTTCACACTTGAAGGAAAATGACAGACTAGTAGTTGTTCGCGGCAATGAGCTGGTGGGGCGGTCCCATCGAAGTGCCCATGGAGAGTGGGCCAGGGATGTCGGCGATTGACGACGGAATGTGGAGATTGGCAGGAGTGAGGTAATCGTTTCCAGATTCGGGTGATTCCTCCTCAAGCGAATGCAAGTCCTCGCCCTCGTTCTCGAGGTCTTCCTCTTCGAAGCTGCTAAGCGGCTCACCGTCAGGGCGGGGCTCGTGCGTGCGACGATGTCTGCAGATTGGTAAGCCAATGAATTTAGATTGTGGCGGCAAGCCAACTTACTGGGCAAGGTTGTCCGATCGCGAGAATGCTTTGTTGCACAGCGGGCACACGTAGGGTCGCTCTTGGGTGTGGGTACGCACGTGCCTAGGCGCCAGGTCAGCGGCTATAAAAAGGTTGCACGGAATTGCGGGCGCTTACCTCTTGAGGTGCTCTAACCTCTTGAACAGCCTTCCACACGTCGGGATTGGACATGAGTGAGACTTCTGCGGGTAGGGTCCGATCTCCATCATGGTGGCGCTCCTGGCCCGCCGAAAGACGCCTGGGGCGGCTGCAGCTCGGGCCACCGCGGAGTGCTGCAGGGGAGCGTCGAACATGTCGCCGTTGACGAGGCTGTTAAGATCGTCGTGCGGCAGCATACCCGCCTGCTGGGGTGGGCTGTCCTCAACCGTCTGCAGGGGCGTTCCGTGTCGTGAAATATTCACCACGGGTTTAGACTCTGGCATTGGCTGGGAAAAGCTGGCGCCTCCGTTGACGCTGTCGGGAGAGTTGTGATTTGACTCGTCACCCTCTGGAACAGGCATCACTGAGCTGGACATGGACCGCCTCAGATCGCTGGGACGGTGAACTTGGTGGGCTCCGCCAGTTGCCGTGACTGCAGCGCTGACACCCGTGGAGAGAGAAGACCGTCGCCTCCTCTGCTTGTAGGTGGGAGAACCCTCGATGACGGAGTACACATTGCCTGGCTGGAAAGGCCTCGTCACACTTGAATAGCCCGGGCCCATCAGATTCGACGGCGGGATGTTCATGAGGGGGTTGAAAGACGTCGAGACGCCGAGCTCGGGAATAGCGCTGTAGAGGCCAGTGTCTTCGTTCGCAATGTATGCAGGCTCTGCGCCCAGACTGATATTGTGCTGCGGGGGCGTCAAAGGCTCAAATGACATCCCGCGGGTGCTGTAGTCCTCGTAGTGCGACGACACGAAGGATGGGGCAGGCGAGTATTCCATGTATGCGGGCATGGAGCTGTGGCGCTGGTGCACCTGCGAGAGAGGGATGCCATTGCGGTCGTACTGCACCTGGTTTCCGAACTCTCGCTCACGGCTCTTGACAATGTTATTGGCCATGCTGGGCGCCATGTTGGGTGCCATGCTAGGCGGCATCGACATCTGGTTGTACTGTGCCATATGCTGCATGGGGTCCTCATGGACGGGTGGGGGAATTGCCTGCGGAACCATAGTTGGCGGGGGCATCGAGTCAATTGCTCGCATCACTGGGGACGTCGACTGCGAGTAAGACTGCACATTGTTGTTGAATGATGAGGAATTGGTTTGCTGGGCCTTGGTGAGCTGCTCAAACAGAGACTGTGACGAGTCGAATTCGAACGAGAGGGCGGGTTCGTTGACTGCCATGGTTGTGGCCTCCTGGCCCATCTTCTCCCGCTTGAGATCGCGCTCCAGGGCATCGAGGAAAAGTCGGTCGTGCGGCACGCTGTACCAGTAAAAGACCTTCTGCTTCTTTTGGGTGCGGATGCAGTTGTTCTTGTAGAGGAAGTCGAGGAAGGCGCTCTTGGGCTCTTCTAGCGATGCGTCGGTGCCCGACTTCAGGTTGCGCAGATCAGAGAAGATGCCCTCCTCGAACTTCTTCGAGTTCTTGACGGGTCGGCCAAAGGCCTGGAATCGGAAGGTCAGACATCGCACAATGTCTGTTCCGGAGATGTGAAAGAGGTTGTTCCTGGTGTTTGTTAGCCGCCGAAGCGGGAACTGGGCAATGAGGTTGTGGAATGCACTCACCAAAGCACGCACGAAACATACTCGCCGGTGGGCAACAGAAACCTGCGAATATACTGGTCGGGTTGCCAATCGACAGGCGCCGAGATGAGGAAATATTTGACTGGGAACAGCGTCAGCAGGAGCGGCGGGCAGGCAATGCGCGGGCGAGACAGAGGCGCGACGGTAGTGCAACTATTTGAAATGGAGCGGGCACGTACGATTGTCAACCTGCTGGAGCGCGACGATGCTGTCCGGCGGCAGGCTTTGCTGAGCGTCCTGATCTAATAAGAAGGTTTCGGGGGCGACCGACCGCGACTGCGGCGGCGGCATGCCAGCATGAGGATTGGAGTACATGCTGCGCTGCAACACGACTCTCAGTTCGCTCGTGTTTTGCAGTGCCAAATGTCAGACGAGCTTTGGTTGATATGGTGCAACGAGGCGGATAAGGCTGTGCTAAAGGGCCTGCCGGGAGGAAACAAATGTAAGATGAAGCGTAAAGCGAAGGAAAGGGCCAGCGACGGTTTGAGATATGATAATGGAGAAGAGAAACGTATCGAGGGCCTGCCTCGGGCGTGAGCAGTCTCGTCGTCAAGTAGACTGGGCAGCGTGAATGTTAGAGCTTTGGGACACACGAAACGCAGACGGAGGGGGGGAGGGCAGAGCTTTAGGTGTCGGAGGGCTGGTGAAACAGGAGTTAGCTGTTTTGGAATAATCTATTTCGGGGCCGTGGCCGACTGTCAGCGACTGCGAGCCCTTGCCCGCAGCGGCCGGCGCAAGCGCGAGGGCGCCGGCCAATGGGTGGGAGCGCGACACGGAACCGCCCCTGCTGCCAAGGACAGGCCCGACTCGCGCGGCTTGCGTGAGTCGAGCGCGATCGTTGCGAGGATGCGGCCGGAGAGGGGCAGGGAGGCGGTGGCCAGGGAGAGGGCCGGGCGTGGGCGGGCGTTGACGTTGCGGTGATGGGATGGGATGGGATGGGTGTGGCGACGGGCGAGCCTGGGAGTGCTGGAGTTGGGGAGTTGGGGAGCAGCGCGGCGGTGGCGGCACTGGGGCACTCGGGCACTGGCGGGCACTGCGGGCAAAATGGGCGGCCATGGCAGAGGGTTGCGCCTCGACTGCCTACGAGTCCTTTGAGGCCGCAAGACCGCAAGACGGCGAGAGAGACCGCCTGGCCGCCGGCGAGGAGGCGCGACCGCCCATCCACCCACAGCGCAGCAAAGACGCACCCGGCGCGCGTCTGCCTCTGCCTCTGCTGGACGCCGCGCGCAGTCTGCTCCATGCCCATTGCCCGCCTCTGCCCGCCCATGCCCACTGAACCCACCCGTTGTCGGCCGCTCCCTTCCCTTCGCAGCGCACCCACGCAGCGCACCCTCTCCACCACCACGAGGCCCGCAAGCGAGCGCCCGCCGGCACATGCCCTGCCAGTGACGGCCTCGTCGCCATCCAGCATCGATCGTCGCTGCGCAACCTCGTCTTTGCTCGCTTCAACTGCTGCCATCGACGGATGCGCCCGGACTGCGGACCCGTTGCCCACTCACACTCACCCTCCCAGCGAGCCTACGGACTCGTCGGACAATTGCGTGGGCGGCGCCGGCATTGAGGCTGTTCCTTTTGCCAGTGCCCGCCATTCGCCCCTTCTGCCGTCCCAGACGTCGCCCTCGCAGCTGCTCGTCGACGACATTAACAACGCCATGCTAAGCTTGCACAGGATGAAGACACTCTGCCGACGCACCAGCGCCGAACTGTCGCGCCCACGGCTACATCCCGCAGCGAGTGCAGCACGCAGCATCACACCGGCCGTCGTCGTGGCTGATCAGCGTCCTGGCCGTGGTGGTCGTGTAGCATCCAGACGCAGGAACCAGCAGAAGCAGCTCTGGCGCCAGGTTTGATCTCCATGCTGAAACGCCATCCCCTCCGGCCGCCAGTCAGGTGCCGTCGGCTCTGTCCCCCCCCCCCTCCCCCAGCATGGCCCTCCGCAGTCTGTACGTTGAGGCTCCTCCTTTCCCATGGAGAGCAAGGCTCGACGCTCGTCGCTCGTCGCTGCATCCTCCCCCCGAGCCCGCGTCCAAGGCATGCGGCGCCTGTGGCCGGCGTGACGCTCGAGGTGCAGGCCACTGAGCACTGAGCTTGACGACGCCGTTTCAGGCTTTCTTTTCCATCCCAGCCGTTTTCGCGCCGGGCCCCGCTCAACGGCGAGTCAGCGAATGGGAGCCGCCTGGGCCCGCCGGCTGCACGCGCCTAGCCACAGGCGTGAAAAAGATGGCATGCTCGCCGTCACCTGCCCGCCTTCATGCAAAGGCCAGCAGTGGCCATCACAGCCGTAATCTTATCCCGCAGCCTCCTCATGGTGGGAAAATGCGCGCGCGCTCCCGACGTGGCACGGCGACGTGCGAGCGATAGGGCTGGAGCGCTTCCCCTCAGCTCCCATCAGCCGCCAGTCCAGCGTCTTTGAGCAGGCCCATCGATGTGCTCATCAATGATTCGCACGCGGCCCGGCGGTCGAGCCAGCACGGCTTACTTGAGTGTGAATTCCTCGGAATCGCATTTGCCCATGTCGGTGCACGCCTGCATCAAAACAGTCGAGTCCGGAAGACTGGCTATGTCAGCGAGACAGGCCTGTGAGACACCCGCCAGCCTCGCGAGCAACCCAAGGCACTGTTTCCCCAAACAAGCACGCATTTGAGAAACTGCGTCTGTGATGCTGGAGGCGTCACCCTCACCGTTCGGAGGAAACGTCCTTTTGGGACGTCTGCGTCCGTACCTGCGTTAGCGGACCGGCACCAGCTTTGAAACCCATCCGCACCTCCTGGACTTGCCGTATACAGAGGTGGAGGAAGAAGCACGGCCTCGCTTAGAGCGCCGCTGGTGACAGTGTGCAGTGCCGCTATCGCAGCATTCCTTTTGCGTTGAAAAACCATGTCATGTCACTCGGCTGGTGCCAGCCGTTAGCCAAAAGCAACACTCATGTACCTGCAGCAGTGGCTAAGCTGCTGCGAACCAGGCTGCATCCAGCGGGGGGACCTGACCATCAAGGCATTCAGACGGGGGAGCAGCGCATGGGCAGGAGAAATCTCCACTCTGGTAGCGACCACTCTGCCAGGTTTAGGCGCACCGGGCAATTTTTCCTTCCTATCGCAGCAAAAATCCTCGATTCAAACAACCTCTCCTCGGCACGCCTTCTCCAGGCCTCCCAGTTTCAGGCCACACTCACAGCAAGTGGAGCCGACTGCATGATCAACACAGAAAGTTTGCTTCTCCACCGATGCTGCAGTTCATGCGCTGCCAAACTAATCGGTCAGACATGCTTCAAGCACCCTCTGCAGAAACTCAGCCAGCCTGTACAGCAGCTAACTGCTCCCTCGGCGACAGCTTATCCAGCCCGGACAAAGAACGAATGTAGCACGGGCGCAAGCACGTTTGATGTCCATGATCTGCTCCCGCTGTATCAGATTACCTGGCCGTGTATCAGACCGGCGGGAGTTTCAGATTGATTCCTCGCTTGAGCCCTACGAAGGATCCCATGACCTCACATTTTGCGCCAACCAAGACGGGCCTCCGAACTACTGCCGTCACGACTCTCGTCCAAGGTGCGTCCATGTGGGTTCACGCGCCGTTCTCGATTGTCCGCAGCCGCATGACCCGCGACTGGATCGTCTTCGGAGAATATGGTCGCTAGCTACTTTGAAAACGGATACTTGGACCCTCTGTCAGTGCCACAGAAAAGCGGGAATTGTTCTTGGACCTGTATCAGGTCCTTCTAGCCCCAATCTGTGGGCTCTGACTCGAGTGTTCAGCACGCTGTGCTTGCGCAATCAATTCCGTTCTATCCACTGGTGGTGCTCAGAATAGAGTTTGGTGACAATGCTAGCGAGCCTAGACCGTCCACATAGCGTTCGGATTCTCGGATCGCCTTTCATAGACAGGAATGGACAAGCACGAGATGGCGCTGAACTTTAATCTAGCACCACAAAGGACATTCCCTGGCGCTAAGGCTGAATCTTGAGGTGAAATGGGGACTTGTGGGGATGGAGAGCGAGAGGTGGACGCTAGGAAGACACCGCGAATCTTCGATGTCTAGATCACTATCGCGGCCGCGGTCTTACAAGTTTCCGGGGACTATCGTTGTGGAGCGTAATGGAGCCGCTGACGCGTAGTGCCGTCGGGGAGTCGAGCATCCATGGCTAACTCAGTGCACCGTATGCCCCTTCCTGGGCCCGCCAGACTCACGCTGCTCCCCAGAATATGGAGTGGGAGTCAGTGTCCTCGATAAAAACAATCTTCGGGGCACTAGAATAACTACCCGACCAGGACCAGGACTACGGTGGTTCAGAGTCTGATCTACGGGTCCGGGCCTTACACTTGCTTTTGAATGAACATCTCATACAACGTGGAGACAAGAAAAAATAGCATCTCAAAGTTTCCATCTATGGAATTGGCTCAAAGGTTATCAATCGGAACCGTAGAGTTCAGTCGATGGTGAGTTTGAAGTGAATGGACGGTTTCCAGATAATGAAGTTTCCGGTTTCGTCGATCTGGAAGCCAGTAACTACACAAAATTTTCAGTTGTCTTAGATGATTCCGGTGTCTTCTAAAGTTAAGTTTTCAACTATCTCGAGTATCGTGCCAAGGATGATCATGCGAGTCCCGGCTGTCTTAGATGGTTGAGCCCAGAAGCAGTGAGCGCAAAGACGTAGGGCGGTCCTTAAACTAGTCTATGGAACGCAGTGTATCCAGCTGCATGGCTCTGGTATCGGCCACAGACCACATCCTGAATTTGTAGAACTAATGGCTTCCTCGCCTAGACCGAGAGCCCCCTTACGGTATCCGTCAGAAGTATCCGTGCCCTTCTGGTGATGTGAATCAGACTACTCCAAAGCGAGGAGGGTTGTCCATTAATGGTGAGGTGTCGTCTGACACATTTCTAGCGGTTGAGTTGTGTAGACATTGTCAGTGGGGGAGAACCATCTGAATTGCTGTGAAAATACTCGTTTGCTTCACGAACGAGTACAGCTGCTGTTTCCCCTCCAGATATAGGCGCTAAGTTGAATATATACTAGCGCCTTGGCGCCACACACCCGAAGCGAGCCTGGAAATTCAACTCGCCTCACCACCAACTCCACGCTCACGACAGCACACTCGGAATCTCGTCAACGACCTCAACAGTCACAATGCCGGTACGGATCCCCGATACTTATGACGCGACTGCCATGTACATGATGACCTGACCCGTTGTAGAGCCACAAGTCCTTCCGAACCAAGCAGAAGCTTGCCAAAGCTCAGAAGCAAAACCGCCCGATTCCCCAGTGGATCCGCCTGCGAACTGGCAATACCATCCGGTACGGACTCGAATCGCCCTTTACCTCTGATTCTTTGACCTCTGAATCGACAAAGAGTATAGCATAGCTAACTGGTGACTCCAGCTACAACGCCAAGCGACGACACTGGCGCAAGACTCGCATCGGCATCTAAGCGGCTCGCCCCCCCTCTCATTTCACGATCTCAACTTCTTCACGTCAAAATGGCATGGGTGGCAGGGGAGCGTACACAGTGCTGGCCTGGAGGATGCCGCCAAGACAGGGAGGCAGCAGTGACATGCGATTATGGAACATATTTCAACCGGCACAATGGCGCGTCGGGATCGTGACGGATCTTAGGCAGTGAATGACACATTTGCTGATCCGAGCATCAACCTATGCTTATCGATTGATGTGATGAGATGGACCGTTCGCTTACAGGACCGCTGCCTACATGCGCTTGAAAGCTAAACGCTTGCATTGAAACTGCTTCCGGAATTGAGAGGAGCAGAAGGCTAGTTTGGTCAATTGTGTGGGCAGGCTGCTAATAGCGGTATACACTGGCTCTAGATTCCATGATATTGAAAGTCTTTCAGGCACAGCTGTCAATGGCCTCCACTAATCCAACGACATGATCTATGATGCAGAGAGCCCCCATAATCGTAATTCGTTAGTCCGTCGCTGCTCCATCAGCACCCCGAGATCCCCTTCTATCTCCCGCTCCTGACTTGAAGCTTCGGTCTCTGCAATTCTGGTCAGATCTTTCTCAACTCATCTAGCGGTAGACTCACCTCGTCAAGATCCACAATCAGGCATTTCTCCTCTGCTTTTCCCAATGTCTCATACAGACTCACGCCTCCAGCCTCGATCTTCAGCACCGTCGTACTTCCAGCATAGCAGACAGCTTTCTCTACCCCGCACCTATTGGCCAACACAACATACATGGGTGATTCCGAAGCCCTGTCTACTAACGGCTGAAAACGCTCGACCCAGTATGCGACGGTTGCAAAGTCTGCCTGCTGCGGTTCCTGCATCAACTCCTCGGGTGTGAGATGCGCTAACCAAGCCATACTGACACACACCAGCGGCGTGTTCTCCTTCAATGCAGTGTTGGCAAACTCATACTCATTCCATGGCGCAATGAACTTGTACGGGTTAATGTCCATGCAAATCCCCAGCGTTACAGGCCCGAGCCCTCCCAATTGGCCACTATAAAATCGGGCTGGGCCTTCAGAGCTCCATGTCTCGTCCGTGTAATAGAGGAAAGTCTTCCGATAGTTGTTGAGGACCACACCAGCTGGGGAGACTGTCACGGTGGCGTTGTATTGTGTCTTGGGTTCTGTGGTTGTGACTTCCGGGTAGCCGACTGTCACGTGGCACTGATAGTGCTGAGCTGTCCGTGTAGCCCATTGGGTTGTGACACCGGACGTAGTGGGCTCCAGAAAGGGAGTGATCTCTTCTAGGGATTGAAAGTTGTAGCCTAGATAGCTCTTAGCATTGTTTGAGCTTCGACCCAAGCTGCTTCGATGGAAGTGGAGCATGCGATAAGATCATGTGTAGGTCTCATGCAAGTAGATTCTATAGAGAACATAGCTCCACTTCATGTCCCGAGTGGCTGCTATTGAATGCCCTCTTACCTGAAAAAGCCAACTCAGGCAAGACCAGCCAATCCAACCCTGCCGGCAACCGAGTGCTTCGTAGAATGTCGTCGGCCTTTAGTATGTTCTCCTGAACCTTTCCAATCTCCGGCGCAAATTGAAGGCACGCAATCTTCATGTTGATACCCGTGAGTAGAGCCGCTAGATTGTCGTATCATGGGCGTGAATATGGGTTTCGTGTGAGAAAGGGAGGGGTCGCTTTGAGTTGAAGGAGCGGCAGAAGAGGCATGAATGTCTACCAAAATGAATAGCGCGTGCGCACGAAGCCTCCTGTTGCCTGACAAACACCTCAGGGTGTGACTACTGTACAGCCACTCTTATCACTTCGGAAGAGTGGACAAGATGTGGAGCGGTTCGGCAAATGGGTGGATATGCGAGCCAATCACGCGGGCTAAGAGGAAGCTTAAGCGTGTTTAGCTACGACGCTATGATGGTTTTCGCTGACGGCAACAACGGCGCTGTCTTGGTCAACTCCTCGTCGCAATGGCAATGACGATTTGCACCTCTTCGTGATGCTCCCTCATTCCAGGTAGCAGACCGGCACCCTCTCAATGGCAGGCAGGCGGCTCATCGACGCCGCGAAGCTCTTCAATGCCACCAGATCCATCGCGAAGCAGCACGTCAACCTCCGCTCGCAGCAGCTGGATGTCTACACAAAGACGTCTACTCTGGCCAGAGCCGTCAAGAACCAGACCGATCGGGTGACTCTCACGGCACAAGCTGCCATTGCCCTGTCTCAGCGATTCAACGAAGACGCTCCATCGTTTGCCTCGTCGGCCACCCCGCAAGATTCGAGCCCGGGCAATGAAGGGATCCCACGAAAGGGCACAGTGGACGGAGAAAAGCTACGGAAGGATGTCCGAGATGGCCTTGAGCAAGATCATCACTATGATCGATCGGGAAAGAGCACACAGGCGGAGCCGCCGCCCGAAGACGACCTGGACGTGCAGCAGGAGAAGGCTCCACGCCGACCGCTGCCAGATGGAACCATACCAGTGGCCGAAGTAACAATGGAGAGCGAGTCCAAAGGATACGACACGTTCGGCAGTCGGTCGACATCTGAGCCACCGAAGCATCCTTTGGCAGAGGCACACCCTGAACCTTGGGAGAAGAACGAGGGCATTAAGCCGGCTGCATCACGGGCCTCCACCATACCGAGCCCGCCACATACTCTAGATGCACAAGACGCACGCATCTCTCAGTGGCAGTCCGAGTCCCACGTGCCTTTCCACACCATCGATCGTCAACCCTCGACAGCTCCACCTCAGATTCAGAAATTACAAGAGGGCCACGACAGGGACGTCTTCTACTCAAGATCAAAAGAATCAAAACCAGACTTCTCGTCTCTACCCAGGAGCAAAATACCAAAGAATACCGGGGACAAGCAAGAGAGCGATGATCATGTACATGATGAACAGATGAATCAGGATGTTTACTACTCTGTTCCAGAACCTGGGCAGGAGGAGATTCAGAAAGAACAGATACCACACGAGGCTGCCGTTCCCGAGCAAGAGCAGGTGCCGGAAGGCGTCAACACAGACATTTTTCGAACTCAGCGCGTTGCGAAGATGCTTGGAGGCAATCCATACGTCTCGAAGCCCCATCTTGATCTGAAAGGTGCTAGCCAGACGCCGGTTGATCATACAAAGACTGCAGCAGGCCATGATCAAGACACGTTCAATGTTCGAAGTAGTGGGCAGAGCCAGCCATCCAAGCCCACAGAGCCTGTAATACCAAGCGATGCAAACAGTGACAAGCCCACAAAGCAAGAAATGCAGGATCTAGCTTCAGAATTAGCCAAGGATGCCGAATCAGCAGCTTCGCCGGTGTCTGAGGTACGTCCCATTGCTTGTCGCAGACCGTGAAGAAAGCTGATGTGCTGATAGTCGAATCGTAGATATCCGGAGAAATAAATAAGCCACCTGCACAAGCGTCGTACGAACTGCGAGAGTCGCGTGTTCCATCCTCTCGATTCGGCCGTCTTTGGCAGTATGCTGGCCTCGGCACTAGCATGGCATTCGGCGCGGTTGGTGAAAGCCTGCGACGTGTCGCTGGAGGCACTGCATCTGCTGGAACATCCATAATGCTTAGCCCTGGCAATCTGGAGATCTTGGTTGCTAAGTTGTCACGGATGCGAGGCGCAGCTCTCAAACTTGGACAAATAATCAGCTTTCAAGATATCAAAATGCTCCCTCCTGAGATCCATAACGTCTTACAGCGTGTGCAAGACAGCGCGGATTATATGCCTGCCTCGCAACGGAACAAAGTTCTTACCGATAACCTCGGATCAGACTGGCGAGAACTTTTCGATTCATTCGACGAAGTTCCGATAGCCGCCGCATCCATTGGTCAGGTACACAAGGCTGTTCTTCGCTCAACAAAGGAGCCAGTGGCCGTCAAAGTTCAATATCCTGGTGTATCCAATTCCATCGACTCAGACTTGAACAATCTGTCCATACTCCTAACCGCATCCCGTTTATTACCGAAAGGACTCTTTCTGGACAAGACCATTGCAAATGCCCGGACTGAGCTAGCTTGGGAGTGTGATTACACAAGGGAGGCCGAGTGCCAGACACGTTTCCGCGACCTCTTGCAAGACGACCTTGACGTGTTCATTGTACCAAAAGTCTTTCCTGAGGCAAGTGGCCGCGAGGTTCTCACCGCTGAGCTCATGACTGGCATCGGCGTTACCAAGCTTCCAGCACTCAGTCAAGAGGAGCGGGACTGGATCGGCACCCAGATCCTTCGCCTGTGCCTTCGCGAAATCGTCGAGTTCAAGTTTATGCAGACAGATCCGAATTGGACCAATTTCCTGTACAACAAAGAAAAGCACAAGGTCGAGCTGCTAGACTTTGGCGCAAGTCGCGACTACCCCATTGAGTTCGTCGAACCTTACGTCAACGTCTTAATCGCAGCCTCAAAGGGCGATAGAAAGACCATTGGCGAGCTGTCTATCGAACTGGGCTACCTCACGGGCAAGGAGTCCAAGTCGATGCGCGACGCTCATATTGACTCTGTCCTCACGCTCGCGGAGCCATTCCAGGCCTCCGGCCCAGAGATCTACGACTTCAGGGACCAGACCATCACCGACAGGGTGAGAAATCTCATTCCAGTCATGATTAGAGAGAGACTTGCGCCTCCGCCAGAAGAAACATATAGCCTGCATCGGAAACTAAGTGGAGCGTTCTTGCTCTGTGCTCGACTTGGCAGCAGAGTCCCATGCCGGGGTCTTTTCGAGAAGGCAATCGAGACATTTGAAAGAGGTGGCAAGGCCAAGTAACCGTGTAGATGTATCAGTAGCATAGTGTATAGCGGCCAGTCTTGTAACATATTGTATATTCGCCCATCAACAAACATTAAGATCTTTCACCGCGCCTCAAATTGCACCATCCGATTCGTCCTCGCCTTCCAGAGCACCCTGCACCCACAATGATAACACCGAAACGGCTCCCCGGGCTTGAGATCGAGCTCCCTCCCACACTTTACCATCTGCACACCTGCCTCGCCGCTGTGCTTCGTGCTCCCGAGTCCTGCGCAAATATACTGGATGCTTTTGAGCTCCTGTCGTTGGAAAGCAGGGGATGGTTGTGCTGTCGTCGGAGCCACAGACGAGTACGCTGGCGATGGCAGCGGTAGTGGGACGTTCAGGCGCGACGAAATGCTTAATTGGCGTGCGCCTGTAGAGATGAAAGATTGGGGCGACGAGATGGCAATTTCGGGGAGGCATGTCTGCGGAGGGGCTTGAGCGCTGTCTGTGTCGTCTTCTTCGTCGTCTGAGTGCGGCGATAGAGTCGAGGGGTGCGAGTCCGAGTCTTGGTCCGCGTCTTCGCCTGTGTCGGAGACGGGGTGGTCTTGTTCGGCGGCCTTGCGTTGGGTGGTTCGCTTGCGCGTATCGGGTGGGCCTCCCTTGCCTTGTGTGCCGTCGCTGCTATCGTCTGAATCGGAAAGTGGTTGTCCCGTCTTTCGTACAGATGTATTGTATCTGCCTGTCTTTGCTACGTGCTCTTTTACACCTGTTTCGTAGCTCGAGGCGTCACTGTTTGTGTCGCTGCCCCGGCGAAGGAGAGACATGGAAGACAAAGGCTGCTCGAGGTCCGCGCTGACTATCAGTGTCTCCCCAGTGAACATGATATCTACCGTATTTTCTTGGACGTTTGACGATTGATGAAACATGCCAGGTACCGGTTCCAGACCTTCAGTGTGTGAGTGGGACTCGGGGGCAGTTGTGCATTCAGCATTAGCCATGGGAATGTCCTGAAAGTTTCTGCACGTTTCAGCCTGGCGAGAGGCTCTCCGAGTTGTTGGAGGCATTACCACTCTCTGTTGGATGCTTGCGCTTCAGACCAGCTGTGTTCGATTTGATGATAGGTGAGATGTCATGTTTGAGGAGCATCATGGATAAGAGCGAAGCTATTGTCCCGAATGCGGACAGGCTTCGAGCGGTTGACATAGACAAAGGAATATGGCCTTACGCGCCGACGATATTCCCACATCAGATTGAAGGCTACCACGTGCGCTCACATCCGAACAAAGGGTATTGGTGCTACCGAAGAACTCCGAATTTTCTGATCCACTTGTCAGCCTAAGATTTCTCAAACATTTAATCCTCCTCGCATAACTCTCTGCACATGATGGCGGTGCTTTTGTTTGAGCTTGGACTTTATCATCGTAATCCTTCCCCAGGACATCCGCCGTCCTCAATGATTGTAACTGAATCCAGTTTATTTGGCCGTCTCTTAGGCTGGAAAAGTTGAGGAAAGCGCGATCCGCATCTGGCACGTCGCACTCCCGCATTCTCTTCTGTAAAGTACCCACTAAATTCCTCGACCACGTCGCCCTGGATGTCTCGAAAATCTGGCGAGAAGAAAAAAGAGTTGGCACCAAGGCCTCTAGGCTATTATCTGGCCATCTTTCTCTCGTCCCTATTGATATCACGTGTCTCAACACTACAACTGCCACTCTTTTAGCAATTCTAGCTACTGTACCTCCAATAAAGTCTTCAACAATTGTTCAAGACGAGGAATCGGTACTATTCATGTCCTCAGATGAATCGTTTCACTTCACAACTCTCATGGCCCTAGGCGAGTCGCTACTCGAAGTTCCAGGCACAGCTCCAGTTCTCGGAGTCGCCAAACATCTTCAAGCATACCCTTGAAATTTCACAGCATGGCCCAATCATTGGTATGAATTCGCGAAGCAGACCAAAGCGCAAGCTCAGGAACCACGTATGGCCTATGACGCCGTCAATGTTCAGAATACTTGGTTCTCTGCTTCCAATCACTTCCGACGAGCTGACTTCTACCACCACGGCGACTGATTCAATCTTCGCATAAAAGACTTTTCCGAAGAGCACTGCGCTGCTTTTGACGAAGGCCCTGCCTCGTTGCTAGTACCTGGCCGTTTAATATCAGGTCTATCTACGAGTAACTACAAAGCGACTAAAGCGTGCACCCTAGATAGCATGGTTAACAACATTTAGATATCGATCTAGGATACGGATCCATATTTTGAGGGTTTCTTCCGGGGAGCAACCAGCGAACGTGCAACGTACCAACTATGCAGCGGCACTGCAGAGTATCAATGTCAAGTTTGGCGCTCTGCAGGAACTGGACAGGATTTTGTTTGCGTGGTTGCACGAGATAACTGACTAAACTCAAGTACAGCGCGGTCTTTCGATATCTTCACTCTCATAAAGGCAAAAATCTCGAATCTAGCCGCTATAAGTTCTATTCCATAACCCCATAGTCAATATGGCTATATTTCTAGACTTACTTTGGGAGGTGGCACTGATGTTGGATGATGTGAATACTAGACGTCGCTTCCGGTCTGTATGTGGCTCAAAATTCAGTCCCAACAAGTACTATGCGTGGAATACCGTGGATGGAACTGTGTCGCTTAAATTTGGACACGTTGAGCAGATACTTTGGACCGTACCACACAACAAGTGTCTGAGTCCCATGGATAGCCCTTTTTTTTTGGCAGATAAGTCAATGTTATTTTCTCTCGCTAGACCATAAACCCCGCTTCTTTCCATCATTATCTCGTTATTCTCGTCTCCACCGACACTTTCCATCTCAAACAATCATCTCGAATCTCACATTCACTACTTCACCACAATCAACATCATGAAACCTGTATTACGAGTAGATGACGCACCTGAAGCGACGGCGTTCTACTGGTCTGCTAAGAAAAAATGGATCCTCCTCACAGTCGTCGCCCTCTGCCAGACTAGCATGAATTTTAATGCAGCTGCCTACTCGAACGCCGTCGATCAGCTCAACGACCATTTCCACATTAAAAATGCCAGGCATGGTATGGTCGTATTCCTAGTAGCATACGCGTTTGGGTGCGAGCTCTGGGCTCCCTGGAGCGAAGAGCTTGGACGGTGGTTTGTGTAAGTCTCACCCTTTCCTTCCAATCGAGCTACATACTAACGCCTCGTAGCATGCAGTTATCTCTCTTCTTCGTCAACATATCTATCATCATCTGCGGTACCAGCGTCAGCTTTCCCATGATGATCGCCGGCAGAGTCCTCGGTGGTCTGTCGTCGGCGGGCGGATCAGTTACGCTCGGGATGGTGGCGGACATGTTTCCCCCGGACAAACAACAGCCTGCTGTGAGTGCTATCTATGCTGTATATTTTGAAGTTACTAACTCTATCAGGTACTCTGGGCGTCCCTCTGGTCCTGCCTCGGCGCAGTTATTGGCGGTATCTGCGGCGGCCCTATCCAACAATTCCTCAACTGGCGATGGAACTTCTGGATCCAGCTAACGTTCAGCGCCACTACTCAATTGGTGCACTTCTGGATAGCTCAAGAATCGTGCTCGACGGTGATGATGGACCTCGAGGCGAAGAAGCGTCGAAAGGCCGGGGAAAATATCTACGGTCCAAACGAAGTGAAGACGATGAAAGAGCGCTGGAACTTCAAAGATATAGTGGAGACGATACTGCGACCGTACAAGATGCTCATCTTCGAGCCCATCGTGCTGTTCTTGTCTCTCCTTAGCGGCTTTGCAGATATGCTCATTTTCTCCTTCTTCGAGAGCTACGGAATTGTTTTCCAGCAATGGAACCTCTCGCCAACCCAGATATCTACTCTAACACTGATTCCCCTCGCTGGAAGCTACCTCTTGTCCTATTTCTCCTTCTTTCCAATCATCAACCGACACAAGACGCGACGTAGTCGAGGAGAGACACTGTCTCCCGAGACACGGCTTTGGTGGCTGTTGTTCCAATGTGTCCTTGTGAGTTCCCCGATACCCGCTGCACTTATTAATCATGTGCTAATGATTCTCCAGCTTCCAATCGGTCTCCTCGGAGGCGCCTTTGTCGCGAGCGGTCCACCTCTACACTGGAGCGGCTTCGTTGTCTTCTCTTGCTTCATTGGTATAGCTAATTTTGGCATTTACTTCGCGACCGTCGATTACATGGTGGCCTCATATGGAGCCTACGCAGCCTCCGCGACCGGCGGCAACGGTTTTGCACGCGATTTTCTTGGTATGTTGCCCCCCCCCTTCTCATAACCTACCAACTAACTTGTCTCTACAGCTGGTCTTTGCGCACTGTTCGTCGGCCCGTTGTACAAGGCTCTCGGAATCCGGAACGCCATGTTGGTCTTGTTCGCAATAGGTGCCTTGCTTTGCATTCCGGTGTACATTTTCTACTTCAAGGGCGCAGAAATCAGGAAGCGAAGCAAGTTCGCGCAGAAACTAGAGCAAATGCGAAAGGAAGCCGAGGAGAACGAAAAAAATAGTGCTCGTGTTCAGGAGGAGCTGGCTCCTCAAGTTACCGAAACGCGCGTATTCAGGGATGTATGATCGGAGGAATGAGTGATAACGTTAGTGGTAAGGCGGTCTTTAGCCGAAATTCATAGATACCTCGACTTCAGAACAGAGAAAAACCATCCCACATCGAGCTTTCTGCGTGATAGTGCGTGCGCTAGATACGGTTGGTCATCCTCTACGTCCTAGTTGCTGCTGTTTGGAAAATTACCAGCCTCGTCGTCAACGTCGCGCCTAGAAAGAGGGCACCTGATTTCGCGACATGCTAGAGCACCCCGCTACAGCTTCAGCGCCAGGCGTCGGGAGCTTTCAATAGTCACAATTCAATGGCAATCCAGCTTTAGAGCCTTGCAATCACACTAATCAGTCATCGCTAGCTCTGTGGCAGCAATGTAGTGATGATTCATGCAGGATCGCCACGACGATCGGTACCTCTCCATCTACCGGTAAGCGAGTAGGCCCTGGTCGTCTGGGAGTCGCGTCGCGCGACCTGCACGCTCACATAATCATTACAGTGTAATATAACGTTAAGCCTCAGCGGTTGACAAGCCAAGACTGTGGCTAGTGGGTCTATAGCACAGCGCCCCGCCCCGATCATAACAGTGTATCAGTGGGTGGTGGATTCGCACTTTTATTGTCTCCCTTATTCAATAAGCACAACCGGTGCGCCTTCTAGCAGAATTTGCTCTCCTGCCGCCTAAGGACAGCTGTCTAGGAGTCAAGAGCGATCCGCGACAGGTTTCGTTGTGCGGTGCAAGGCTTCCAATGACATCTACGCAACATGAGCGTCCCTTGACGGCCATCCCGCGCCACGATGCCGCCTCGCGTGCAGCGCCTACGACAACCACCGCACCACCCCCTCACGATTGGTCCTCCGACGTTTGCCTCCATACTGGCGACCCTTATATACCTCGCGCCGGCATGTCGAACGAGCCGCACGGGTCGCACTTGTCATGATATCGCGCGTCAGCCATGGCCCTCATACGCCTCTTACAGCGCAAACCGGACGGCGCTATCGTCTTTCGTGAACCCACCAGCGACCATATACCTGCCTACGCAATACTCTCTCACACATGGGGACAGGAGGAGGTCAATTTTCAGGATATGGAAGCTAAGGCTGACATGAGCCGGACTGTCAGCAAAGCTGGGTGGAAGAAGATACAGTTCTGCGCGAAGCAGGCCGCAGCCGATGGGCTAGAATACTTCTGGGTGGATACGTGCTGTATCGACAAAAAGAACGCGGTCGAGCTTAGCGCGGCGATCAACTCTATGTTTCGATGGTATCAGAACGCTGCGCACTGCTATGTCTACCTTTCAGATGTCTCTAAACCCAGGGGAGGGGATGGCGAAAGATCGTGGAAAGTAGCTTTTGGGAAAAGTCGATGGTTTACACGTGGTTGGACGCTTCAAGAGCTGATCGCACCAAGGCTGGCTGGCTTCTTCAGCGTTGAGGGGCAGCGACTTGGGGACAAATCGTCGCTTGCGGCTGACATACACATGATTACTGGTATCCCGGAGAGAGCTCTCCAAGGCGATACGCTGTCGAATTTCAGCATCCAAGAGCGGAGGTCCTGGGCTGAGCGCCGCAATACCACGATCGAGGAGGATGGGGCGTACTGTTTAATCGGCATCTACGGTGTCGCATTAGTGGTCAATTACGGAGAGGGAAGAGAGCATGCATTTCGACGATTGGAAATGGAAATCCACACCTTGTACAAAGGTAGACTTCTGTATACATGTGCTGACTGGGGCGATGGCACTAACCAGCACAGGCGTCGACTTTGAACAATTTGCCGTCCAGATCAGCCTCGCGTCAATTCCTGAAGCTGCACAATTTGTGGCTAGAGAGCGGGAGCTGTCGACGATGCATAAGCTGCTCTACGGTCACAGCGGCCGAGCGGCAGTCGTCCTTCACGGGCTGGGAGGGATGGGAAAGACTCAGCTAGCAGTCGAATACGTCAGACGGCACAAGGAGAAGCACACAGCGATATTCTGGCTAAATGCGAATGATGAAAATTCCCTCCGGCTCAGCTTTCGCAATATCGCTCAACAAGTCCTAGAACATTGCCCCTCAACTGGAATACTTGGTGATTTAGACCTAGAAGGAGATCTTAATCGAGTGGTCAATGCTGTCAAAACCTGGCTTAGTCTTAAGGGAAATACCCGCTGGCTGATGATCTACGACAACTACGACAACCCCCAAACCCCGGGTAGTTCCGACCGTACGACGGTGGGCATACGTCGATATCTGCCAGAAAGCGACCACGGATCGCTCATCATCACAACGCGCTCAGCGCGAGTTTCTCAAGGTCAGCGTCTCCATGTTCAGAAGTTAACAGCTCTAGAGGACGGGCTTAAGATCTTAGCGAACATGTCTAGAAGGGAAGGTATCAAGGATGGTGTGTTATTCAGTTATTAAATTAGTTGGTTGGAGCTAATGGGGTAGACCCTGATGCGAAAGCGCTCGTCTCGAAGCTAGATGGTCTGCCTCTCGCCCTCTCCACGGCTGGGGCTTATCTAGAACACGTGACCGACAGCTTCGCGGAGTATCTTCGGCTGTACGAGGTATCATGGTTAGAACTCCATACCACGAGCCCAACGCTGAGCTCATACGAAGACCGATCACTGTATACAACATGGCAAGTCACGCTCGATCGGATACGAAAACAGAACGCGGCGTCGGCGCAGTTGCTTAAGCTGTGGGCCTATTTCGACAAGCAAGACGTGTGGTTTGGACTTCTTCGACATGCACGCTCTACAGACGATGAGTGGATACAGAAGCTTACTGGAACCAAGTTAAGCTTTAATGAAGCAGTTCGACTGCTATGCGAATATGGTCTGGCTCATCCAGAACCTTCGCTTGGACAGCTGTCTAGGTCCGCAGGGTATGGGGTGCATAGCTGTGTACACTCATGGACGATATCTGTGTTAAACAGCGAGTGGGATGATAGTATGGCACAGCTAGCTGTAACTTGTGTTGCATCTGAAGTCCCTAGCAGGGATGTAGACGAATGGTGGCTCCTTGAGCAGCGGCTTCTCCAACATATTGCGCGACATGAAAAGTTTATCACGAATGGTAAGGTGGATATTAAGGGAATAGAATGGGCACTGCATAATCTGGGTGTCTTCTACGCGGACCAAGGCAGGCTAGCGGAGGCGGAGGCCATGTACGATCGGGCGCTGCAAGGCAAGGAGGAGGCACT